>JARHVA010003715.1:600000-977500 GCA_037957365.1 Torreya grandis
TCTTCTTTAGTTTGCACACCATTTTATTCTTTCCTGTGACCTCATATCCCTATGGCCACTCCATATATAAGTCCTCCTCCAAATCACCATGAAGGAATGTAGTCTTCACATCTATATTTTCTAAGTGAAATTATTTTGCTACCACTATCCCAAGAATAGTCTAAATATAAGTCATCTTTACCACTAGGGAAAAATCTCATCAAAATCAATTATCTTCGTCTGTGCAAACCCCTTTACCACCAATCGAGCCTTGTACATTTTCTTGCCTCCATCATCTTATTTAACTCTATAGACCCACTTGTTCTAAAATACTCTCTTACCTTCTGGTGGGGTTACCAAATCCCAAGATTAATTTTCCATGAGAGACTAATGCTCCTCATCCATCACTTGCTCCCACTTCTTCCTAACATCTACCAACATTGATTTTTCAAATCACTCTAGATCTCTATTGTTAGTGAGTAATATATAATTAAGATATGGAGAAAAACATTCAGGTTCCTTTCTTACCCTAGAAGACCTTCTCACCACAGGAGTATGGGGTTCTTATGGAGTAGGTGCTTGAACTAGTTACTTGGACACTTTATCATCTACAATGTCCTATAGTACTGTGTACTCTTTTTTGGAATATTTTTTTATCCTAAAACTATTTTTTATACATGAATTTTTAATTAAAGACAACATCCCTATACCTAAATATTTTCTTGTCCTTAAGACTTCAAATCTAGAAACCAAAGTCATCCTCACCATAACCAATAAAGGTACATTTTTTAGACTTAGCCTCTAACTTGGTCCTATCATCCATATAAATATGAATGAAGGCTTCACAAAAAAATATTCTAAGAAATCAACAATTGACATTCTTTCTAGACCAAGAATCTTCAAGTATTCCTTCATCTAAAGTAGATGAAGGACCTCTATTTATTAGATATATAGTTGTGTTTACTACTTCTACACAAAATTGAAAAGGCAGTCCTGTATGCAACCTCAAGCTCCTAGCATGCTACATGATAGTCCTATTTATTCTTTATAACACTCAATTATATTATGGAGTTCCTGTAACCATCCTCTATCTATGAATTCCATTCCTTGAATATTAATCAAAAAATGTATTGTTGTAACTTGAGACCTCTTTCATTATCAACTAAGGCTTTTCATATTTTAAACATATCAAAACATAATATTTTATCCTAATGCCATACACCCAAACTTTCTTATTTGCATCATCAATAAAACCGACATAATAAGATGACCCACCAATAGAAGATTCCTAAGTTGTCCCCGATACATCTGAATGAACCAACTCAAAATTATTCTCCTTACTCATAGACCAAACCTTAAGAAACTTTACCCTTTTATATTTTCCATACACACAGTCTTCATAGAATCTAAATTAGATCCTTTCAATCTAGGTAACCTATCTTTCAAAATTTGCATACCTTTTTGGCTCATGTGAACGAGCCTATTGTGCCACAAAGTTGCATCTACATCTGTAGAAACTAAATTATAATAATCAACACTACTTGATAAATAGAGGGTACCAACCTTCTTACCTCTTTCTACCACAAGATCACCCTTGGTCACCTTCCAATAATCTATTTTAAATATCACCATACAACATTCATCACCTAGTTGTCCTACAAATACCAAATTCCATCTCAACTTAGGCACATGCCTAACATACTTTAGTAGCCAAGTGTTCCCATTCTATATCTTGATCTTGAACACTTATATTTCCTATTATGCTACAAGGCTCATCATCACTAAGGTAAACATGTCCAAAACCTACTTGAACATAATTAATAAAATAATGCCTATATGGTGTAGCATGAAAAGAAGCCCTTGAGTCTAAACCCCAAGACTCAAAAATATTGTTAATGGAGAGAATTAATGCATCCTGATAAACTTTACCTATTTCCACATTTACCTTCTTGGTGTCTTCCTGATTTTTGTTTTTGTTCTAAAGAGACCAATAATCCTTCTTCACATGCCCAATCTTTCCATAGTGCCAACATACCATCCTATCCCTTGATTTTGACCTTTCAAGACCAATTAACTTTCCATGCTTTCCTTTTCCTCTAAACTTTTATTTCCATAAAATTTTTATCACCAAAGCATCACCTAAAGTAGAAGTCTCCCTAGAGATTTTATGTCACATTTCTTCACTAAGGATTACTCCTATGACATCCTCAAACTTCAACTCGGCATTATTAGAGATTGAGTTGCTCACAGCTATTACCAAGTTATTCAAACTCTCTAGTAAGGAATGCAAAATAAACAAATCCCTAACTGCATCATCAAAATCATTTTTTATAGAATTAAACATACTCAAAACTATATTAAATCCATTTAGATGATCATCAACTGAACCATTTTTAGACATATTCATATTAAATAACTTTTTCATGAAAAATATTTTATTAAAAGTAGAGGGTTTCTCATATAACTTCCCTAATGCATTCATGAGACCTTATATGGTCTTCTCCTATGATATATTAAATGTGACCTAAGATTTAAGGAATAACCTGATGGCCTAAAGTGATTTCTTATCAAGTAGCTCTCAAGCCTCATCTATCATACTCACTGGTTGCTTTAGTTTTCCTCCTAGTGGAGCATGGAGGTCCTTCTAATAGAGGTAATCCTCTATTTGCATCTTCCATAGACCAAAGTTTTATCTATTAAATTTTTAAACCTTTGATTTTTTATCATTAACCATCACTCCCACTTTAAAAAATAATCCTTCCTATGATTCAACACTTCAAAAAATATAACTTGAAGCTCTAATACTAGTTGTTAAGAATAAAACCAAAAATTGATGTAGAACAATTTCACAAAATCACAATAATAATAGATATAAATTGAGATACAGAAAGAATAAAAAATAAGCATACAAAATAAGAAGACTAGATTTAACGTGGTTCACCCAATATGGGTTACATCTACCAAGAAACACTTGCTCAAATTTTATTACAAGCTAGGAGAGTATAAACCACTATCAGATCAGTCTTCTCATAATTACAATGCTCAAATATTGTTTAGAGTTGCACTCAACAAACCCTACTAAATTTGCACCTAAATTCACACACTCTATTCTCACTTCTCAAACCCTAGTTATCATGATGTATTACCTATGAAATATCTATCAATACATAATAAATCAATAAATTAGTATTACAAAACAATGGATACTAAAACTATGGGCAATGTCAACCCAAAAATGGTTTCTCATTAAAGGGGGTCCAAAACATTTAGAATGTTCATTACATTTAAAATGTATAGTATTTGAAAATACATTGTAATTTAGAAATAGGCTCTACAACACAACAATTCCATAGAACCCTAAGTCTTTTGGAAGAACAAAATCCAAACCACCATGTATGCAATGGAAAAGAAAGGGAAAATCCAAACTACATAGTCTATCACCTATCATTTTCATACCATCCACTGGCCAAGAATAGGACCCACTTTAAGGTGATGAATCTTGGTTATTTAATGAAAAATTGGATAAATGTTACCTAAATGACAAGTATTCCATTTCAAATAAAATCATGTAAAGACATACCTATGAATGATGTGGCATTGGAATAAATCAATAGGGTCTACTTGAGCCAATTTATACCACACAGTATAAAGAAACATATGGTCTTGGATTTAAACCACCTAGGGGTGACCCTATGTACTTTATTCATGTGCCAACACTAATGACTAGTGATGATGATGTTGACAGTGAAGTAGATTCTAATCATAGCCTTTTTTATGATCTATCCAATATCAATTTATTTGATATCAATGCCATTTTTACCCTCAACTAATAAACCAAGACCAAAAAGAATCAAAACTATAGATTTATGAGTTTTAAAATGATGAGGTATTTTTTTATTTTCTAGGCCTGAAGGATAATATTTATTTGGGAGACCACAAACAAGGGTTCTCAATCAATTTGGATCTTGTAGCCTATTTTGGAGAATGGGTGAACACCCTTAGCCATAAACAATTAAATAAAACATTGAGTTCCCAAAGTGAAAACCTATTTGAGGTGCTTTCAATCTAGGGAAATAATATAGAGAAAGGTTGGTCTAATGGTGAAAACCTATTTCAAGCACCATTGGACAAGGGTGTTTAACCTTCCTCAAACATATCTCTGGAGACCACCCATGATGAGAACTTGCCTATAAGTCTGAGTTCAATTTTGAAGAGGAAAAATATTTTGATCAAATCATCCAAGAGTTCCCAACATTATTTGTCACATGACCATCCCTACCATTGGGGGATTTTGATTCATCATTCCTAGAATAACTTTAAGAATCAGTCCTAATAGAGGACTTTGCCATTACAAACCAATTCAAATCTTTGTTGACTATTCTAGAAGATGGTTCAACACTTTTTGTAGAGGACATAATATAAGTTAACATCAAGACTCCAAATGACCCAAAATGGATCAAATTAGGTGTGTCCCTAACTAAAGAGGAATGTGAAGTATTAGCATCCATTTTGAGGGAGTTCATTGACATATTTTCATGGGCTTGCTCTAACATGCCAAATTTGGACCTCAACTTAGTTGTGCACCACCTTGTGGTACATCATGATGCTAAACTTGTAAAATAAAATTTATTCAAGATGCATCCTTGAATTTTTATATTAGTGAATAAAGAGTTATAAAAATTCTTAGAATTAGGATTTTTTTTAATCGATAGACTAATCAAAGTGGATATTGAATTATATACTAGTGAACAAGAAGCGCAAAAAAATGTGGATCTACACTAATTTCCAAGACATAAATAAATCCTACCCAAAGGATGACTTATCTCTACCAAATATTGCCATGAGTATTGAATCCATAATGAGTTATTAAATGCTTTCAATGATGGATGGATTCTCAGGGTACAACCATATCTGAATTGCTCCAGAAAACCAACACATTCACCACTCTATGGGGAACATTCTATTATCAACTTATGTCATTTTGTCTCAAAAATGCTAGGGCCCCATTTATCAAAGATCCATGACTATCATATTTCATGATAAGATACATGACATTATCAAAGACTGCATCAATGACATATTGGGAAAATCAAAGACCAAGGCCAATCATCCAACATCATTAGAAAGGATATTTGAATGACTATGTGAATATAAAGTTAGGCTTAATCCTAAGAATTATGTTTTTGGGGTTACTTTAGGAAAATTTCTTAGCTTCATTGTGTCTTGTTGAGGCATTAAATTTGATCCATCCAAAGTACAAGCCATCACAAACATGCCACCACTAACCAATTTGAAGTAACTATATTGTTTACAGGGCAAAATATAATCTATTAGATTCTTCCTATCATAGTTGGCCAAAAAATGCCACCCATTCACACACTTGTTAAAAAAAGGGGTATAATTTAATTGGGATGATGAATGACAAAAATATTTATAGTTCTTGAAGGACTATCTAGAAAATATGCCTATTTTATTACCTCTTATGCCAAGAAAGGCATTCTTATTATATCTATCAGCTATGGAAAAAGCCTTGGGGGCACTTTTAGCTGCACATGATGATAATGTAAAGGAACATGTCATGCACTATCTAAGTCATACACTAGTTATGTATGAGAACAATTATACACCCATTAAAAAATCTTGTTTACCTATGGTATTCACAACTTAGAAACTATGAAATTACATGTTAAATAATAAGACCATGGTTATTTAAAAAGTAGATCTGCTCAAGTATCTACTATATGAAAAATTTTTGAAAGACCACATGGCCAAATAGATCATGCCTCTCAATGAGTTTGAGATAGAATACATCAACTAGAAAACCATCAAGGGATAAGTTCTTGTTGATTAGCTTGTTAAATCAACCCACGCAGATATAACACTGCTAACATTCCAATTCCTAGAAAAATCCATTATGACCATGATTGAAACACCTCTTGAGGAACATCATTGGAATTTGTATCATGATGGCTCATTCACATTATATGGATCAGGGGTAGGCCTTTTTTAATCACACCATAAGGGGATATAATCCCTAAATCATTTAAGATCAATTTTCCTTATACCAATAATATGGACAAATATGAAACACTCATTGTAGGGATTTGATAGGTAGTAAAATGGAACATACAACATATAAAGGTTTATGGTGATTCCTAGTTCATCATTACTCAAGTTACAAACCATTTTTAGACTAAGGATGACAAGCTAGTATCATATAAGGACATGGTTGACACTCTCAAGTAGAAGATTGTCGATGTCCAAACTCAATTTAATTGCTAGAAACTTTCTCTATAGATCATATAGTGTGTCTCAAAATTGATCTCTCAAAGATATAGTGGACAACAAAATTTAAGTGTCTTTAACTAGACCTTATTTTCATTACTCTCTATTTTGAGTGTATCAAATAGACCTCTAAAAAGTATTTATTGCATAGAAACTATAGTAAGCATTGCATTAGCTTCTTTAAAAATTCATTAGTGTGTAAAGGATTCCAAGCTTAAGAGTGGATTTGATAAATTCTTTATATATCACCATATATTAGAATAGGTTTTACTTAATGCAAGTTCTTAACTTTTTTCACCCCAACCAGTTTTAGGTATTAGAAGTAAAGGTCCAAATTATAAAATTTTAGGAGCTAGCCTCATAAAAAATCCTAGAGGTCTGGTCTAGTTATAGGCAACCCATGGCCTTAGACCATTCCTATGTTATTCCAAGTATGGGTCAGACTTGAATGAATTTAACCCCTATTAAGGTGCTATCTAGATAGCTAATAGTTCTGATATGCCTGGTGGGACCACTTATTTGCATTTCTAAGTGTAGAACAAATTTTAGAGTTTTATTTCTAGATTTGCATAATTTTCATCCTCCCTAGAGTTATCACAAGATCCCCTGCAAAAGGGAAGGAGATAAATTTATCGGAGCTACCTTTCCAATCAAAAAAGGAAAAAAAAGCCTCTTAGTCAAAACCTCCACCTACCCCTCTTGTTTAATCCAATATTGTTCTACCAAACATTGTTATAAATCCCATACCTTAGATGGTTGTTCCTAGAAGGTAAGCCTTTATGCCATTCAATGGTGGTAGTCCTTTTAATATTACTAAATGGGATGATATTCCCATCTCATAGCTGAAGGATCCTACCTATTAGATAGGATAAAATCCATTTACTCCTATAGACCATATTAAAAAAAAAGTTAACATTTGTTCAATAAATCATGTGACTCAGGAAAATATAGAAATGAGGTTGTTAACAACTTATTTCAAAGGGAAAGCACTTCAGTAGTACATAAGATTGGACCCTATGTCAATCAATAACTGAGATGAATTTGGATAGATCCTATAAAAGCACTTTTAGTATAAGAGTGATCATCTTTCACTCGTGGAACATCTTACAACAATAAAGAGATTCAATCATGAATTCATGGTGGATTTTAACTACAGATTTCAAAAGACCTGAGATAGAATTCCTACAATGATCAAGCCTACACCTAACTATGATTTTCTATACTACTTAAAATATCTCAATTTAGATGTAGATATGGTGATTCAATCCATGGGAGGCAACACCCTACCTAAAGCTTTATAAGTAGAAATTAGGTCTAAAATTTGCCTTATACAAGTAGGCAAGTTGGATTCAAGGCCACCAATGCCTCTCTTTCTAGAGATACATCCTCTTACCCCAACTATTTCTCTAGTTCCAGATTCAACAAACTTTTATCAAATATAATGTGATAAAACTAATAGACTGGGAAAGATAGAGAGTCTTATCAAAGCCTAAAACAACAAGTTAGTTGCAATGGAGAGGAAACAAACTCCACCATACAACCCATACCAAAATAATAAAAAAAAAATTAGTACAATAAGCCAACATATCAGTACAATCATCAAGGGCAAGGGTAGAATCCTTATTCAAGGTAATATAATCCTAATGCTCCAATTAATTCTAGAGCTATTGTGCCAACTCAAAATAAATATGCTCAAGAAGGTCAATGGAAGTCAAAGAGATAGTCTAATTAGATAGTGATGGCCACTAATGGAGACATGTATCAAGACCCTAGTTGGTAGCATGATCCTTTATTTCAAGGTCATAATATGATGCCTCCTCCACTACAAGCCCCCCAAATGAATCAAGCCAACATGCCTATCATATCATTATTAGAATCTCAAAGCCAAAAACAAGGGAGCATGGGTAGAGCACCATATGCATGAATTTTCAATAGGGGGAATATGTATTTGAGTATGTGGTAGCTAATATGGGACAGGTTTCATAGAGGACAAATAAACCAATTATAGCCCAGACATGGGCTAAGAAGAGAATGTTGGAGGATAACTTGGGGAAATCTAAGGTTTTTTTCATCTTCTCCATAGAATAATCAACAACCTACTTCTTTAGTTATAGCTGATAAATCTCCTACAAATCAATAAGTGCCCCAACATTATAGACAGTAGAAGATGTCCCCCTTTGCTCCTCATGTTACTCAAATGCCAAGTGATGCTTCCACTTCTAAGGTAAAGTCCAAAGGTACTAGTATTCCCTTTAATATTCTAAATCATTTGAAGAAGTCTAATGTAACTATGTCCATGTATGATGCTCTGTCTATCCCTGAGCAAAAGGAGAATCTCCAACAAGAGCTCTCCAAAATTTCTCATGTGGAAAAGATAGTTGATAAAGTGAACATTTTTTTCATCAATAATAGTCAGCCTAACCAAGCCCCTATCCAAGTTCCTAATAAAGTTTCAAGCAAAATTCAATCTCAAAATGTTGTTCATCCTTCTAAGTTTGTTAAGCCTCTACTATTTTATTTGTCAGTCATCATAGGGGATTATTTAGTAAATAATTTCATGATAGACTCAGGTGCTTCAACCTTAGTGATGCCTAAATCCATAGTAGACAAGCTTTGGCTTAAATATGTGCCTAACAAAAAAGGTGTTCTCTAATTGGATGGCTCCCGCACTAATATGGTAGGCATCTTGAAAGATATGTAGGTTACATTAGATTCGTATCCAAATTATGTCATTAATCAAGATGTAATGGTGGTAGACCTACCTCCATATTTTACCCTATGCTTGTCTAAGGACTTTACTACCAAGATTGGGGGATATTTACCATCTAATTGGCCATATATGGTTTTTAGAGCTAGATATGGAAATAGAGTCACTATAATATTTGAACCTCTATATAGGTTCCACCTAGAACCATATCTACACAATCTTGTAAATTCTAATTGTGCCATATTTGAAAAGGTTGAAGAGGTTATTAAACAAGAACCTCATAGTCATCTTGAAGTTATCTCATATTTTTACTTAGATGAATGGGTAGTTGAGAGTCATGGATTTGATCCATGTAACAACATTGAAGAGATAGACATAGGAGTATACTTATGAATGAGGAAGGTGTCTTAATACTTTTCTTAACTAACACTACCCAAGAAGAGGATAATATATAGACTTTGTTCTTTGATGGCTCAAGGTCAATGAATGGAAGTGGAGTGGGAGCCATGTTGATTTCACCCTCAGGTCAAAAATACCATTCTACTATAAGACTTTAATTTAGTTTCACCTCAAATATAGCTAAATATGATTCTCTTTTGCATGGTTTGCAAGAAGCAAGTAATAGAGGTATCCAGCTCCTCCAAGTCAAGGGTGATAATGAGCTCATAGTGAAATAATTAAGATGCCTAAGAGTAGTTAAGATTCACCATTTGAAATCTTATAAGCATCAGGTATGGAACCTCATGGAGGATTTATTGGCACTTGATATCTAATCCATACCAAGAGAATCAAACTATCATGCAAATAAGGTTAAGGTTATGTGAAAACTAGCTATACTTTAAAATGAGGTGAGTTGGCAAGTCTTTGATAATGATGATCAAATCATATGTTTTCTAATGCAAGAGGTAAAATTATGCCATAAGAATCAATACAAGTTCCAAAATCAATATGATGATCAGATAGTATAACTAAGGTCTAATAAGATACCCAAAGGGCTTGTGACACTAGAAAGCATCTTCAATAAATATGACCAAGTAAGAAAAGGGAAACCATGTATCTTAGATAAGGAATAACACTATGAAAAGATAGAGATATTTAAGGGCAATTTTTGAATCTTGAAAAGGTCAATATAGCAGAGGAAAGAGTTGCATTTTTTGCTTTTTTCCAATAATGTTATGATATAATTTATTGGGAGTACAAAGACTTGAAAAGGTTTGACCCTAAACTTCCATAATGCACCATCAAAGTAGAAATTAATGTCAAGATATTTAGGTAGAAATAGAGACATTTGAACCCAAGAGTGGAGGACCTCATGAGAAGAGAACTATATAAATTGATTGAATCTAGGATAATATTTCCAATTAAGTATTCCTCTTCAGTGGCAAACCTTATGCCAGTGAGGAAAAAGAATGGTGAGATTCATTTATGTATTGACTTTAGAGACAACAATAAGGTGTCCCTAAAGGATCATTACCCACTTCCCTCCATGGATCAAATCTTGTAAAAGGTGGAAGGTTCTCAAAGGTTCTCATTGCTTGATGGATATTCTAGCTACAATTAGATCATGGTCAAAGAAGAAGATAGGCATTATACTACCTTCACTACAAAATAGGGAACTTGTGCATATTTTAAAATTCCTTTTGGATTCTCTAATACTAAAGATACCTTCCAAAGATAAATGGATGTTACTTTTCATGGCCTTTTTTATGATATGGTTTTATTTTACCTTAATGATATAAATTTTTTTTCAAATAATCTTGATGAACATCTAATGCACTTGAGAGCTATTTTTGATAGATAATAACAATTTAGAGTTTCATTGAATCTAAAGAAATGAATTTTTTTAATCACATAAAGGAAGAATTCTTGGACATGTGGTGTCTAAATCTGGTATTTCCATTTATCCAGAGAGGATAAAATTAATCCTTGCTATATCACTACCCAAGCACAAGAAAGGGTTGCAGAGTTTCTTGGGCAAGATCAACTTCATTACGAGGTTCATTCTAGGCTTCATAGAGATGCTCAAGCCTCTTACTCATATATTGAGAAAATTCAAAGAGTTATCATGGACAAGAGAAGGTAAGAGGATATTTGAGACCATCAAGGAATCAATTTCTCATGCCCCCACACTTTTAAATCTAGATTTCAATAAGGAATTATATTTGCATGTCTTCTCTACATAAGATGTAATTTCATATATGATTATGTAGTAGAATGATCAAGGTCTAGAGTAACCCATTGATTTCTTCAGCCAATATTTGGAAGACTATGATGAAAGATATAGCTTTGTTGAAAAACATGTGCTTACTATTGTAAGAAGTTTGAAGAAAATTAGGCATCTAGTTTCAAATAATAAGATCATATTAATGGTGGCTCATCCAAGTGTGAAGGATTTTATCCTCAATAGAGACTTGAATGAAAAGAGAGATGGATGGGTCACTAGGTGTATGGAGTATGACATTAAATTTAGGATCACAAACCTATTCTAAGGTAATGGATTATGTAAACATCTTGTGAAAGATGTGAGAGAAGAAAAGGAGATAGTTTTGGTAATCTAAGATACTCAACAGGAAGATGAAGCTACTCTTCCATCCAGATAGACATAGGATATTACTATATTTTAAAAAATAGGAGAGTGTCTAATGGGTTTCAATTCATCACAAAGAAGACACTTCAGGCTGAAATTAATGCCATACATCCTGATTGATGAGGTATTTCTCAAAAAATACATTGGAGGTATGCTCTTAAGATGTATTGAAACTAACCAATTTGATAATATTCTCAAGAAATTTAATGATATTCCTCAAGGATGTCATTTTTTAGCCAGAACCATAGATACAAAAATCATTAGAGCTGGTTACTTTTGGCCCAATTTATTTAGAGATGATCATACTTGGGTGAGGAAGTTTTCAAAATGTGTAATGTTTGCAAGGAAATAGAACATAGCTAATATGTCACTAAATCCTCCTCAAGATGAATATCCTTTCATTCAGTAGGGCTAGACTTCATTGGCATGACTAACCCTTCATCCAATATTATCCATAAGTGGGTCTTGATAGCTATAGAATAGTTCAGTAGGTGGGTGAAAGAAGTTCCCTTGAAGGAAGTAAATGAAAACTTCATACTTGAGTTCTATGAGAGCCTAGTCACCCATTTTAGAGCACCTTATACCATAATATAGGACAATGCTTTGTCATTTATCAGTAAAAAAATTAAGTGAGTGGGATCTTGGATAGGGTATATATCTGACATATTCATCTAATTATTATCCATAGGGTGATAGACTAGCTAAGTTCAGTAATAAGAACTTGATTCAGATCATTTAAGAGGATAATGGAAGATAATCAAAGATCTTGGCACACAAAGTTGATGACTACCTTATGGGATGATAAGAACACCTCCAAGAATGCCATTAGTAACTCACCTTATCTCTTAGTCTATGGAAGAGAAGCAAGGTTACCAATTTCATTGGAGCTTCCAACTTTAGAACTTGCACACCAACTAGAGCTTCTAGAAAGTGATGCAATGGAGGTCAGAATCAATGAACTAAGAGAATTAGAGGAAATAAGGGATGATTCCATGCATACCATATGGTTTAACTAGAAGCAAGTCAAGATGAATTTTGATAAAAGAGATTCATTGAAGACATTCCAACAAGGTGACATAGTCCTCAAATGGGATGAGGATCATCCAAAACTAGGAAAAAACTTCTAGTTTGATAGCCTTTAGAGTGGACCCTATGTCATCATAGGTTACAAAGAGAGTAATTCCTTTGAGCTTGCCAAATTGAACAGAGAGAGACTTTTCATCCCTATCAATTGGAGGTATCTCAAGTTCTACTACTAGTCTCATATCTTTCCCTGTGTACATTAGTAGATAAGTTTTATCTTTTCCTCCAAGTGTTTTTGCACATTGTTGTTTTAGTTGTTCTATTTATATTTTAGGTTATTGCTTTGTATTTTATTGTTTTGTTGTTCTTTTTACCCTCTTTACTCCATAAAGTGTTTCTATAAGTCAAGCAGAGTCTATTTGTAAGTAGCTTTTCATTTGAGTAAGCTTGATCAAGGTTTGGGTTCCATGACCAATAGGTCGGTCAAGCTAGCTCAGTCACTAGAAATGTTGGCCATTTTGGTCCATTTACTAAGCTTCTACCTAGTTTGAATAGATGAGTATTCCTAATTTTTTATTATATTACGTGGCTTAGAATCAATTTTTATATTGCAAATGGAGGGATCCAAGTAAGTTTTCATGATACTAAATAGTTACACGAAGTAAGTCCAAAAATGGTTAAAATATTTCAAATTTTGGCCAAGTGTTAGAGCATTTATAATTCCTTCATAAAAATTATTCCACATAAAGCCCACAAAAAAATACAAGACATAACTCCCTCAAAGGAATTGTTCCACTTTATTTGGTTGTGTTAGAATTCTTTCAGGAGTTTTGTTTCAATTTTTTTGGCTAAGTGTCCGGAAATATTTTGAACATTTTGTTTGAAACAATTTATTCAAAGGGTAATTTATTAAAAGAGGGTCATTTTTAGAAGTTTTGAAGGATATATTATAGAGTAATTGGTCCAAAACACTTTTTTAGAAGGATCATTCTTTAACAAAGTGGACCTTTGCAAAAATCCTGAAGGATATATTTTTCAAGCAAAATGGCCAACAAAATTTTCTTGAAGGGTCTTTTATTCACCAAAGGGTCCTATGCATTTTTATTGAAAGGTATTTTCTTGGGAAAATGGTCTAGTTCAAATTTTTGAAAGGTAAATTTCTCAGGCAAGTGTCCTAAATAAAAATCTTGAAGGGTCATTCTACAGGGAAGTGGTCAGATACACTTTTCCCAAAGGGATATTTGTCAAATAAAATGGACCAATCTAAAATATCTGAAGGTCATCTTCAAAGGGTAAAGGGTTATTTCAAAAAGGCCAAAGGGTAATTCTAAGGTCACATTTCCTTTGGGAAAATTGTTTAAGACAATTTTCTTGAAGGTAGATTTCTTTTGGAGTTTTGTCCCAAAGCAAAAGACTAAGGTCAAATTCTTTTTGATATTTTATCTGAGACAGAGACCCCAAATACATGAATTCTTTCAAAAAGAAATTCTATAATAAATAATTTAAGGCAAAGATAAGGAAAAAATTCTTCAGATAAAGTGTCCAAGACACAAAGCCTAAAATAATTGTCCATCAAAAGGTCTAAAAGAAATAGCCCATAGGATTTGTAATATAGATAGTTGTGAAAATGTCAATTTTAGGCTACAATAAATAGCTGTTTGAATTCAAAAATTCTAGGCTAGCCCTACAAGTGTCAAATTCAAGCCTTGAGAAATGACCATTGAAGTTTAAATTTTTTAGTGATGGTTATATGGATGTCAAGTTTGGGCCTCATGAAATAACTATTTGCATTAAAAAATAGTCAAAGGGGTCCCTAATTAAATTTAGGCTTGACAAGTGTCACAATATCAGGTGACCAAATCAAATCTAATGGCAAGTGAATAAAGACAAAATAATAGGCCCAAATCAAATCAATAGTGCAAATTCAATTATAGATTCAAGATTAATAGCATATGACCAATTCAAAGAGTCTGTAAACCCTAAGTGTAAAGGCATGATCGACAAGTGGACCAAGTGCATGAGTTTGGGTAGAGGATCTATGGGTTACTTTCTTTGAAATTAGGTAGATTAATAGAGAAAGATGAGTCAAGGTATCATCGATCCAAGCCAATCCTTGATGACTAATCAAACAAAGGTGAGCCTAAATGACTTAGACAAAGTTTAAAAGGTTAGTTCCTAACCAAGGCAAGCAAGGATAAATGGAGTTGAGTTCAATCATGATCTAGTTTGGGCTAGGAGTAGATATTTTGGGATCAGATAGTGCCATTAAGAACTTGTATATGTAGACATGTAGAATTCAACTACTTCATCACCAAAGCCAACTACATGAAAAATACCCTTCTTCCTACTTTTGCATGAATCAAAAAACTAGTCATGAGTAGTTTCACATTAAGACAAAGTAAAAATGACTTAATCCCACCATTATAGCCACCATGGAGCATCATAGAGAAGATATTATAATGATGCAACAAACTAGAGTAACTTGGATCAATCAAGAAGGGTTTAAGTGAGCTTGATTCATGGAGGTAGTTGAAACAACTTTTCAAATGGAATTGAACTCATTTTTTTCCCTTATTGAGTGCCAAAACTCCCTCTCTCTTACCTCTCTTATGATATAAATATAGAATTTAAGCTATTATTTTACATCCCTCAAGCTAGTATGACTAGAATCTAACAGAATTGTATTCAACACCTCTTGGAGTAGTGAATAGAGTATTTTGCAGTTTTTTACTAATATGTATTTAGTGTTCTATGTTTTTTTAATATGAAAATGTGAATGTTATCTTTATCTTTCATGTCCAAACTCAACCTAAGTGCTAGAAACTTTAGTTATATGTCATATATTGTGTCTCAACATTGATCTCTCAAAGATATAGTGGACAGTCAAATCTAAGTGTCTTTAACCAGACCTTATTTTCATTGTTCCCTAGTCTAAGTCTATAAAATAGACCTTTATATGAAATAGTATTACATAGAAACTATAGTAAGCATTGTATTAGCTTCTTTCATAGTTCATTAGGGTGTTAAGGATTCCAAGATTAAGAGTGGATCTAATAAATTCTTGGTGGATCACCATATATTTGAATAGGTTTTACTTAATGAAACTTCTTAACTCTTTTCAGCCCAACTAGTTTCAAGTTTTAGAAGTAAAGGTCCAAATTATAAAATTGGAGGGCTAGCCTCATAAAAAATCCTAGAGGTTTGTTCTAGTTATAGGCAATTCATGGCCTTATACCATTCCCATGTTAGTCTAGGTATGGGTCAGACTTGAACAAATCTGACCCCTATTAGGGTGTTATCTGGATAACTAACAGAATGAGTTGGCCACTCATTCTAAGTAAGATGGATCTGATGTATTTTTATTTATTTTTTGGTAATTATCACTTTATTTTACATTTTTATTTTATATTTTTGTTGTTATAATTATTCCCTTTTATATAATTTATGTGAACTTGCAGGTGTTTTCATTTTTTTCAATTCAATAATTTACTTTATACAAGTGTGATTTAATTTCATGACTGTGTTCTTTAATTTATGCAAGTTTGATTTACTTTTTTCATGTGTGAGTTTCATTACCTACAAAGTTTGGAGTGTGATAGAAGAAATCATTTACCAAACATATCTTTCTCCTATTGCATATAGCTTTAGGATACCAACCCTAGATTGACATTATTAAATGAAGGGGATTGATGACCCCCATTATTTTTGGCACCATTACGAGGGAACTATGGTGTTATTAGGAGATTCAAAATCTATTAAGGAATTTTCTAGTGAGAGGGAATATTGCTTTGTAAATTTTGTGAAAAGAGATACTTAGTTACTAGTTTCTTTAGGATTTATTTTCTGCAACATATATAAAAATTTATTTTTTTGAAATTAAGGATTTTAGATTAAAAAACAAAAACAAAAACCCCCAAATACTAACATTATTGTGTAGGAAATAATAATTATTAACATCATGAAGGAAGATTTAATTATTGATGTAGGTTGGAAATGAAATTTGAGACAACTAACAAAATAGAGAAAATAGTTTGTTGCATGAGTTTTTGTAGTTGTTCATAATTAGAAATCTAGAATAGATACTCTTGTATCCCTAAAATAAATATGTTTTGTTGTTTTTTGTTTGGTTGAGAAACATAAATATTTTTTAGAAAGATAAGATTGCACATCATATTTTGATTGGTATAAAAATTCAAAAATGGTTGAAGTGTACAAGGAGATGGCATTGTATTTTGTGTACTTATTGAAGGAAGAATCTTGAGCTAGAATATGTGGGGTATTCAATCTCCCAGGTAAGCATAATTTATTTCTATAAATGATTGATATAGAAATAATTGGTCAAGAAATTGAAAGGTTAAAAGTTGTATGATATGTTGAAAAGGAAATATTGCTTCAACCAAAATACTTGTGAGTTATCTAGTAAAATGTTGCATGTATAATGGATTTCATTCTTATCTAACTAACCAATTTGTATACATAATAATGGTTTCAATGTTTTTGCTACTAATTTATGTTATGACCTAGAGATATTCATATATATAATCACCAAATCAAGTCAAGTCAATAAACGGAGAGATTCATGCAGAGATTCATGGATGGAATACACAAATATAGCCTCACAAAAATTTTGCATGCAAATCACCATACATAGAAAGTTATTTCAGATAAATTACATGTGGGTCAGATAAATTAAAAATAGTAAGAATCCACATGCAAGGTGGAGTATGATAGAAATAGATAAGGGTCATGTAATAGATTTGACATAATTAGTTTGCAGCATAAAATAACTTTGGCATCATTGATATATTGCTCTAAATTTTGTGTGAGTTAATAACTATATTCAAAAATTTGTAATATTTGTTTTTTACAAATTTAAGCATGTATAGTTTGATGCAGTTAAATTGGATGATCTAACAATTTCAATTTCTCTTTTCTATTTGATTAACTGCTCAATTTATACCAAAATTTTTGGAGTTCTTTCTAAACTATAGCAATAAAACATGATAGGAAATAGAAATTGAAATGCTCAATAAATTTAAATACTTTTCTCTTAGTACTAGATGATGTTTTTATTTTTTGTGTTTGTTGTTAAGTCTGCATGGATAAGGAAGTTTGTAATTAAAAAAAATGATGACAATCTCAAAATAAATAAGACTTACATTCTAGGCCAGATTAAAATGGAATCAAAACATCAAATTTACATATAAATGCATGAGACCAAGTATGTAATAATTTTTGAGTGCTACAGATGCTAAAAATTCATAATAATTACATGTTTCCAGCAAGTTGTCTAAAATAACACAAAATCATTAGAATATCTTCAATGCTAAGCAAATTTGTGGTTACAAAAGTAGAATATCTTCAACACTACATCCCCCAGACACCTGCTTTTGAATTCCCAGTGAATAAGCTTGCTTGGCATGATGTAAATCTAGGCCAATTGTAGATACATAACACATAGTTTTTATTTATAAGAAGAGGCAAGAAAAAATTATCTACAACAAAGAAGCCAACGACCTCCAGAATTCAGTTATGCTTTTCATCTTCTAGTTTCCATCAAGTAATTTAGTAATGTCTTCCATGTATAAATAATAATTATTCTTTTATGCACAATTCATAATAAATGAATTGATGACATTTCATTTCATTTTTTTCATCTATATTTAGAAATTAGCTAAACCCATATTCACTAGCATAATAAGGGAACTTGTCTGAGAAAGTTCTTATTCTCCACAATAAAACCCCATAAGAAATAATGTTAATTCTTGAACCATCAATCAATCTTATTTAGGTTGAAATGCATTCTTCCATATAAATTCAAATTTTCATCTTAACATTCAATTATTGGCATTTATATTTCTTTGACATTGTTGATATTATGCTTGTTTGAAAAGGTCTTTTTTTTGTTTTTGGTTTTTACAGGACACTTTCATTACAAAGAATCATTTTGGAGGTAAAAATGTATACCCATACTTTCAGAAAGTAGTTGGCACATCATCTTGAGTTACCTTTGACAATAGAATACAACAAAACTAGTAGGTGTCTATCACCAATTATTGATCATCACTATATAGACCAATGTTGAATAAATGTCAACATACAAAACATTCCATGCCACATTTTCAAGTAGTATAAATATGCATAGATATATGAATAACCTTTTCCATGTCATCAATTTTTAAAAAAATAATGAAAACCTTTAGGTGTTATTGGTAGTCTTGGATTGAAAACTAGCTTGTTGGTAGACTAAGTGTTAAAATAAAGAGCCATGATTAGAAATCAGTTTATTGGCTAGTCAAGGGCAAAAACATAAAAATAAATAGAATACAATTTACCAAATGGAATAGTTGATGCAACTTTTTACATGGATGCTTACTTATGTGCTCTTTTTACTCAACATAATGAGACTGTATTTTTATCAATATTTTTTCCCAACAGATTTCACTTTGGATACTATAGAATTAGCACTGAAGACTGAAGGTATGCCATGGTAGTTTACATTTAAATTTACTTATAAGTTTAATTATTACATGAATATACACTCTTCTAAATAACTTTGTTTTAGGGAAATGGACAACCTTCTATCTGATCTATATAATCTCATCCCACTTCACTCATTTGGCATGCATGAGGACATACATGAGCTTAGGTGTGGGGGAGAAGAATAACTTTGAATATATAATAATTGGGCTTATCCAAAAACATAATTTAATGAAAATATAGTTTGATCTTGATCATGGTATATAGTTTTTAAAGGAACAAGAGTTTTTTATATATATCAAAAGCTACTTTATGGTCAAAATAATTATGTGTAGACATAGCAAAAAATTGTCAACATAAGAACTTGCTCTTACCTCATTTAGAGAGAGAGAGAGAGAGAGAGAGAGAGAGAGAGAGAGAGAGAGAGAGAGAGAGAGAGAGAGAGAGAGAGCATGATAATTCCACATAAGAACCTATGTAAAAAGGATCAAAAAGAATCTAAAGATAGTAGGAAACACCTCCACACAAGAACCTATCTTTAAATGTCCATTTTTATTTTCCACTTTTGTTTGATATTTTAAAATATAAATTTCATTGTACTTGTACAAATGATATCAATTTGGGAAGTCTATTTTAAGTATGAAGTTAAGTCTAACCCATGCACATGTAAAATAAAGTTTTAAACAGTGGCATCCATGAGGACATGAATGAGATTAGGTGTGGGGGAGATGATGAGACCATAATATGGCTCATTATATCTATAAAATAACATCTTTTTTATTTCATAGGAAGTGAATCTAAATATAGTTTCTAAACTTATGGATTATTTAGAATAAAATAGTAGTATATATCATGATTATGTCTTTAAAATTCCTTTTTATCTATTTGTTAGCTATTGCTAATGATTATTGGGAAAAATATGTCAATGTGTTTATAAATATTTCATACTAAGATAAGAATGATTCAAAGTATGAAAAATTAATCATTCAAGAATAATGTTGGAGTAGTGTCAGAGTCTTCTACAATGGATACAATATTTTGGTTAAGTTGCAGTCCTGCTACAAACTCCCAAAAGCTTACTAAAAACTCCCAAAAGTTTGCTACAAACTCCCACATTATTGATATATACTCCTACAAACTTGCTACAATAGATATAGATTACTATAGACTTACTACAATAACTAAAGATTACAACATGCTTGCTACAGTAGCTACAAATTATAATAGGCTTGCTATAGTAGCTACAAATTACATAAAACTAGATATAAATTACATTAGACAAGCTACATATCACCTATATATTACATCAACCATCTATAAATTATATATGGATTACATTAGCCAGCTACAAATTTTAACAAGCTTGCTATAAATTTTAGCAGGCTTGTTATGGATTTTAATAGGCTTGCTATGGATTTCAATAGAACTATAAAATTCAACAAAAATACTAAAGACTTGTTCAGAAAGTATTTCTAAATATATTTTAATGTTATAACTATTACAAAGAATGCATTCCATTTGGATTCTTTCTATATATGTATTTCTATGTATAGACTTCCCATTATAGATTGTATTCAGATATAGATTTATGTAATTGCATTCCAAATAATAACTCTCTCCATATTTGATGGAGATAAAAATTATTCTATAACAAATTTTATTATTAGAATAAATATCTCTCTCCATATAATATGGAGATTGAGATAGGATAGAATATCTTGGTTGTAAATCCTAAATCAGGTGTTAATTGGAAGCATGAAATTATAAATGCAACCTTCCATACCTGTATTAAATAATGAATACTTTCCTTTCCATTATTCTAAGCAGTCCATTCTAAAACATGTGTTCTGAGTAAAATACTCTTTTGAGGAATGATCTAGCCACTCATTCCAAATAATATGGATCTGATGTATTTTTATTTATTTTTATATAATTATCACTTTGTTGTACATTGTTGTTTTATTTTGTTTTTGTTGTAATCATTCCCTTTTATATAGTTTATGTGAAACTATAGTGTTTTTATTTATTGTCATTTGTTTTCAATTCAACAATTTGCTTTCTACAAGTTTGATTTAATTTCATGAGTGTGTGCTTTAATTTATGCAAGTATAATTTACTTTTTGCAAGCATGAATTTTCATTCCTACAAAGTGTGGAGTGTGATAGAAGGAATAATTTGCCAAAGATCTCTTTCTTCTATTGCATATAACCTTAGGACACCAACCCTAGATTGACAACTCCCATCAATCTTAATATTCCTATGGCTTGTAAAGATAAATATGAGGATGTGTTCCTAGCTAGATCATTTCAATATGCTAGTCAATATACCATGTGGGAATAATAGTTAAACATTTTTAATGAGTTTTAGACTCTTAAAGGGTCTATATCTCCCATTATGAAGGTTGAATATTCTTATAAAGCTACTATGTTCCTTGAAGAACAATTTGGAAACACCCAAGAGGATATTTAACACCAAATCACACCATTTCATGGAGCCTCTAGAAGCTGAAGTTGATGTTGCAATTATCAATCAAGATTTGATCACTTTTGAGGTGAATTCAAGCCTCAAAAATCAATATTAAGTGAGTCTTGAGTCACAAGATGAAGATGTCTTCATTAGAATAATGTTTATTATTGATAACTTACTTGAGAGTATGCCAAAAGAGTTGGTAAGAAAGTTGTTTACTCCATCAAACATCATCTTTAAAAGGCAACTTGTTCCACATCATTGTCCATATCATGAAGGAGATGTTTGTATAAATTTTCCTTTTGATTCAGGAGGAAGATCTCTTAAGGTTAGTTTTATTTAGTAGTGTTCTTGTTTTTTATCTCCCTAAGTGATTTA
Source organism: Torreya grandis (assembly GCA_037957365.1). Taxonomy (NCBI): domain Eukaryota; kingdom Viridiplantae; phylum Streptophyta; class Pinopsida; order Cupressales; family Taxaceae; genus Torreya; species Torreya grandis. Next base: position 621,906 of record JARHVA010003715.1, read on the forward strand.
TAGCATAGGTGTGTGTGTCTTGGTTTAGTGTGTTATTTTTATCTTTTTTTGTGTTTTAGAGTATATCAATTATATTTTCTTGTTCAAAGAAATTGTTGTGAACTAGGAATTTGACTCGAGAGATGTATTAGTATCTTGTTAGTGAAAAAATCAAATCAAATTGAAAAACCAACACACTAGTTAACATGCATCTCTAGGCTTAGTTACTTAATTGAGCTTAGTTAACAATAATAGAATGGAAACACAACCAAAACATGAAAGAGAACAAATATTTCACCTCCCTGGAATGCTCCAAATTGTCTTGTAGTTGTGGTTTGCTCAGTTTGTGCTCATGAAGTCTTCATCAAAGGAGGCTTGGCTATATCTTCTTCTCTTTAGCACCTTATGGCTTTGGCTTGGTTTGGATTGGCTTGGCTCTATATTTAGACAATATAAAACTAATTTTAATGAAGCTTTGTAATAACATTATAAATTTGGAATGTGAGAACTTAAAATTCAATAGATAAGGCCTCTTATTTATAGATTTTTTAAATGGTTTGAGGATCAACCATGACCATCCATCTCAAGATTGAGATGTGTGGCCATGAATAAATCTAAATATGAAATTCATTCTACAAATATACCCATTAATATTTGGGATAGAGGGGTATTGAATAGGCATGGATGGTTTTAATGAGGCATGGGAGACCCATAATCCTAATATTTTATGCATTTATGGTTTATGGGTGCCACCCCATATGATGATGTCACCTGATGATGTAATTAATAGAAATCAATTTTTAATAAAAATTTATTCAAAAAATTCCATGGAAAATTAATTTAAGGCCCTAATTTTTTTTAATTAGCCTAAAACATGATCAGTCAACTTAAGTGCAAATTTTGGCACTTGTTGCACAAATTAATCAAATTAGTCAAAATGTCTTATATTGGTCCAAAATTTGATTGGATTAGAATTAGAAGTCAATGTGAAATATGTTGGATCCATTATCCCATTTAGGATGTTATCAACACCAAATAATAAACGCACATGTCTCATGCAAGAGATTTGATAGAAATGAGTAATATATAATACCTAGGTGCAAAATTGGCATTTTGACTCGAAATGATTTGATCAAAGTTAGTTGGCCCATAAATTACATTACCCTATTTAATGATACTCTAGCTAAAATCAAAAAACTTGAATATATAAATTTTAACTCATTTAATGCATTTTAGTGTTTTTAAGCCAAATTGTGCACTTTGATGAATATTGGTCAAAAGCCTAGTTGGAAATTATCAATGGTTAGATAATTGCAATCAAGTTTAAGGTTCAATCATGTCTAAATTTGAAGGATAGGTGACTCCATAACCCAATTGATGGACTAAGTAACCAGTCTAAGTTACTATTAACCAAATTTAACCCCAAGTTAAATTTGGTCACCCCTTATAAATTCAAACTTATCATATGGTCATGTCAAAAACTATATGGTCCTTAAAGTCTTTATTTAACCTTGTTAGCATCATTTAAAGTTAGTTTGGAGAAGTTCAAATAATTTCATATTATGGTTATATATTGATCTAGAGGTGTCATGGAGAAATAAATCATGGTCAAAATGTGTCATAGGTGATTAGGGGTTGATTTATGACATTTTATATCTTAAAAACTGTCTTAACATTTCATGGTGTTTTAGAAGCTCTGAGATCCATTTGCTAGCTTGGATTAAATATGTATAAAAAGTATATTTTTGGGTAATTTTATGCATGTAAAAGTTACCCCAAAGGAAAAATCCATACCATACACATTAAAAGGATCTTGGATTAGTTACTCAACTGCCACACCTATCAACATGTCATAAAAAGGCTATATTCTTGAAATTTAATGCCCTTTGGGGAGTTAGAGAAGTTATATTGACTTTTAGATTCATGTGCAAGTGAAAACAAATTTAAAACATATTTTCATCTTCTAAATGCCAAAAAAAATCTTTGAATTATGTTTTAACTCTCACAATTGCAAATTTCTTCTTTTCTCTCTCATCATCCCCTTCATAAGCTAGTAAATGCAGATTTCAATTAGACGGTATAGACCATAAAGTTATCGTTGGAAATTGATATTTTTTCCAATTTTTTTTACCCCTATAGGATTAAAATTTATGTAATTATTCATGGTATTAGTTTTCTTAGTTTTATGAACAATTGCTAAGAGACCAAATGGCTTTTTGAGATCTTAAAACCCCACAAACTAAGTTTAGATCAAGTCTAGTGCAAAGTGTGAGATCGTGGCTGATTGAAACTAGTTGTATTAAGTTATAATATGTATTTATATTCCTCTCACACATTTATTCATCATGGTGGTATGTTTGGATGTGTTTTTGGAAAATAAAGTGACTCTTGCCATAGTTTGAGGTGACTATCATATTTTTTTGTGTTTCTAAGTTTCTCAAGTGATATAATGAATTTGAGTGTTTCTCCATGGTCCTATAATATCTCCTCAATCCATCATTGTTCTCGTGATCAGTCATATATTTCATATTCAAACTAGTCATATACCTCTATTCACATGGTGGACCATGTTCTACCTGCATAACAAGTTTAGTTGTTTTGATGAGTTTAAATATGTTTTTCAAAGTAAATCAAGGTTGTTTTTATTTGATATAAAAATTTGTATGCCATGAAAGGCATGATATTTATAATATTCACTTTCATGTCTACATTTCTCAACTTCCTAATCATATGTTGAAGACTTACAGGTCTGTAAACCTGTAGGTCTAAAACTTCATGAAACTTCATGTTGTCAATGATAATGAAGGTTGCCTAAGTATGAATCATGGTGATAATTAATTTTGAAGAGGTAATTGTAAAAATTGAGATATTCAAGTATTTGAAGTCATTGATAATTGAAGGTTTAATGACAAGCTAATGGCTCACTGACACCTGTGACTATATAGATAGTAAAGGTAGTGGATACAAAGGTTTGAAGATGCACTAAGAATGATATGGAGATTAAATATAATGAAAAGAGACCTCTAAAAAAATACTAGCCACTATTAATGTTTCCTAATGAAATTGAAGTAGGTTAATCTAAAACCACTGCATATAATTAAATACCTTCAAACATCCACCTACATCTAGTTGTTGATTTGTCCTTGATATTTGTGATGTTGGGAATATTTAATACATTGATAATATTTTGAGAATAATTTAAAAAACATAATTATATAATTAAGGAGAAGTTTTAAAACTAGTTTTAAAGAGATAGAAGGCCCTATATACAATCATCTATTCAAACCAACACTTATAGCTAGTTGAAGACTATCTTGGATGGTAGTATTGAGAGAATAAGGTTATAATGTGTTGTAAGGAGTATAAAACACCATAAAAATAATGATATATTCATTTTATAATTGGAAAACTATGAGATAAATCCATAAAACTCCATAAACATAATCAAATTCTTTCAATGGTCACCTACAACTAGCATTATTGAAATTCTACTTTAAACAATAATTTATAATGAAGCACTAAGTTTCAAAGTGTTGAAGTAAGGTCTTATTTATTCAATAAAATTACATGGGTTTTTAAGTTTTTAAGTTATAATCAAACCTCTTAGAACACCATTATGCACGCCATCTCAAAATAGTATGTACAGGTAGCTAGTCACATGTAGGGTTGTATAAGGAACAAAGGACTCTCTCAAGATCTGATAATAATGGAGTAAGGTGTGTTTTTAATATATAATGTTATTTAATTTACAAAACCATCTGATATTATGGTTCCCAAGTGATTGAAAAAAAATAGAGAGAAAATAATGGTCACAAGTCATATTAGATACACATAGGTCTACCTTGCAAGAATTTGGTGTTTTGATTGAAAAGGTTCAGGTTTGTGGGATATAAGGAGAAATGAAAAATATGAAAATGGTTTCATAAGAGTGAAATATTTTAAAACAACTCTCTAACTCACTCAAAATAAGGACAAACTTTGAAACTCTACCTACTCAATTAAGGCATGGCATGGGCCTATTAGCTCTTGAGAAGTCTATTTTGTTGGATAATTTAGAGACTGTAGTAACATCTGAGAATATAAATTAAAGTGTTTAAATATGATTATATAGTGATTATAATAGTTACTTATAACCTTATACACAATCAATAATAATGGAAACATGATGTCAACTCTGCTTAGACCGCTGCATATTCCAAAATAAAATACACAAGCCCAGACTTATTTTCATAGTCAGATTAAGAAATGTGAAGTGGAGTGGGTTGAATAATTATATACTCTAGGGATTTATTGAAAAATATACACAATCACTCTATTATATTATATACCCCTAAAGGAGAGAAATAGGGCACATATAGTCCATTAGGGTCTCTTAGGTAGTTTGGCCAAAGAACCCTAGGCCTAGAGAAAATAGAGGATAAAGAGGTTTGATGAAACAAGAAAGTTTTAAATATATTAAAAGAGGCTAGGAGAGGTTTCTTAGACCTCATTGAGGTGTTTTATGATAAAATCAAACTTAAAAAATGCACCTATAGACCTCATTTTTACTCATACCTCACAAAATGTTTCCTACTAGCCTGAGAAGCTAGTTTCTCTTGCTTGGTATAGAACACACATGTTGCATGGAACCTTGTAATCCTATATGAATTTGACTATCCTATTACACTTACATTTTGTGTAATGTTTTTGTGGTTTCATGCCTTGAGGTTTATGAACTATCGTTAAGAGTTTGAACCACTTTCAGGCTGCCTAATAGAACCATAAAGACTTGATGAGAGAGAAATGAGACTTAATTCCTAAATATTAATTAGATATAATTAAAAACCACCTAAAACACATTAAATACTCCCATAATTATCACCCCGTGTAATTGGTTGACATAATATTGTATGAAACTATATGGATTAGGGCTAAAAGGATTGATTTTTGATGTTTTACAAGTGTATATAGTGAGTAAGAACTTCAAATTTGGCATGGAGGATGGGGAAGATGTTTTATAAGTGAATAACACAATTTTTAGGGTTTTATAATGTGTGGGGATCCTATAGAATCATTTTCTATTCTTTTGGCAATGAGGCCTAATTAAGGCCTAGTTAGGAGAGAGAAAGGGGGAAAAGAGGTATTTCCACTCCCTCATAACATGAAATTGAGCATGGATATGTAATCCCATATTGGATACTTGAATAAGATTTTATATTCTTACCATCTTCTATACTTTGTTCCACACAAGGAGGTTTGCATCATTTTAGGGATACAAGCAAGAAGTCCAATTTGGGGCTAGGTTTAGGCCTCAAAATGGATTTTTATAGGTCAAATATGGAATGAATAGGCCATCCATGAACTTTGTATGAACTAAATTAATTAAAACTAGGTTTTGACACTTATGTGAAAAATAGGCCTAAGGAGATGAAGATCCCTCTAGACACCTTACATCATAAAGAGGTGATGTGTTAAGGAGAACTATTGGGTTTAGTTGAGAGGTGTCAAAAAGAGAGAAAAGAGGTAGGAAAAAATAATATTACCATAAATAAGGCCACTTATCCTTAAAATTTTCAATAAGAAGTGAAGTTTCAATAAGTTAGTCAAGCAACTATTTCAACTCCCACACCACTTGGAGGGTTAGAGCATTTATTGAGGAGAAACACATGTCATCTAAGACCTATTAAGGTAGTTCCTTAACTCCTCTCTTATTTGTAACTCACATTAACACTTATCTACATTCTCTCTCCTACACCCTTCTTCTCTTCTCTCTCACATTCTCTATATATTGAGCCACTTTTGGTTAAGTTTGTATCCTCCACCTAAGTATGGTGAATCCCTGCTCATTTGTAGCCTTTAATCAATAAATAATGATCTAGTTTACCTTCTCCATGAGTAATTTAAATGTTTTTTGTTAAGTTAGTTGATCTTTCTTAGTGGTATTTTTATCTTCCTTGGCATGTTGTCCTTTTTTACATCCATATTCATCTTTGAAATTTTATTACAGAATTCTTGAAGTTTCATAATGAATATTTCATGAGTTTAGTGAGTTTTCTATCCACTAGTGTCATGTTATGACCTTGTGTTTAGTCCTCCTAGCTTAATTTATCTTCACAAAACTCCATGATAAATACTAATGAAAGGGGTAGATTTGGATTAGTGTATGTGTAGATTAGGTTTGTGTTTGAAGTGTACTTGTAGTTGGTTAGTAGTGGTCAGGTTACAATTGGTGCATCACCTTGTAAGGATAGATTTACCTTATGTTTTATCTCTCCATTTTCATCCAAGTGAGATAGTAATTTAGGTGATGAGATTCAATACACAAACCAAGGGATCTATCCCTTTAATCTAGAGGTTTACCTCTACTGTAGGCAACCCACAGGGCTAGAGGTAATCCCATGTTCTACTCAATTTGGAGAAAGATTGAACTACCTCTCCAAGAAATGAAAATTGAGTGACAACAATTATAGCATGCTTGATGGGACTTAGGTCCAAAAGAGTGGAATAATTTTTGGTGTGTTCTTTTACCTATCAACCTTTGGATGCATTCAATAAACACCAATGGTGACTCTGAATGCAATCAACTAGTTATAAGTAGCCCAGGTACTTATTATGAATTTTGTTTATCATATCTTATGTTTCATATGACTAATAAGTTATCATGGTTGGGTATGATTAAATTTTCTACTATAAACCGCCTACCAACCTTATCATGACCTATATTATGTCTCTCGATAGCCTTATCAAGATTTGTATCAGCCCTGTAAGTCATGGAACTCATATCATCATCCTACTTCCCCTTTATATGACCATGATGTTGTTGATTAGCCCTACAAAGAAGCCAAAGAGTAATTTTATCAAGAATAGTACCAATAAGTGTCTACTTATTATCCTCAATATGATCCATATCAACCTCAACATGTTTCTTAACAATTTAGGAAACTAACTTAACAAGTTGAATCCTATCAACCTCAAAATATTAGGAAGTGAGATGTAAAGCCTTTGAATCTTAAGTTAGGAAACTAACTTAACAAGTTGAATCCTATCAAAACCACTATTGCCCCCTCTTCCTCCTACTTAAATTACACCTCAAGACAAATCCTTGTTGGCACTCATGTTAAATTTGCTAAAATCAAAAAAAAAAAAAAAGTGACAAGAAAATGGGATAAGGAAGGTGGTTTGATCCTAATTCATCTCATAGAGAATTTGAAGAAGTCAGTTCATTTTTTTATGAATGAGTGGAGGTTAGTTGAAGAATAATCCAACTATGTCATCAATGATTATTTTCATGAAATGAGATGTTATATCCAATGGTGGATAGATAGATTAGAAAGGTGGAAAACCCAAGAGGTTAAGGATCAACTTAAAACTATTGAAGAACCTCAAAAAGGCTATGAAGAAAATGAAAACCTTATTGAAAAAGAAGATGTCTCTCCCATTTCCTGGCCCAACTTCCCATCTCCCCAAGATTTCACTCAAGAATCCTTCATTCCCAATCCCATTCATGATCCATCCACCACACCTCATTCTCCTCCAACCCATGAACCAATTCACCACCCTCCCACCTCATCCCTTATTAAAGGAGAACCCATCCTATGGGAGATAAATGCAGAAGATCAAGCCAAATTTGTATCTGATCAAGAAGATGAATCAAGCATCTATGATGAAGAGTTTACTATAAGAACTCCCCTTAGTGAAGACAAGAATAAATCCATCTTCTTGAGTGAATAAAACGATGATCAAGATTAGGATATAAATGCTAATGAATACATTGACCAAGACATGAGATAGGAGCTGATTGAGAAGGACATCACATCAACTAAGTTGGTTGAGACTCATGAGCAATATCAAGAGGTTGAATCTAAAAAAAAATAAAGGTTGAAGCTACTATTGATTTCATGAATCAGGATGGCGTATGGTATAATTTCAATGACATATGTGAAGAATTTGAAGGCCTTAAAAAACATACACCTCCTACTGGTCAAGTTGAAGACACTCTTCAAGATGTTTTACCTCTTGAGGGTGTGTTTAAAAAAGAATATCTTATGCCATCCAAAATTGATGAAGTTGCAGCTAGTGTTGAAGTGGAAGACTCTTAAATTTAACAAGTTGAAGTTAATGAAGTGCATAATGATCAAGAAGATGAAGTTGAAGAGGTTATGGTTCTTGAAGAGAAAGAAAACAAGGATGATTGGCAATAGCATATTGATCTCCTCTAAGATATCGAAGGCCTTTTAAAGGTTAAAGGTAATATGCATAAAGAGATCAAACAAGATGTCTTCATGGAGGACAATGAAGAATATTGGATGGAGTATGTAAAGCTCCTTGAAGATCTTGATGAGCTAATAACTGGTAATAAGTCTAAATATGTTCTTAAAGATGTTTTTCTTCTTGAAGGACAACATGAAAATATTCAAAGTACCAAGATAGAGGGTGCCCCTATAAGTCAAGAAATTATCATGTTTGAGACAAGAAAAAACATTAATAAAGTTCATGAGAAGGTTATTGAAGTGAAAGAAGAGTTCACCTTCATAGGTGATATGTTTACAACTATCATCATTGCATTTGAGATCATGCCAAGAAGTTTGGTAAGCACGGAGTTCAATAAATCAAAATCAAGGCTTAAGAGACAACTTGTCTCATGCCTTATTTCATCTCATGGAGTAATACATGGTGCAAGCTTCCCTTTTAATCCAGGAGGAAGAAGTTATCTTCATTTTAATTTGTATATAGTCTAGTTTGTTTAAGTTATTGTTGTGTTTCCTAAGTGTTTGATAACACGTGTGTTTTGCTTTGTTTATATCTTATTGTATTTTTTTGTGTGTTTTGTGAAGGTAATCAGTTTGTTGATTTATGTTTGAACTCTGTTCAGGTTTGAAACTGAGTACAAGAGACTCCATTATCTAATGGACATGCAAGGCTACTGGTCTTATTAGCATTGCAAGCATGTTACCCTTATAAATCACTAAAAGTGTTGATCAAATTTGACCCCAAGTCAAATTTGGTCACCTCCTATAAATTCAAACTTATCATATGGTTATGTTATACCCTATATAGTCCTTAGAGTCTTTATTTAACCTTATTATCATGGATTAAGTTTAGTTTTGAGAAGTTAAGGTAATTTCATGTTATGGTCATATAGTGGTCTAGGGGTGTCATGGAGGGATAAAGAATGGTCAATATGTGTCATAGGTGATTAGGGATTTATTAATTCTAGTTTATGTCTTAAACACTTTGTCCTAACATTTCATGGTGTTTTGGAAGCTTTGAGGTCCATTTGCTAGCTTGGAGGTGTTAAATATGTATAAAAAGTGGATTTTTGGCTAACTTTATGCATGTAAAAGTTAACCCAAAGTAAAATATCTACCATACACATTCCAAGGATATTGGATCATTTACTCAACTTCCAAAACTATCAACATGTCATAAAAAGGCTAAATTCTTGAAATTTAATGCCACTTTAGGGAGTTAGAGAAGTTGAATGATATTGTGGAAGTCATGTGAAGGTTAAAATAGATTAAAAACATCCTTTAATATTATATAATCCATAAACAAGATTGTAATTAATTTTGAACTCTCATAGTTGTAGAAAGCCTCTTCTCTCTCCCATCATCCCCTTCACAAGCTAGTAAAGGAATATTTCAATTAGATGGTAAAAGCCATGCAGGTAGATTTGGAAGTTGATATTCTAGGAAAAGTTTGGGAACCCTATGGGATCCCAAATTTGGTAATTGTTTTGGTATTGGTGCTCTTATATTTATGAACAATTGTTAAGAGCCCAAACTACTTTTTGAGAGATTAAAACCCCACAAGCTGAGTTTGGAGCAAATCTAATTCAAATTGTGAGATAATGGATGATTTAAAATAGTTTTAATAGGTTATTATATGTTTTTATATGCCTATAACATATTAATTCATCATGGTGGCATGTGTGGATGTCATGTGCATAGTTTGAAATGATTGTCATAATTTTATGGTTTCTAAGTTTACCAAGTGATATAATGAATTTGAGTGTTTCTCCATGGTTATATAATCTTTAAAAAATCCATAATTTGTCTCTTTATTAGTCATATATTCTGTACAAGTTCAAATTGGTCATATACCTCCATTCACATGGTGGACTATGTTCTACTTGCATAACAAGTTTAGTTGTTTTGATGAGTTTTAATATGTTTTTCAAAGGAAATTGAGGTTGTGTTTATATTATATAGCCATGGTGATTCCATATAAGGCATGATATTTGTAGACACCAAAATCATGTCTAACCCTTGGTCATCCTCCCCCTTGGTTCATTCCTAACCCATTCCTAAACCATGCACTTACTAATTTAAAATAATAATTTATTATTATTATCCTCCCCTTTGACACATCACCTATAACACCTCGTCTGACACCTCGCTTTGGACTATTTCCCACCCTATGACTCACCCAAGACCTATTCTTATTCCTTTCTAACTGCCTAACCAAATCTCGTGCATATTTAGCCCAACCTTCGACAATTCTCCAACGGATCATACACTTGGCGGATGGAGAACGGGCTTGGTGGCTCTTTTACTCGTTCTCCACCTGCCGACATCGGTCAAATGTTGACCGACGCTGGCGGGATCACCGACGTCGGTTTTACTTAAACCAAATTTCTAACCTCTGGCGAATCTAATCACAAATTGTTAATCTCTAGAGCTAATCATGAATCTCGAATCCTCTTTCGGTGAAACAAAGTTCTCGTGCTTTTGCTTTCTAGTGTTCTAGCTTCTTGTTTTCTTGCAGGGATCAGCATTCATGATAGCATTTTCTAGGCACTGAGGTCTTGCATCAGACATTCTACACAGGGATTGCATGATATTTCCACCACCAGCGACAACGGAAACACAGCTCCTACACCTTTGCCAACTCGGGTCACAGCTAAGTATTTGTACTATTTTTATTTCAGTGTCATTTCAAATATATTAGCATTATATCTACTGTCTATTCCAAGCATCCTTGACCCAACCTTCCCTGTTCTTCTCGGAGAGGCTGAAAAGCCTTCTCTCACCCTTATTCTCATTTTTTGCCTCTGACACCCGTTTAGTCTCTCTTTAGACAATACCCTCTGTCCAATCAACTCAGCACAAGCTATCAGAGACCTACAGACCCTCTTAAGGTCATCCTGATCAATCTGACTAAACTGCTTCCCAAAAAGGCTGAGAGGCCTTTTTACTACCCCTTACACCTTTTTCTGACAACATACCCTCTACCTTAGTTCTTATTAAAGATTTTATCTACTATCTTACCATCCCAAACAAACTCCCTGACTCCCAGACAAGACCACAATCCATCTTGCAGACCAGAAACTAGACCTGTAACCCATCCCTAGCCATTACCCCGACTGACCTCGACCATTTCTCCTACCAACGTCGGCATCCTAACCAACATCGGTGACATCTCTTGACCGATGCTGGCAATACCACCGACGTCAGTGACTGTGCAAAGTAGATCCCAGCTTTTCAGGTACGCATTTGCTTTCAGTTCTTTCTTTTCAGTCTTTTATTATTTCTCATTTATGTCTCTATCATATTCTATTTTGACAGTGGATTTCCATCCTCTAAGAAGCCTTAGCACTTTTAGGACCAAGCTTTTGCTTGGCAGTCCACCCTTTTATCAGCTAACATTTTTTCGTGTTTTAGTGTCTTTCTCTTTTAGGTGTCATCCTCCACAACCAAAGAGGAGTTCTCACTATCGTCTGAATTTTGGTGTGCAAAACTATATCCAGGTACATACAAGCCTTAGACCTTTTCTCTTAGTTTTTCATTTCTCTCTTTGAATGTAGAAAGCAAATATAGCATAGAAACATTCTGGCACGCCCGGTGGGACCTTAGGGCCTTCCTTGGGTTCCTTTTCTTTATGTTCATATAGGTGCATTAGGTTTTTCCCATTTCACCTCTTTCTTCTCTTCTAAAAGACATCATAACCAGGATTAAAAAGAACTTTTCTTTCTTTTCTTGCATTTCAAACTAATCAAAAGTCATACTCTTTAACCCTTTCTCAAACTTGTTTTCATTTGAATTCATATTTTGACTTGGGCTTAACACACATTGCATTTCATTTCTGCTTGCTTGCATTTCTTAGTCCACATCTAGTAATTAAAAACCGCATATTGAATTAATCGTAGTCCACTTTATGTTACACAACCAAACCACTTGCACCAAATCAAACATCAAACTCACCTGAGACAAGGCCTGACTGGGATTTCATCACCCAGCAGATACCTTACCCGTCCCGGCAATCCCACTTGGATTTCACCACCAAGGGGAAAGCCCACTCTGTTCTCTGGTAGAGGATAATCTATAAGGGAAGTATATTTTGGCTAAGCGAGACTAGCTTACCACTGGGATCATGAAGTGAGGGGAGCTTGCTCCTTAGCACCAGGCTAAGTACAGAACCTAACATAGACTTTTGATCACCTAAACAAACCTAAAACCATCTTTAGACTACTTCTTCTAGAACCCATCTCATAAACCAAACTTCCTAAACACTTTCTAAGGCATAAGCCACCACGATCCTAATAAAATTATTCCTAGGGATTTAATGTTTAGGATCTGCCTGTCTTCATCTTATTTTCTACTTTTATCTAGTTTTTTGAGCTAGTAAGGACGTTTTCTTCTTTGTTTCCAAAAACTTTTAAATTTTTTGAGTTTTTGGAAAACACAGTAACCGACATCGGTTTTGTAACCGATGTCGGCAACTTTTATCCACTGGCATCAGTTATCTGACCGACATCGGCAGCGTTCTTCACCGACATCGGTTTTTATACCGACGTCGGTCACTGTCCAATCTCTTTTTTCCCAAAAAATAGCAAGCTTAAAATCCAACTTTCTTGCTGTCTAAACACCTATTCTAGTTTTCTGAGACTGAAAAACATAGTTTTTTGAAACCTGACCCTTTCTTGCCTTGAATGGTTTTGACACGTAGTCAAACCAAGGCTCTAGTCAACCACGCGAGGCATCAACCGCTTCCATCTACCCCATCCATAACCAATCCTATAATGGAGTTCCACTCGGAGACTAAAAGAACTCCTACTCGCCCAACCCCGCCCCAGACTCCTATTGTCCCAGAAGGGGACCAAGATTTCGCATGATTCTTGGACCTCAACCTCAAAGCCTTGTAGCACTATCTTGTGCATAGCCAAACATGAGACTCCCTAGGAAACCCAATCTATGGGATGCTGACTTCCTTAGTCGAGACAATGATCACATCAACAACATCTACAATTCAACCTATAGACAATCAAGCCAACACCTCGACTAATAACCCAACCGTGTCCTACCTTCAAAATTTAGCATTTCCTTCTAGACCTACCTCCATGGGGGTTTCGGTACCCCCTCAACCTCAAACTACTCAACCAAATCCTTCACCTTTCCAAAACCTAGTGGTCTTTATCCCCCTACTCTTGTACCTATCAACACAAGAGTAACTGTCTACCCTTCAACAAGTGTGGCCACTCCTCAACCATCTTTGATGGCCCCTATCCAACTTGTGCCTACCAACCCCATAACACAAGCGCCCTCGGCTTCAACTTCCACCCCGATAACTAGCTACCCATATGTTGCATCTACACAAGTGTAACCAACCACGTCATATGCCCCTCTCAATATCTTTCAAGCGCCTTATAATCTAGGGGGCACTCCACCCGCCAATCCGTCAGCAGATATCATCAAAATGCTAATGGACAAGATGTCTAGCCTAGAGACCTCCATTTCTGGCTCACGCAATGCTCTCTCATATGAGCAAATTTGCAATGAGCCCATTCATCCTTCTGTCCTGATCAGGCCATATCCCAGCCAGTGGGAACTTCCTAAATTTTCTCACTTTCAAAGCAAGGAAGACCCACAACAGCACTTATGGGCATTCAGACATGCCTGTTACCTTATTTCCCATGACGATGCATTACTTTTACACACATTTTCTATGTCTCTCTCTGGTGTTGCGCTTGACTGGTATAGCTCTCTTGCCAGCCATTCCCTCTTCACATTCACACAGCTGGCCCAGCTCTTTCTTGATCACTTCTCCATCAACATCACCAAGAAGGTCTCGATCACGGACCTCTATTCTATCCACCAATTCGAGGACGAATCCATAGCTGACTTTGTTGCTCACTGGAGAGGCCTCATCAATCAACTCTCCTTTTCCCTACCTTAACCTGAGCTTATTGAGCTCTTTTCAAGAGCCTACACCAAACATATTTCTTCCACCTTACGGGTTCAGACCTTCTGCACCTTCGACAAAGCCTTCACGATGGCCCATAAACTTGAATTACGTGCCATCGAGGAGAATAAAGTCAAGTTACAGAGAAAGAATCCCAACTCTAAGATCAATGACTCCTCTTCTTCTAAACCTTCATCATCCAATCCTAAGTCTAAAGCTTCAGCTAACGCTGTGGTCATTAGACCTTCATCCTCTTCAACCAATCAGCCTGAGCCATCCACATCTCAGAGCACCACCTGCCAATTCCAGCAGAGATATGTACAATGATAGTATACTCCTCTCGGAGAATCATGTGTCTGTGCTAGAAAAACTTGTTAAACAGGGGGTTCTCAATCTCCCCTATATCCGACCACCTCCACAATTTGATCCCTCACACGCCATCCCTACGTGGTATAGGGAAAATGACTTCTGTAATTACCATCGTGTCAAAGGTCATGACACGGGTAACTGTAAGACCTTTAAGAACATCATTCAGGACATGTTTGATAAAGGTGACCTTGTCTTAGACAACCCAAATTTGCCACCCAATCAAAGCATAGATATCTTTAAGCAACCCTTTCCCAATCATCCTCCTAGCCAAAACAATGTGCAGACTATGACTAATGACTCTCAGGAACATAATATCCGTACAGTCAACATGGTCTCACCTCTTCTATTTGATCAACCTCTCTCACAATCTCAAGAGGTTAATTTGCCCATTAGTCCATCACACGTGGATGAATCCTCTTCTCTCGTTAGTTCTCCATCAACCTCCCTTATATTGGAGGATGCCTTGGCCACACCAGCACCACTAGCCTCGCCTTCATCATTTCTCCTACCAATGGAGGACCTTACCCTTCTTACTCCTCAACCGCACATAGAAGGCACAATCATCCCTACCCTCTACCCTCTTGAGGAGCCACATTCTCCAGTTCCTTCTCCACCAAGAGAAGAACCTGACTCTCCATCTTCTTCAACCAATGAAAATCCAGTTATAACTCCCACACACCCTGGGTCTGAGACTACTGCCACACCTAACACATTTTCATCCCCACAACCACTCACATCTTCTGAAGGACCGAAGTCTCATCCTACAACTTCCCAACCATTCTCTCGATTATTAGAAAAATTAGGACTTCTCCAACCAAGGAAAGTGGAACATCAGGCATTATGGGAGCGACTCAAAGCTCCTCATCTTACTCAGCCCATCTCATATCATGCCACTAACTCTCTTGTGACAAAATCCCCCAAAGTCTTTGACACAAATCAGACTTCCACTTCTAAACCTTTGAAATATCAACCATTCATATCAGAACACAAACCCTCGTCCAACATACCAAAACCCATCAAGTCACTTGGTGTTTGCCCTGTCACTAACCTCACTCACCCGCAAGTCAAGGTAGACCTAAACCTTGCCTCACCCAATAGCAGTCCTCAAACAAAACCAAAGAAGACTGTTAAGCCACGGCAGCGAACCCCTCCTCCACCGTCAACATTACCCTCCATTTTAGCCCCTCATCCTTCTACCCTAATCGGAGTGCTCCCTACTTCGACCCTTAACCAAAACAAATTACCTCCATTACTTCCTTTGCCAACCACAAGTCTACCCCCTCTCAAAAATTTGGCACCTCTCACGAAGAAAGTGCCATCTTCACATGTGGCCGCACCACCAACCCAAAAGGTGGTACGGAAGCCTTCTTCAACACCTCCCAAGAAAAAGTCACCAGCACTTCATGCATCAACAAGCACAGACCCCTTAGTAGGTTCATACGCTTTGATATTGCACCAACTTCTGCAAACCTCTAGCATAACCCTTCCATCTATCAAGCCATTCCAACCCCTCAGGTCAAAACTTTCCTAGTTCGATGATATGAAGATTTGCTTATATCATCATACACCAGGACATGATACCGAGAATTGTTGTGCCCTCAAAGTAATCATTCACCAATATGTGGAGAAAGACACTCTTCTTCTTGAGGACACTATCAATAGACATCCGACACCATCCCAAATCCCTCAAACCTCTTCATCAACTATAAACCCTTTACCTCCTTCACCTCCTCTCTTCAAAATTAATGCCATCCACATAACCACTAGGTCACAAAAGGATAAGGCAAAAGAAAAAGCTGCTATTCCTTGGACCTATCCTTCTATCTAGTTACCTCAGCCACCAAAACCCAATATTTCCATCTTAGGTGCATCCCAACCCCCTTCTTCAGAGGCAATCAAAGACTCTATGATAAAACAACTTCACCAAACGCCCATGAAGATGACCTTGTATGACCTTATCCAAAGCTCCCCCCAGCATCGTCAAGCTCTAATCAAAGCCTTACAGGCAACGAAGCTCTAACATGAAGACCCTTAACCACTAGCTGCTCTAGTCCATTCTTTATCCCCCGTCGCCTCTATCACTTTTAGTGATTCTGAAATTCCTACCTCTACCTTGGAAGATTAGGACGCTGCTCTTTTCATCACAGCCTACATTGATCAAACTCATATTAAGCAAGTTGTGATTGATGGGGGTGCCAGCATTAATATCATTTCTACCCACGCCTTTGATCAATTGGCTCTTCCCAAGAATTGCGTATCAAAAACTGATGCAATCCTTAGATCCTTTAATGACACCACCGCTAACACTATTGGCACTGTTGTCCTCCATATTCACATTGGCCCATGCACAATCCTGGAGCTCTTCTACATCATTGAGGGAGAATTCCAATATAACATGCTATTAGGATGACCCTGGATCCATGCCATGGCTTGTGTCCCTTCAACACTTCACTGTTGTGTCAAATTTGAACATGACATACAAGTCCATGTCATTCCTACCGACCCATCCCCTTTCAAGACTTGTAACACCACCTATCGACCAAATGACATTCTTATTCCTCTCAAGGCACCAACCCAAACATCATCTCCATCTGCAGAAGTGTCAACTAGTACGCAAACAACAGTTGCCATCACATCACCTTCTCAAGTGATAACCAAGGACCCCATGGACGATATCTTCCAAAGACTTTCACTTAGGGAATATCGCTTACTTACCCTAGACATGTTCTAGACTCCTCAAGAGTATGGACAGCTTCATCAAAGTCCAAGCTATGACCATTGGATTGGAATGGTCATTCCTTATGGTCCTCCTAGCCTTCGAACCAATCTCATCTATGGGGGGCTGGATCAAGCTCCTACTGATGAAAATCCTTCCTCCTCACCTCAACTATTCACATCCAATTTCTCCTTTCTTGGCAACCCCACCTTTGCACATACCTACCTTTATAGGTGTGCATGGAAGGGTTTTGGCTTTGGGTGCTACGAACAAGGTTCCCATCGGCCTATCGAACCACCCAATGATGATAATGCCAAGAAATGATATGGACTGGGTTTCCAAGAACCCACTGAGGCTTCCACAAATCTTTGCCCCGAACCCACCATCGACCAATCTCTTCCAAACTCGCCTATTCTTCCATCTTCACCTACGGAGTCGGTGGTTTCCATCCCTCCTAGTTTTTTTTTTGTATAAACACCATCCACTTAGAACCCCTAACCTATCAACTCAATGGGGTCTCCAGGTCTCTCCCTCTCATTTATCCCAGCATGATAGATGATGAATCGGCAACCATCAACACTGTTCACTACATAGACGATGATGCCATTCTTACCTATATGGGTGTCGACGATTCTTTCATTCAGTGCTCCCTCCCTTCTGAAATGCAGGTTATGTTAAATAAATCGACCATTGACATTAATCTTCCATCTTCTGGTGTTCCTCATGTCTTAAAGATTGGTCAATCTTTAGATGCCCAGGAGCAGATCGACTATACCACATTTCTCTCAGACAATCACAAGGCCTTTGCCTGGACCTATGGTGACATGCTTGGCATCGACCCTAACATTACCACTCATAACATCATCACAAACCCGAAGGCTAAGCCTTTTAGGCAAAAGCTTCACAAAATGCATCCTCGTGTTGCACTTCTTGTCAAAGAGGAGCTTCAGCATCTTCTCTCTGTCTCTTTCATCCAACCCATTGATTATTCGCAGTGGGTATCTAACATCGTTCCTGTTATCAAGGCAACTAGGGGGATCCGAATCTACACAGACTATCATGACCTCAACTTGGCTTGTCCCAAAGATGACTTTCCTCTTCCAAACATTGACCAACTTGTTGATCTTACGGCTGGCCATGAGATGTTATCACTCATGGACGAGTTTTTAGGATATAACCAAATCTTGATTTCACTGGAAGATCAGCACAAAACCACCTTCATTACACCATGGGGAACTTTTTGCTATCGGGTCATGCCTTTTGGTCTAAAAAATGTAGGCGCCACATATCAGCGTGCCATGACTTACATTTTTCACGATCTCTTCCATAAAATCATGGAGGACTATGTATATGACCTACTTGGCAAGTCTAAGCTTCATCGTGACCATTTGACTATCCTCATGATCATCTTCTCTCGCCTTCTTCAGTACAATTTTCATCTTAACCCCAAGAAATGCATCTTTGGAGTCCTCTCAGGAAAGCTCTTGGGGTTCATCATCTCTCTTCGTGGCATCAAGATAGATCTCACCAAAATCTGTCTTATCCTTGAGATGCCACCTCTGACCAATCTCAAGCAACTTTGCAGTCTGCAAGGGAAGCTCCAATCCATCTGCTGCTTCATTTTGCAACTTTCTAACCACTGCCAACCCTTTCATCATCTCCTTAAGAAGGACATCTCCTTTAAATGGGATAAAGATTGCCAAGAGGCTTTAAAGCCCTCAAATGCTATTTGGTTTCTCCACCAGTCCTTATTCTGCCAAAAGATGACTAACCCTTCTACCTCTACATCTCAACAACCAATCATTTGTTAGGTGCCATGATTGCGCATCGAGATGAGCAACACCGTGAGCAAGCGATCTACTACATAAACCAAACACTTGTCGACTATGAAACTTGGTATACTCATACCGAGAAACTCTGTTTGGCATTAGTCTTTGCCACTACCAAGCTTCATCACTATCTTCTTAATCACAAAACCCTTGTCATCACTCACACTGACCCTCTTAAATACATGCATTCCAAGCCATATCAAAACCAACGTATGGCTCGTTGGCTCATGCTTCTTGCTGAGTTTGACTTAGAATTTGTCCAGCAAAAATCTATAAAGGGGAAAAAAATCACTGACCAACTAGCAGATGCCCCTCTTCTCGACAATCAACCTTCTCAGTGTGAGTTTCCCCATGAATCTATCGCCACTCTCTCGATTGATGACACATTCTACCAAATGATGATGTTCTTCGATGGCTCCAAATGTCAACTCGGTGGAGGTGCAGGGGTCATCCTCATCCCACATGAGGGTGAGCCCATACCCCTGTCTTTCAAACTCAACTTTGAATGTACCAATAATATGGCCGAATACGAAGCCTTAATTTTGGGACTTCAAACTGCCCTTTCTTTAAGCATCAAGACCATTAACATCTTCAGCGACTCACAACTTGTCGTCAATCAAATCAATGGTTCATATCTTTGTAAAAATAAAATTTTACAAAGGTACAAGCACCATGTTGACACCCTTCTAGCATCTTTCGACCATCACTTATTGCAGACTGTCCCTCGATCTATGAATAAGTTTGCTGACACCATGGCTTCCCTCTCCTCGCATATTCCTTCTTCATCATCCTCATCAAGAATTTATGTCATGGTACATCATGTGTCATTGCCTTCATACATTTCCACTGACATAAACCTCATCCACACCATAGACTCTAGTCCACAGGATGTATGGTATAAACAACTTGTGGACTACTTGGCTCATTCTATCATTCCTCCCAACCTCTCTAGCAATGCATGGCAGGCTTTCATCAAGCGCACCACTTGCTATACCATGCTAGGAGGCCTTCTCTATAAAAGAGGTTTCAACGGCCTTCTTCTTCATTATTTAAACTCTACTGAAGCCTCTCATGTTGTTAAACAAGCCCATGACGGAATTTGTGGCAGCCACTTCAGTGGTAACTCGGTTGCCAAGCGCATCCTTCACCTGGGTTATTATTGGCCCACTCTTCATCAAGACTGTAGCGATTATGTTTGGTGTTGCATCAAGTGTCAGCAGCATGCTAACTTGCTTCATCTCCCTAGCCATGCCTTACAAGTTGCTCAATATTTCAGACCTTTTTCACAATGGGGCTTAGATCTCATCAACGAAATTAACCCTCATTCGTCTCTTCGTCATCAGTCCATCATCACCGCCACTGAGTATTTCACTAAATGGGTGGAAGCTATTCCTCTCATCTCCACAAAAGCCAAAAATATTGTCATCTTCATCAACACCCACATCATCTGTTGTTTTGGTGTACCTCACAAAATCATCACCGATAACGGAAAGTCATTTAAAAACAAAACTGTCTAGAAACTTTGTGACTCCTTTGGCATTAAACTTAGCTTTTCTTCACCTTACTACCCACAAGCAAATGGGCAGGCCGGGGCTTCTAACAAAATCTTAACTAAAATTCTCATGAAGGTGGTCAACGACACTGGAAGGGATTGGCACGTTCACATTCCCTTCGCTTTGTGGGCTTACCACACTAGCATCTGAACCTCTACAGGTGCTACCCCTTTCTCTCTAGTGTACGGAACAGAGGCTGTCTTACCTCTCGAAGTACAGATCCTGTCTCTTCACACTTCTCTGCATGACACTCTTTCTAACAATGACGTTCGTCAAGATCAATTAGCTCAACTTGAGTTACTCAACGAACATCGTCTTGCAGCCCTCAACCATCTCTATGTCTATCAAAATTGCATCAAACAAGCTTATAACAAAAATTTGAGAGAACGCGATTTTAATATCGAAGACCTCATCCTCAAAGAGAACCAACATGTGACCAATATGGAATGGAGTAAATGAGGCAAATTTGTTCCTAATTGGCTCGGACCTTATATCATCATGCACAAGTATGGATCAGGGACTTATCGTCTGTCTTCTCTTGAAGGCTGACCAGAACCTGAGCCCCTTAATGCCTTGCATCTACAACCATTCTATTGTTAGTCGAGTACTCATCCACTTGACATTTAACTTGAGCTCATCCCTTGAGCAATCCCCATCCTCTTAATCCACATTCCTTTCAACCCTATTCCCCTTTATAAATCCTATATAACCCTTTTATAAAGTATGGATGCTTTGTCCTAATAAAAGGGAGCCTTTGACTTCTATAGTCTTGTCCATGACTCAAAATTCTGTCAAAAATAAATCAAGATGTCAAATATCCAAGGTCACCAAATTAAAATAAAATCAAAAAATAGACTGCTCCCTTGAAGGACAATTGTACTATCATTGATGTAGCTAATAGACTTCTCCCTCAAAGGACAGCTATTCAAAAGCCCTTAAATATATAAAGCAAAAATATAGACCACTCCCTCGAAGGATGGCTATGACTAAATCTTGCTACAAACAGCACTTTTTTTTAGAATCTTCTCGCATCGATCAGCTTCACAAATGACCACCAAGCAAAGTGACATCTCTATGTGGACTTCCCTCATTGATCAATCCGCTCTTTAAAAAAAAAGAGAGAAAAAAGGGGTCATGGACTTGGCTTGTAGTTGTCTCAGGGTCTCTTATCAAAAGGGGCAAAGTTATTACTACTAACAAAGGGTTATCCTCTCCTCACATATCACATCACCTACTCAAGGGACTTCGAGCTCATTTTAATGTCAAAGTGATTTGATTACTGCTCTAACACAACTTATGGTCATCGACATAATGCATGAATGGGGCTTTTTGTTTCTAAAAAACCCCCTACTTATGTTATCATTATGGTCTTTATCAATGAAAGGGCACTTATGCCTTTTACTTTCTGCCTACACTTTGGTCACATTCAACCACATCATTTGTCAAAACAATTCAATCCAACTCTTTTCAAACCACTCACATAGCCTACTCATTCTGGTTTCCATAGATATCAATACACATGGAAACTATCAACCACACCATTTATGTCAAGCATAAACCATTACTTTCTGAAGCATAAATTGACCTGTAATTCATTTATAGCATAAATCAACCTGGATAGTTGCTAGGGATGAAGAACCCTGACCAATGTTACAGAATACACCATTTGGAAAAGGTTGTAGCATCATCTTCTCCTCATCATTTCAAGCATGTACCCTTAGACATATGGGAAGTGCTATATCATTATCATGACCCAATCAAACACATCAACCACTTTGATCTTATTCCTCCCTCTTGGGAGAACTACATTGGCCTGAGGCTCTTCCAACAGGGGCTATGTAGGTAGCACTCAGTTGACATGGGGTCTTCTGAGGTTAGCTCGGCCATTACTTCATCCATCCACCTCGACCAATGACCATGGAGATCATGACTATCTCCTTCGACTACGACCACTTCCAAAGCGACTTTGCCTTGGTTGTTTTTGCATGTATGCTACCTCATGAATGGTTAGAAAAATTGTGTGCATATTTTTTGACCTTCACAAGTATAGGATCGCAAGCCAGTTGATCTCCACTACTTGTGAATTTTTCATTTTTTTGAGAGCACTTCCTGAGCCTGAGATACCTGAAACACGATGACCCATTGGAGCTTCAGCTTAGATTGAATCACCCAATCAGCTACGACTATATGTTGGGGCCCGGTTACTTCAATTTTGGCACTCCTCGACCCTTGACTTGCGGCACTTTGACCTGACCATTTCGTGAAGTGGTATGCGCGCGCTCACAACTATTGCAGCATTCACACTCACCATCTTCGTCCACTCTCTATCAAATCATCACCCGAATTCAGGTTCCATTCCCTTGACTTCCACTTTGAGGGGGAATACCTCATCCCATTTGGTACAACCAATAGGGCAAAGTCAACCTTATCCCACACCTGGGACAACCAACTCCTATTTTTGTCTTGCAGTTCGTCTAGAACAACCAACAAGACAAAAAGGGGAAAATGTAGACACCAAAATCATGTCTAACCCTTGGTCATCCTCCCCCTTGGTCCATTCCTAACCCATTCCTAAACCATGCACTTACTAATTTAAAATAATAATTTATTATTAATATCCTCCCCTTTGACACATCACCTATAACACCTCATTTGACACCTCACCTTGGACTATTTCCCACCATATGACTCACCCAAGACCTATTCTTACTCCTTTCTAACCGCCTAACCAACTCTCATGCGTATTTAGCCCAACCTTCAACAATTCTCCAACGGATCATGCACTTGGCGGATGGAGATCGGGCTTGGTGGCTCTTTTACTCATTCTCCACCCGCCGACGTCAGTCAAATGTCGGCTGACGCCGGCAGGATCACCGACATCGGTTTTAATTAAACCAAATTTCTAACCTCTGGCGAATCTAATCACAAATTGTTAATCTCTAGAGCTAATCACGAATCTCGAATCCTCTTCCGGTGAAACAAAGTTCTCGTGATTTTGCTTTCTAGTGTTCTGGCTTCTTGTTTTCTTGTAGGGATCAGCATTCATGACAGCATTTTCTAGGCACTGAGGTCTTACATCAGACATTATACACAGGGATTACATGATATCTCCATCACCAGCAAAAATGGAAACATAGCTCCTGCACCTTTGCCAACTCAGGTCACAGCTAAGTATTTGTACTATTTTTATTTCAGTGTCATTTCAAATATATTAGCATTCTGTCTACTATCTATTCCAAGCATCCTTGACCCAACCTTCCCTGTTCTTCTCGGAGAGGCTGAAAAGCCTTCTCTCACCCTTATTCTCATTTTTTGCCTTTGACACCCGTTTAGTCTCTCTTTAGACAATACCCTCTGTCCAATCAACTCAGCACAAGCTATCAGAGACCTACGGACCCTCTTAAGGTCATCCTGATCAATCTGACTAAACTGCTTCCCAAAAAGGCTGAGAGGCCTTTTTCCTACCCCTTACACCTTTTTTTGACAACATACCCTCTGCCTTAGTTCTTATTAAAGATTCTATCTACTGTCTTACCATCCCAAACAAACTCCCTGACTCCCAGACAAGACCACAGTCCATCTTGCAGACCAGAAACTAGACCTGTAACCCGTCCCTGGCCATTACCCCAACCAACCTCGACCATTTCCCCACCGATGTTGGCATCCTAACCGACATCGGTGACATCTCTTGACCGACTCTGGCAATACCACCGACGTCTGCAACTGTGCAAAGTAGATCCCAGCTTTTCAGGTATGCATTTGCTTTCAGTTCTTTCTTTTCAGTCTTTTATTATTTCTCATTTATGTCTCTATCATATTCTGTTTTAATAGTGGACTGTCATCCTCCAAGAATCCTTAGCGCTTCTAGGACCAAGCTTTTGCTTGGAATTCCACCCTTTTGTCAGCTAACGTTTTTCATGTTTTAGTGTCTTTCTCTTTCAGGTGTCATCCTCCACAACCAAAGAGGAGTTCTCACTATCGTCTGAATTTTGGTGCGCAAAACTATATCCAGGTACATACAAGCCTTAGACCTTTTCTCTTAATTTCTCATTTCTCTCTTTGAATGTAGAAATCAAATATAGCATAGAAACAATATTCATAACAGTCACTTTCATGTCTACATTTCTCAACTTCCTAAGCATAGGTTGCAGACCTACAGGTCTACAGACCTATATGTCTCCAACTCCATGAAACTTCATGTTGTCAATGATAATTAAGGTTTATTAAGTATTAATCATGGTGATAACTCAATTTTAATATTTTAATGGACTAATGGATATATTCAAGTGTTTGAAATCATTGAAAATGGAAGGTTTAATGACAAGCTAATTGCTCATTGACACATGTGACTGTATGGACACTAAAGGCAGTGGATACATAGGTTTGAAGATGCAATGAGAATGATATATGGATATTGAATATAATGAAAATAGACATATAAAAAATACTAAACACTATTAATATGTCCTAATGAAACTAAAGGAGTTTAATCCAAGACTACTGCATTAGTCAAATACCTTCAACATCCACATGCAGACAGTTGTTGATTTGGCCTTGAAACAGCAATATTTGTGATGTTGGGAGTCTTAAAGATCTTGAAAGTGTTTAGAGACATAATTTCAATATCATAATGTTAGAATTAAAGAGAAGTTTGAAAACTAGTTTTGAAGACCTAGAAGGCCCTATATATAGTCAACTACTCAAACCAAAACCTACAGCCAATTGAAGACTAGCTTGGATGGAAATGTTGAGAGAACAAGGTTTTAAAGTTTAGGAAGGAGTATAAAACACCATAAAAATCATGATAGAGTCATTAAAGACTCAAATAATTATGATATAAAGTCATGAAACTCCATAAACACAATCAAATTCTTTCAATGGTCACCTACAACTAGCATTGTTGAAATTTTGCTTTGAACAGTGATTTACGATGAAGCACTAAGTTTAAAAGTGGTGAAGGAAGGTCTCAGTCAGTCAATAATATGATAGGTTTTTATAATTTTTTTAATGATAAATAAATCTCTTAGAAAACCATTCTATAGACCATCTTAAAAGAGTATGTATAGGTAAATAGTCACCTATATGGTTATATAAGCAACTAAACGACTCTCTAAAGACTTGAGAATAGTGGAGTAAGGTTTGGTTTAAATATATAAGGTTATTTGAGTTCCCAAACCATTTTAGATTAGGATTCCTAAGTGATTGAAAATAAAGAGAGAGAAAATAGTGGTCACAAGTCATATTGGATACACACAGGTCTACCTTGGGACAATTTAGTGTTTTGTTTGAAAAGGTTCATGTTTGTGGTATATGAGGATAAATTAAACATGTGAAAATGGTTTCATATGAGTGATATAGTTTCACACAACTCTATAACTCACCCAAAATAAGGACAAAATTTGAAAGTTCACCTATTCAATTAAGGAATGGCACAGGCCTATTAGCTCTTGAGAAGTCTATGTTATTGGATAGTTTAAAGATTGTAGTAGCATCTAAGGATAAAAAGTTGAGTGTTTAAATATTATTATATATTTATGATCATATTTCCTTATAAACTTAAATACAATCAACAATAATGGAAACATAATTTTAACTCTATTTAGACCCCTGCACAGTCTAAAATAACATACATAGGCCTAAACTTATTTTGGTAGTTAGACCAAGAAAGGTGATGAAGTGGTTTTAAGAGGTATTGAAAATCATAGAAAATCACTCCATGATATTCCAAACCTCTGAAAGAGATAAACATTGCACCCATAGTCTAATAAGGTCTCTTAGGTAGTTTGGCCTAAGAACCCTAGGCCTAGAGAAAATAAAGTATAGATATGTTCGATGAAAGAAGAAAATTTAAAATATATTGAAATATTTAAAGGTAGGTTTTCTCAAACCTAAATTAGGTGTTTTATGATCAAATAAAACTCAAAAAATGAACCTATAGACCTCATTTTTACTCAGACCTCACAAAATGCCTCCTACTAGCCCGAGAAGCTAATTTATCTTGCTTGGTTGGAACACACATGTTGCATGGGACCTCAGGGTCCTAGGGGAAGTTGAATACTCTAGTAAAATTCCATTTTATGGAATTTTTTTGTGGTTTCATGCCCTGAGGTTTATGAACTATCGTTAAGAGTTCAAACCACTTTCAGGCTACCTAGGAGAGCCATAAGGACCCAATGAGAGAGAAATGAGATTTGATGCCTATAAATTAATCAGATAGACTTCAAAACCACCAATAACATGTTAAATAGTCCTTTTATAATCACCCCATGTACTTTGTTGATACATTACTATATGGAATTATATAGATTAGGGATAAAAAGACTAATTTTTGATGTTTTGTAGGTTTGTACTATGAGTTAGAACTTTAAATTTGGCATGGAGAATGGGGATTATGTTTTATAAGTGAATAACACCTTTTTTTAGGGTTTTTAATCTGTGGGGATCTTTTATAACCATTTTCACTCTCTTGGTAGGGAGGCCCAATTATGACCTAGTTAGGAGAGAGAAAGGGAAAAATATGTATCTACACTCACTCTCAAAGCATGAAATTCAGCATAGAGGTGTATGCCCATACTATGTAATTTAATATATTTTCATATTCTCACCATCTTCTATAATTTTTTCCACATAAGGATATTTTCATCATTTTAGGGTTATAAGTAAGAAGGCCAATTTAGGGATTTTGGTAGATAATGACTTGTTAGGCCTAGTTTTAGGCCTCAAAAAGGATTATTTCAGGTCTATTAAGGTATTAATAGGACATTCATGAAGTTTGGATGAGCTAAAGTAGCTAAAACTAGGTTTTGACACTTGTGTGCAAAACAGGCCTAAGGAGACGAAGAACCCTCTAGACACCTTGCATCAGAAAGAGGTGATGTGTCAAAGATAACCTATTGGATTCAATTGAGAGGTGTCAAGATAATATAAAATAGGTAGTAAAAACTTATCTAACCATCATTAAGGCCACTTTTCCTTCAACATGTCAAAAATAAAAGAAATTTGAAGAAGCTAGTCAAGGTATCAAGTAACCATTTCAACTCTCATGCTACTTGGAGGGTTGGAGCATTTGAAGAGGAAAAACACATGTCATATAGGACCTAATTAGTTAGTTCTATAAATCATCTCTTATTTTTGACTCACTTTGAAACTTGTCTACCTTATCTCTCCTACACCCTTCCTCTATTCTCTCTCACATTCTATTTATATTGAGCCACTTTTGGATAAGTTTGTATCCTCTACCTAACTATGGCAAAGCCCTGCTTATTTGTAGCTTTTGATCAATAAATAATGATCTATTTTACATTCTTAATGAGTTTTTTTAATGTGTTTTGTTAATTTATTTAATCTTACTAAGTGATAGTATTCTCTTCCTTAGCATGTTGTCCTTGCTTGCATCCATATTCAACTTTAAAACTTTGTTGTAGGTCTCTTGAAGTGTCCTAATGAATATTTCATGAGGTTAGTGAGTTATTTATCCACTAGTGTAATTTTATGGCCATGTTTTTAGTCCTCCTATCTTAAGTTAGCTTCATAAACCTCCATGAGAAATACTAATACAAGGGGTAGATTTGAGTTAGTTTATGTGCATATTAGGCTTGTGTTTGAAGTGTACTTGAAATTGATTGGTAATGGTTAGGTTACAATTGGTTCACCGCCTTATTATTATATATTTACCTTATGTTTTTTATCTCCATTTTCATCTAAATTAGTTAGTATTTTAGTTGATGAGCTTAAATAGACAAACCAAAGGAGCTAGCCCTTTAATCTATATGTTTACCTCTACTATAAGCAACCCACTAGCCTAGAGGTAATCCCATGGTCCACACAATTTGGAGAAGGTTTGAACTATCTCTCTAAGGGTTTAAAATTGAGTGAAAAGAGTTACATATAAGGCATGTAATCCATATAAGTTATGAAATATGTTGGCCAAAATTATCCACCATGGGTAAGTGAAATTAAAAACTCTAATGTGCTTGACCTTAAGTTTGTTGATATCCATTATGAAGGTTTTGTAGTAATGATCTAGGATGATAGGTATTATTTTTTCCTTGATATATTACAAGGTCATCTAGGATGGTCTAGTGATTATTAGGGTTAAGTCACTTTGTCTTGTCATTAAATGGTCATTCTTTGTAAACCCTTCATGTGTTTAGTATTGTTTAATAAAATTTTAGAAAAACTAAGGTAAGTTTAGATAATTAAGGTAATTATCTAGTTTGTATTTTGTTTTTTATAGCTTCTCTATTTCATGTTGAATTTGGTTCAAAAGGGGATAAAGGTAAAATAGGTCTTGTTAGGACATGTGGTACATGTAATTTGTTTTAGTATGTACAACTAAGAAAATGAAGCATAACTCACTTTTCTAAAATTATAAGTCATTTGAAGTGTCTTCTTGCTCATTTTATAAAGTGAAAGGAGGTAATGGTGTAAGAGATGATAGCTAAATTTTTTTAATATGCTCTTATCATGTTGTTCCACCTTTGTACAAGCTTGAAGAGGCTCTGTGAACACTAGTTTTTCAGCTCTAATAGAATTCCAGGAAAAATATGGTTATTTTCATTACTAGAAAGGGGTATATTGAGGCGTTATTGCAAGTTTTCAAGTTAAATAAGGTTTAAAGGAACCTATATGGATTACTCCATCCTCTTTAGGCCATATCTATGCTCAGGATTGTGTAATATGTCCAAAAATGGTAGAAGTTTCCTATATTCTTCCATCGAGCTCCTTGTAATTAAAAGAAGGTAGTTTTCAAATGCTTGGTTCATGAAGGAGAAAAAGAGTTGGCTTAAATTATCTTATGGGAATATATGGGCCCATATTCTATCAAGATTACATATATTAATTTTAGGTTATAGGATTTTAACTTTATAAACCATCGTTAACAAAATAAGTGCTCTAAAACCCTCTCAAAGCCCCACTAACTCAATTGTAAGAGATTTCATTGCATTTTAGAACTCATTGATCATAAGGAAGGAATATTTT
Organism: Torreya grandis; assembly: GCA_037957365.1. Classification (NCBI taxonomy): domain Eukaryota; kingdom Viridiplantae; phylum Streptophyta; class Pinopsida; order Cupressales; family Taxaceae; genus Torreya; species Torreya grandis. Next base: position 651,494 of record JARHVA010003715.1, read on the forward strand.
AGGTCTTTAAGGGTCCTAGTGGTCTTTCAACATCATCTCAAACACTCATTTGGTAGGTGTGAGCACTAAAGAGGCAAGAAAGGGGTCTATTTATTGATTTATTAGGACTATAGGCAAGGTTTTTGTTATTTGTGGATGTTTTTCACCTTAGAGGGTTCTCAAATAGTCTCTATCAACCTTCCATATTTTATATCAATAATCCTTGATCCCTTTTATGAGCTCATCATACCAAAAGACCACATGTAGTCTTCTTGAGGCACCATCCAAGTGAACTATACATAACATATGGAAGATATACATGACTACTATGGATTTAATAGAGAAAATTACATTGGTTATATTGAATTAAATATAGTGAGATAGTTACATATGGTACTATAATTACAATGAAGGCCTTCATAGGTGGGAAAATTGAGAACATGCAAAAAGATGAAGAATCCTAAGACAAGCTTAATGGAGACCTATAGGTTTGTCCCCAATTTATGAAGAGAATATGTAATATTTATATTGATATTAGGTTTTTTATGATCAATATAAGTGCATAAGGTCATGTTAGAAGTTTTTAAAAATTATGGATCCCTTGGAAGAGGAAAATAACACCAAAACAAGACTACTAGGGTTAGATTGGCCTAGTTGCTCACAAACCCTCAATATGGAGAAATCAAGTTACTAACCTTTTTAGGAAGTCAATTCCTCTTTGAAACCACTTGGGGATATAATTAAATAACCATAAAAGACATGAATGGGACAATTTTAATGCATACATAGTCTAATATTATCTACAAACATCCAAGGCAATGAAGTCTTATAATCAACTCCATTAAGATTTTGAGAAGTGGTATAGGGACAAATTAATTGGAGTGCTTAAAGGAGAAATTTGAGTCTCTCAAAGAAGTAAACATCAAATAACCAAACCTCTAAAACCATCCTTAAGGATAACTAGTAGGATAAAGACCTACAAGACATCATCTTAGTGTTTGCCAATAATAATTAGGTGTTTGAAAGAGTTTGAGGGACTTCAAAGTGGTTTGTTGATCTTGAAAATTATTCTAGAAGTTTAAAGAGATAATTAAAAGGATGAAATTATAAAATAAAACATCATAAAAGGCTTAAAGTGAGAGGAATGTATACCTATAGGTCCACATTTTTAAGCAAGAAAGACAAAACTTTCAAGAAATATGATGACTTGAGGACCAAACAGAAGTGTCAAAGACATAATGAGATGAAATGAAGGCCTATGGGGTGGAAAAAGGAGAATAACTAAATGAAAGATTCTTATTATACCTTAAAATCATCAAACCTAAATAAGCATCCACAATCCTATTAGAAGTTACTTTTGTAATCCTATTTACAAGGATTCAAGAGAATGTAAAATGAGTTCATTGAGAGTGTAGTTTGGATTGATATAATAGAGTTTGGGGAAGCCATGAATGGATTTGGAAGGTGTTCAAAAGGTTTGTAAGTTCATTGAAAGACAAAGGAAGCTTATAGCCTATTATACAAACCTAAAAATGCATGTAAAACCTTGAAACTTGTAGTTTTGAGGATTAATCAAGGGTAAATAACAATTGAAGGAGATGACAAAAGTTTGGGAAGAACTTAATCAAGTTATATTTTATCTTGAAATAGTTTTTAAATTTCCCAATGTTGGACATTGCCATTGATTAAGAAGGATATTATTGAACATTGTCATTGATGATTGAGTTATCAGAATAAGTGTTGTCTTTAATGTCAAAGGTTCTTGTGAAGGTGCATGGTCAAGTAATCTTTGAGGTATGTGTATGATATGTTATGTTTTCAACATAGTGAGTGTTGTTGTTATATGAAATCAATAATGTGAGAGTATTATTTGAAGAATGATCTTATATCAACTTTAGTGATATCATTGAGAATTAGCATGAGTGAGTACAGGTCAGTATGTCAAGTAACTTGAAAAGCTTTGTCTATACATTGTGAGATGATATGTCCATGTATCAAGATTAAATGAGTGATATTTGAACAATAAACTCTATGCTCTGAAGATCTATGTAAGTGGTTTTAAAGATGCTCTGAATGAACTATGAAGATGATAGTGTTTTGAATAATTTTTTATAGTGTTTGAGTATGAGAGAGGTAATTTGAGCTTGTACATGAGGTGTAAATGGTCTTAAAAATTATTACAAGATAAGCTCTAAATACGCATATGTAGATCTAAAGATGATACGAAGATACTTAGTCAAGATCTAAAGATCTATAAAAATATCTAAAGATGCTCTGAAGAAGATTGAGTGTATGAGGTTGATTGAGCATACACAAAAGACATTGGAACATAGTATAGTTTCAAGGTGAAGCATACAGGGTAGCTAGAAGGTCAGATTAAAGGCTTAATGAGACTTGTTGGTTAAGGCATAGAAAACACAAAGAGATATGGTAGCCATATGGGTTATCAAGATCAGTTTCCATGACATGGTTAAGTAGGTGATCATTGAAAAAGGTGATTCAAGTTTTTTTAAGTATGTGCATGAAGTTTCAAGTCGCGGTTTGCATGAAAAGAATTGAAAAAGTGTTTCAAGGTTTATTAAGTGTATAGAATGAAGAATTGTCTACCCAAGAAGGTTTTTCTAGTACTCATTGTCACATACAAAATCTAAATGAGAATCTAAGCTATTCATGGTAGATGAAGAATTTTTATGGCTCAAATTTAAAACTATTATTTTTTGGAAAAAAGAGCTAAGTTTTATAAATGATTATTAAGATTAGAATATGGTCTAAACCCTCATAGAACCCTAATAATGACCTGCTATTAAAGATATTTTTCTAAAGAGATAAAAACAATTTGACGTGGCCAAGTAAGTTATTATATGTTGTATTAAAATCTTTCAATCATATTTAAGTGTGATTGGTTTCTGAGGTGAGTGAATAAACCCTACAAAAAATTGCTTATCTTTAAAGATTTATTGTAACAAACAAAATTGATCAAGTCAAAGTTGCTAAGTGGATGAAGATAAAAGTTTGATACTAGTATTTTTTATTCATAAAGGTTTATGGATAGGTTACATATCTTAGGTGTGTAAATTTGGTAATCAAATTTGGCCAGTCGCTAATAGACCTATTGGTGCAGACAATAAGAAGATCAAGCAAAAATGAAGATGATTCTTGATGTGTTTTCATGTAATATTGATGGATTAAAGTGTTTTATGATTTTGTTTACAAATTAAATAATATATACATGATTTTTATAAAATTGGAAGTCATTTTAAGAGGTTAGAACATGGAATCCAAAATGGCTTGTCTAATTGAGCAGAGTCTATGAGAGAGAAAATAAATAGATTGGTCTACAAGACCAATAGTTTATATTAGATATTATGATATGATTAATGGAGTTTATATAAATATTATATATTAAATTTTTCATATATTTAAATCCCTTAAGTGTGTTCAATCAGATGTTATAAGTTTATGTTTCCTTGACCATGTTTTGAAGTTAGTTGGTAGTTCTAAGTGAGCATCTTGCAGAGAAGACTTTGAGCTTGTATACCCTAAGTTGAAGCATAAAATGAAGTTTTTGATGACCCTGAGTTCATGAGGTTTATGAATATGTTTTTTTTCCATGGTTTTTTGGAAACAGTGTGTTTATACTTCATTTGTTTAAGATAGATTTTTTGTGTATGCATAGGCCTTTTATATACAGTGTTTTGGCAAAGGGTTCAAATGGTTATTAGACCTAAAAGGTGTTGTGGGAATAAATTAAATTTTTATAAGGTATATTATAGTGGCATATGATGTTTCCCTACCATGTGAGGTGTTTTAATATTCTTCAAGAAGATCAAAGGGTAATGTGTTGATAAGAAGGCATATTAGGTCTACATAAGCCTAAAAGAGGAGTAAAGGCTAATTGAGCTATGACTAACCTAATGTCTTGATTTATTAATGATTAAGGCATGTTATTTTAATATTATAAGACATATTTCATGGCTGACCTAAGAGATAATAATGTGTGGCTGACAAAGAAGGATATGATCAAGTCACTTGTATAAAAGCAATGCAGTTTAGGCCTATTTGATTACTTAGAGTGTGGAGGATAAGTGAATGATATAGATCATTGGTGAGAAAAATAAGGTCATGAGGACCATAAAAAAAGTTTCATTAATATCTAATATATATTTTTAATATGAGGATCAAGGTCAAAATACCTAATCAAGCGATGAAGAGGGCTAGTTAAGCGAAGAGGGCTAGAATCCAGGTTGAGAGGGATAAAAGTGAGAAAAGAGCTAGAATCCAGGTTGAGAGGGATAAAAGTGAGAAAAGAGCTAAGGAAGAATATCATAATTTTTTTTATGATAAAAAAGAGTTTCTAAAGGTGATAAAAAAATTTATGTTGTTGAGTTTGTGTTGATTCATCTTGGGGTTTGGTGCCTACTTGCATGTGGGTGCTTACTAAAGCCTACCTAAGTTGGTGTTGAGCTAGTTGGGGTTGGTGTTCCATGTGAAGTGGGTGATTAACTAAATATTGATGTTTGTATTATATTAATATATTAAATTTGAATCATTAGTGGTTTTTCTTACATTTAAGGGTTTCCCATGTATATTTTGTGTTATTATATTTCATGATCATAAGATTTGATGCTCATGCTTGCTAAGATGTACATCCTTGTTAGAATGGTTTTTGTATGATTAAGTGGAATTAAATGAAAAGTTTGAAAAATAATTCAACCATCCTAATAAATAAATGTTATTCCAACACCCAATGCAATTTTATTTACTCTCAGCCTCCTCGAGCCTTTATTAAGACCACCTAAGGCTATAAATCTTGTTTTTGGCATAACTCAAGTTATAACTCTTGGAATGGATTTAAAATTTTACAACATGCCTATTTTAATTTATCCTACATTATTTTGGTATTTTTGGGGTGGTAATATATGTATTATTATATTCTATAGGATTTTAGGCTTGCATTACACCTAATTTAGAAAGGTGGATGTTGAGAACATGGGGTTGCCTTGGGATTGGAGACATAAAAATTTGGGTGAAGATAAAAGGAGATAATAGGTAACCAAATATTATATTAATTTTCTTAGAATCCGTGTATATCTCTTAAACCAAATATATTTATACAAAGATAGGGATACAAGGAATATGCCTTCTTACAAAGAAAATATGAGAATGATGAATTAAATTACATAATGAAGGTGGAAAATGATTGGATATGGGCCTTCAATAGATATCTAATTAAATTTAATCATTTAGTTTCCAATAATATGACTTGTCACTTCATAATGACTCGTAATGGGTAGCTTCAAGGAAGATGGATGAGTCACCAAGGTAATGAAGTAAATCTTATGCCACTTTAAGAGAACTATCATAAAAATAAGTGCACACATGTTGAATAGGGAGTTTAGGAATGTTTCTTGACATGGATTCTTGATTATAACTTGATCCTTCATAAAGTGACACTTTTATACAAATAATATTTTTTAAATTTATTAATTATTGATGACTTCTCTCTTGTAGGAACCCATCGAGTCTCAATCCCTCTGAGTGCACATCTTAAAGGGTGCACTAGGAAATGGGTGGGTAGACCATAGGTGCTTTGCAAGATTGTTTATCACTATACCAAAACTTTATATATACACAACCATGTCCTAAAATACTTCCCTAAGATTTTTATTCTCTCTTACACCCTCCAACCATTTACTACCTTCATTAGCCCCTTCCAAAGCCTAAAACCCTTTTATATGGTTTATGCTACACTATCAGCTCTATTGACCTTGTACTCAAATTGATAAAACTAATTTAGGGTCTAGGTCATCCCCTTGCCAACCTAAACTAAGACCTAATTTTTTTTATCAATAATGATACATAGTTAATTGGGCCAACCCTATCAGCTATACTTTTAGAAAGGTTTAGGGTTAGATATAACTATATATATACATTCATTTTGTCATTTAATTAGAGATAAAAGAGAAGAAGATAAATATATTTTGAATCTACTTATCAACCATTCTACTTGAGGAACATAGCTTAGGTTTTTAGTCATTTCCTTACAGATATGAATCTTGTCTTGTGGAGAAGACTTTTGGATGCCTAGAGTTGACTTATACTTGTTATCCTTACATACCATAACAACCTCTTGCAAATCACCTTGGCCAAGGGAGATATTGAGGCTCGATGGGTTCATCTTCAAAGGTAAGTATTCCTAACTTTGTTCATCCTTTGTACTTCTCTCCTATGTATTAGGATTTCATATACATTAACATGAGTATATATCTCTTATGTATGTTTAATTTTTATGTTTATTACCCCCACTTTATGCCACAAGCTTTGGTACACACTAGATTAGGATTTTATTTTCCTCTAGTGAATATGAAAACATAGGACCTAGCTAGGGTTATTACATGGTGTTACTTGACTAAAGGCTTTGTAACCCCCTCTAGTGATGTTATTATGGTAAAATATATCTTGGTTAGGTCTAGTGGATCAATCTTGTTCATGACCTTAAATATCTAATGTATCAACAATCATAAGTGTAATTAGGATTTATCTTCTTTGAGCTAGGATTGATTAATAGATCAGTTAAATTTTCCTATGTATACATTTTGGTGAACCCAATGTGAATCAAACCCTTATAGGTTTTCTTTCACGCTCTCATTTTTTAATCATAATATATTTTTTTTATGTTTTTAGTACTATATCTAACTAGTTAGTATAGTTCTAAAATTTTGTGCATAGGTTTAACACACAATCTCTCCAAAAAAATCTATTCTACCTGTTTAGATCTTTTCCAAATATAGGTTATTGGATCGATCAGTTCAACATAGTATTATTTTTTAGTTCTAGATTAGCATACATAATCAAACCAATCAACTTTGTTTTTAATTATTTTATATCAACATATAGGTCTAAGAACATTTTCAAGTCAGTCGAATCTATTTTCAACTTATTCTTCAACATACATGTTTTATAAACTCTATCAAACCAATGAACTCTATTAGTATAATTTTTAATCAGCATTAGAGCATAACAACATAGAATTTTTCAATCTAAACATCTTCAAGACCATAAAGGTTTATTTATTTCTCTCTCTATCATTTCATTTTTCTTCGTTTAGTAATATTTTTTACAAGTTTGTAGTTAGTAAAAATGCATCCCTACAACAAACTAAGTCAACCTCTTTGACATAGTTCTATAGTCTATCTTCTATTTAGAAGAGATAGTCGACCTGTTTGACTGTGTTCTTCTAGATCTTGCTTCTATAGAATATTAGTGACCTAGTCAACTCTATTATTCACTATTTTCATATAATGTCACTTGAATTGACTTGTATTCTTCTCAATTAATGAATTAACCTATGTTTTATTATAATTAATTCACACTTCCTTTTTAGCTGCTTGCATGCTTAGAGTAAAAAACATAGATTAAATAGGTGATTTTTTAAATTACCATTTTAGTCACATTTTTTTCTCTTTTGTACACACTACCAAATCACTTTTCATTTAAAAATCTTTAAAACTTTGTCTTCCCAAGGTTTACCTACTTATATTTCATCACCAAGGGGGAAGTTGATTTGTTTTTCTATCCAAGTATAAATACATGGTTGATGGATTATATTGGTAAAGCACCTGATACCCATATCATTGTGGGATTGTGAAGTGAAGGGGTAGGCCCCAATACCAAGCTACTACCATCACGAATACATATCCATTTTAGCATAAAAATCTTGAAAACAACCTTAGATTGCTTTATAGTTCCTTATTTCAACTAACTTCCCATCACATTAAAATTACACATCATTATAACTTAATAACACCTAGGATGACCAATTGGTTAGAATTTCCTTTCTAGTTGTTGCTTACTATTTTATCATTATATTTTGTATTGCAAAACTTGCATTGGCCAATGTTGGTGAAAGGTTTGTGCTTTGTGTTATAACTGGATCAATCACATTGATCCAATTACTTGTGTGATTAATTTTATTTTTCTTCAAAATTATCTTACAAAATTTTCCTCTAATTAAAAACATTATCATTTCTGTCGATAAAGTCTCTTATAAACTTTTTATCCTTTTTACTTGTAGTACATAGTTAACATGTCTGACTATATATCCTTAACTTCTTATTCAATCCCTTATCTAAACATGATATAGTCACCTTGTCTAACTATGTCTTCTTAGTCTATTATCCTATTCCCTATTTATAAGTACATAGTCAACCTATGCAATTATGTTTGCTTTTTCTCTATTTTATTCCCTGGTTTACAATACACAGTTGACCAATTTAATTTTATCTCATATTTTTTTATTTTGTCTTTGCATCACCCCTTTATCCTCTTTTTTTCATCATGGACTTATTGTTTGAGGATAATACATTTTTTAATCCAATAAACATTATGAGCTTTACCAATCCCAATAGGTTTCCCAAAAAATATCTTGTGGTTTCCACTTTAGATGAAAGCAATGTGCAATCTACCACCCACACTACCAATAATGGGAATCCTCCTCATTCATCATTAGTTCATAATCTTCTTTTCTCTATAGATATGAGCCTTAATTAGAGTAAATAGCTAAAATTCTCTTCTTCATTAATGAATTTTCTCAACATAGAGGAAAAAACCCTTCAACTATTTACAATCTCATGATAAGTTTTAAGTAGAAGAACCCCATTCACCCTCCCCTGCATTCTCTCAAAGCTTTAGGGATGACACCTTCTTTTCATTTCAACCTATCCATTCTATTTTGACTCCTTCCCACATTATGACTTCTTATTCTATGATCTCTTCAACTTGCATGCCAAGTATCTCCATTAACATGGTAGGTTCAACATCTAGTGGTCCTTTTCCAAGGCCCTTTCTCCTCAATCAAGCCACTAGTGCATCATTTTATACCCATGCCAATCATGATACTAGTTATTCATTTTCTTCCAATGCTAATCCTTCCACTAGTGCATCTTTCACTATGCATTCTAATCATTATAATGGTAATTATTTTTATACCAATTCTTTTCACACCACTAGTGTCATGCCTCCACTACTCAAAATGCAACCCAAGCCACTAATCCCAATGCCAATGCTTCACATGCCACATAAACTATTCAAAATACCACTTAAACCCATCAACTATTTTTGAAAAATCTCAATCAAATAAACACTTTTCAAATTAATAATGATAATAAAATGATGTAGATGAAAATTCATCTCATTCACCTTCAAAATCAACCTCAACAAGTTCTATGGGGAGCACAAAATCCAAATTCCACACACCCCCCTTAGGTATTCCCATGGCAACCTCATTACTCAACCACCCCTTGTTAATAAAATGATAAAACATCTCCAAAATGAACCTCTTTTACCTCAAATTACCAATATTTACATATGAAGTATCACACCTACCATTATTTATAATAGGTCAATTGATCCTACATTAGATTTAAAAATATTTGGTAACATCTACAAAGATTAAGTCAAAATTAAAAAATTTGATTCTACCAATATATTAGTCAAATCTCTCTCTAGAGATACTTTAGATTGGTGTAATCAACTCAAATCCCATTCTATCACTAGTTTGGAAGATCTACTTAACTTCATAGTACAAGAGTTTCATAGTAATAATCTTCCTAAGAATACTTTGGCTCACTTCATCAATTGCAAGAAAATTAAAACTAAAACAACACAAGATTTCATCAAAGTATGGAATAACTTGTCTAATAAGAGTGAAAATAAAATGGTGGATGATAATATATTTCATCTATTCACTAATTCTCTTTAGCCCAAGTTATAATATTGGGTTAGGACTCTCTCTCCAAGAACTATATAAGAAGCTCTTGACCAAGTTAAATGCCAAGATTATCATGCCTAATTTGAATCATCCCAACCTCCTATCGACACTGGAATTCTCATTAAAAATAAAAATCATCATGCTACAATTGATGATGTCATTGATACTTATGACACCATTCACAACATTCAAGCCATAGCTCGTAACAACATTGTGGATCATGCTCCCCCTCTAAACAACACCCCTAATCCATTTTTTTATATAATAAATAACATCAACATTCATAAACCATTATCCTTATTTGAGCGTTAAAATCATCTACCAAGGCCCCTATCACAATAGTTTGATCCCACTCATCTGATGAAATCATGGTATGATCTAAACAAATTTTGTTGGTTCCATGCAAGTTGGGTCCACTCTCATGAGACTTGTAGACAATTACATAATATATCTATGTATTTTATTATTGGCCTAAACTTTAACCATGATTCTCTTATTTATTAGTGCCAAAAATCATATGACATCTCCTTTAAATCTCATAAAACACAAAACAAAAATCAAGCCTTAAACCAGGTGAATGATCATCTTTAATATATAAAGACCCTCTTCATAATCATTAAGGTAAGCCTATTCCTTCCACTAATAATGTTGAAAGTATTATAGACCAAACTCCTAAATATAATGTGGTAAATATGAATAATATGCGAAGGGTAGTTAATTTCATAGATTCTACTCCAACACACACATACACCAAACCTCCCAAGCATTCCATGTTATCCAATATTCTTCCCCATCTCATCTAAATGAATTGTGGAAAGTGCACATTATCTATTTACAAGAACCACTTCCAACACCTCAATTGGATAATACTTCTCACACTATATTTACCACTCCCCTAATGTCTCCACCTATAGACAACATTACTCAACCTTCCCTTCATATTTCTTCAACTCCATCACAATAAATACATAAATACACTATCCCATCATCTAAATACAATCAACTAATTTTTTCTCAAACTAAAACAACCACATATTATCAACTTAAGTTTGAATGCACTTCCAATCCTTATTCCTAAGAGCTCCTAAAACATTACACACCTATATCTAGTAGTCCTCCCATGGGTTATGATGAATGGGATATCATGAAACTTACTAATCTTCCATATCTAATACCCTTTATAGAACTCATACAAACTTTTCCTTGACATTGCAAGCATCTGATGTAATTATTATTTAAAATGAGCATCCCTCATCCTCCCCTAGCAGATATGAATCTACCTTATTTGGGTCTAAATATAGTATCTTACAATAATGTGAAGAGATGTCTATACACATTGATGAAATAATAGACACTTATCTTTATCTTAAATTTACTATCACTTCCATGATTATATATAATATTCTACTTTATGTATATGATCCTTCACTCTTTAATAACATTCAAATTAGTGATATCCAAGTCAAACATATTTTTATTGATGAGGGTTCAATCACTTGGGTTATCTCCCTCTATTTCATCAAAACTCTTGGATATTATGAGTGAAATATTAAGTCCACACTCGATACATGTCAAGGTTATGATATAAGGCAAATTCCTCCATTAGGTTATGTATGGATTCATATTACCTTCCCTCCTATCACTATTTGAGTGAATTTTATGATATTTAACTTTTACCTATCCTATAATATCTTTCTTGGAAGACCTTGGACTCATCACATGAGGGTTGTTACCCCATCTTCCTGCCAATGCATCAATTTTCACCATAATGGTGCTATATATAGGATTTAAGGAGAAAAAAACCCTTGTAATTCCAAACAATTCCAAGAATTTTGTGTCTTTAAAATTTCAACCCTTGAACCCTTACCTAGTATTCAATTTTGAGAATCCCAACATTTTAAGTATCTTATCAATTCTACCTGAGGTTATCATGGTCACCCAAAAATCATAGGGAACATACCAACTAACCTCTTATATTCTAATGATGATGATATAGATGAAATAAACATCAATATCAAAACTTTTAATCTCTCCCCTTATCTCATCACCTAGCTTCCACCATCCTTAAAATTGTGTTTTCATCAGTTGCCTATCGATGACATACATGTGGTCTTAACCAAGACTTGACATTCTATTCATCATGTCACTTATAATGAAAATATCATACCTACCTACACCATTGACCTTCATACACCTGATTATGATGATGGTTATACTTTAGATGATCAATTCCTAGGAGGACTTTTTCAAGCTATAGATGTCGAGATTATTTGGTATCCTACTTCTTTGTTTCAGTAATTATGTTTGTCTTATCATATTCCTTTTTACATACTGCCTAATTTTAGTACTTTTCCTCTTTTTTATAGGGTAGAGATGAAGTGATTTCATGGTACACCTTTGGTTTTGGTAAATCCTATTAGGAGCATATTCATGGATCATGCTATGACTAGTCCCTATCATTCTCCTAGATACCAGGATCCTTGTAGTTTGCTTCCCCCAGAGATGTTGGATACTCTTTTTATGACTTTTATTCTTCCTACTTCATCCTCAGCTGATCCTAGTCTAGTTTGTATAGACACTCCTTTTTGGCCACTTATGTGTTTAAATGGACATTAAACTAATTTCTTGTAAATAATACAAATTAGGGATAGAAAACATTATTCCTCCAAATTCATCTACACATTAGATGTAAGTGCCCTAAATCATGTCAATGAATCCCTAATTGGGTCATTACCCTATACATCATAATAAATTCTCTTTGATTCATTTCCAATAAAATTATGACCTAGTAAATTAATGTTTTGACCAAGGGTGAGGGATAACCTTACATAAATTTAGAAAATGCAATTAACCCGATCAAAATTGTTTAATTGATTAAGCCCAATTAAATACATAATTGAGAATTCCATAGATAATTAGTGAATTTATTTTTTTATAAATTTGGATTTGATGACATCACACAAATATCTAAAATTTATAGCTTTTAAAATTTCCAATTCTCCAAATTCACTAATTAAATTTATTACTCAACTCTCATGATAAGTGGCTAAGTGGATCATGGAGAATTAATGAATTTTTATCTTTATAAATTCATAAATTCAACCAAAATATCTTCTATGCATTGTAAATATACTTGTAAAATATTTGGAATTAGGTGGGAGACATAATCATTCTTGACCCATGTCTCTCACATAGCCCTCATGATTATGTTTGATCGAACACAGAGTTACCCTAACTCAACCCAAGGTTAGACTAACTCGACCAAGTTTAGTTCTAAACCTAACCTCATTTGGGTTAGAGTTATTTATGAGACATACAAATATAATTTCCATGACCATTCCTAAAATAATCTCTCAACATAATGTTATGATGTTAGATTGATTAAGGAGAAGCTTCACATAACCATACATACAAAGATAATTTCCAAAGTGAACAAGGGGGAATGATGCAAAATAATTATTGAAAAAGACTCCATTTTCCATAATATAATAAATACAACTACCTCAAAAATAAAATTTAGATTTATAAATAAGATCAAAGGGAATTTATCTTTTGTGTTTTTAGTTGTGTCTTAATGTGCTCTTATTATTTATGCTCACCTAAGTACTTAAGCAAGAGTTTTTAGTTTGCATTGAAGTTTTTTGGTTTAAATTTTAATCAATAAAAATAAACTAATTATATTATTCATAATCCTATATTACATAATTTCATTCTTGGTGGGACATGCAACCCACTCTTTCTCTTAATTATTTCTTGTTATTATTTACTTCTAGAAAATTAAAAAACTAAATGGTTGGTACAATCCTCATATATTTTGATAAATTATTACTTTTAATATTAAATTTTTGAAGGATGATTGGTAATTTCCTATCAACATCTCTCAAAATTTAGTTAAAAAATAATATATATCTTAGGATTTATAGTAGAGTTACTTACTATTATTTTTTGTTGTTTCTATTTTTTTATTGCTAAACAATAGATGATATAGAGCTCATAACTTTTTGGTATTCACTATTTTAATTTGAAAATTTTCATATATTTTTTCCTTTTACCTATTAAAAACCCCCCAACATTTCAATAATAATTGATGAATGGTTTAGAAGTTATGGTGAAAATATTGACTTTTGGTTTTTATCTTTTTTTATGATCAGTTTTGTTTTTAACTTTGATTTTGCAAGTTACCTTTGTTTTATTGATCCAATAAAAATTATAAAAAGTTTTTATAGTATTTTAAATCAATAATAAACCAATTTAACATTTATTTTTTTAATTTAAAACATTTTAAAAAACTTTCAAGTTTTTACAAAGGTCAAAATTTCATTCACTTAAGTTTTGGTGCATAAAAATCATCTAACAACTTTTATTTTGTCTTTGAAAGTTTGAAAATACCCATAAAAAAAAATACAAGGGGAAAATTTTAATTTCACATCTTTCTTAGTGCTTTAAAAATTAAAAAAATCTTATACTAAATGCTCCTAAGAGCTTTGTTTTTATTTATTATTTTTGTTTGTTTTATTTTTTGTAAATTAGACTTTGCATGTATTCTCTCCCCCCGCCACCCCGCCCCCCCTCCATACCCTTTAGGTAAATCAAGTAGCCAAAATTCTCTTATTAATTGCATTTTTAATTAGTATAAGCATATAAGGAACATCATCTATGCTCTCCCTAAGTTAGATTAACTTTAGTGATTAAAAAAATGACCTTTAAAGTTCTAGTTTTATTTATTTATTTTATTCCATTTGGCTTGTGGGTGGGAGCTTTCTTCTCCCTCACAAGTTCTCTAGGGGTGAATTGACATAGGATTTCATCTCCTATCATTATAAATACCCTAATCCATGGTGGGGTATATAAATTAGGGCATGTGATACTATGATTCCCAGGGGCTAAGTGAGTAATCTCTTCGATCATAATGAAAACTTGAGTCAGGTCTGGATAAACATCAAACTCCACTAATTAGTACACAGATGGAGTTGCTATGAAAAGGAATATTCCCTTTCATAGTAAGTTAAACAATATGAACTCAAATTATGTGATTGTACCTCTAGTGTTAACCACACTTGATACCATATAGAACATGTGAAACTTATATTTTTTAGACAAACCCCACTTGTAGAAATATTTTAAATATTGGGAAAGTATCCTAAAGTTATATGTCACCATATGAATTATTAAGAGAATAAGGGGCCTTAAAAAAATCTACTTTTCATGTGCATATAAATTTATTAAACTAACAAATTATTTCCTCTCAAGAAGGAGTATATTGACTAAATTTGACAATACAAAGTAACCTTGTTTGTTTTTATTGATAGGATGATACACTTAGGTGTTTTTGTGTCTATTTATTTTACTTTCATTACTTTGAGTCTAAAACTAATTTTTTGTCAATTATATGTCAAAACAAGTTATGAACTAATCACATGTCTATACGCCCCTTTAGCTTAAGAGGTGTTATTTCATCTGTTTGATACCATAGTTTGCCTTATACATATTCAAAACATTTGTGTGTGTGTCACTTATTTGAAAAGGGAATCATTATGCTACCCATTTAATCCCAATTTTTTGCCTTAGAGTTCTGAAATGAAAACCATTGTCATACTTTTTGAGTGAGATAGCATCATTATGATTCTCGTATATTTTCAAAACATTTACCTTATGTCAAACCAAGTTTGAAAACATGTATGCCTTTGGTCTATAATTGGTATCATTATACCATCCATTTGGTTCTAGGATGTTATCTATTTGAAAACCCAAGTCTTTTAAAACAAGTTCAAAATTCATCTTATGAAGTTCAGATTCAAACATTGGGTGGTTTATGCATATGCCTCACTTAATTTTGGCTTAGGTGTTTACCTCTAACTTTTGAATTGTAAAACTTGGATTAATTCCTTCCTTGATTTGAAGATATTTTTGCCTATATTTTGGAAGTGGTCTCTTTTTTGTGTTCCTCGTATCAAATATTTTGCTTAGAACTAAGGTCAAACTCTCTTTTCAAGTATAACCTTAAGTGCAATTAGTTTACATTTGAGTGTTGCTTATCATTTGGGATTGAATGATTTACTCATCATGCTTATTTTTTCTTACTTGAGATTGAATTTTCCAATTAGTTTTAGTCATGTGCCTAAGGTCCAATTTCTTTTACCAAATGTCAAGTTTGTGTTTGAATCCATGTGCCTAGTTTGAGTCCAAGTGTTTCTAATTTCTAGATTAATTGCCTTGACATTTTTACTTAGAACAAGATAATTTTAATTCTAACTTTATGCTTTATTCCCAAAGACCTAAAAAAAATTCTTTCATTTTAGACCTATTTGTTTACAAGTCTAGCTTTATGCCTTGTTTACAAAGACCTAGAATTTGCCTTATTTTTTAGATTTTGTTCATACCTTTTAAGCCTAGATTTGTGCCTTATTCCCAAATACCTAGCAACATTTTCTATTTCTAGACCTAGATTAGAGTTGTTTAAAACACGTTTCCAGAAACCAAGATTCGAAACTTACCATTTACGTAACCATTTGTGTGTTATACATTAGACATTAGACCTTGAGGACATATTATACCAAGTTTATCATTGTAAAATTTTAGAGGAGAGCTCCCTTCCTAGACTAAGTTTAGACCAATTTTGACATTTAGATCGAGTTTACCATACCAATTTTAGACCATTTTCCATTTATATCATGTGTTAAGAGTTTTGATAACTATAGACCTTTTATTTATGAGACATTAGTTGTGGATTTAGATATACCTTACTACACACATAACGAATCCATGTACAATCCATTTTATGATAACATGGTCATGAATGATACCTTTCTTCAAAACCCATATGGTGGTGATGTAGTTTATGAGATGTATCCATATCTTCCTTACACTACTCAAATATGTTGAACAAAGCCAACGTCCATTAGCACATTATCTATTTAATACACCTCCTTATCTAGGGTAAGAGCAAGAACAAATGGCCCAATACCTTACTAGTGTGCCATCTATCATTAGAAAGGTTCAATAATAACCATGCTACATTACCATTATTTCTACTTATGACCCATAATTATTTGATCATCACTTGATTTAAAACTAGGATAAGGTTTTAGTGATATTTATAGAGGTTGGGGATAGGTTTTTAGAGTACTTTCCCCATGAAAATATACCTAGTCTAGTTAGAGTGCTGATAAATATACCTTTCACCCAAACTATCAAACAAGCCTCTACTATTTATCCTCAAGTGATCATGCCAATTTCATACCAATATTTGAATATGATTGAAAAAGGAAAGGGCCCCATGGAGGACTAATTTGTGTAAATGTAACAAGCATATTAGACCTATCTTAAGTTAGCATGTAATTTCAATGCCATGGCCATATCGAATGTGTTATACCCAAAAATGAGTGACATTTTTCGGACAACCTATGAACTATTTTGGTTCAACAAACCAAAATCATCTCTCCCCTTTTCAAAAATTGTTTTGAGCATTCAAGTTCTTCATTTTTCAAAGCTTTTCCATAAATCTACAGACTCAACATGCTTGAAATTAGCAGACCCAACAGGGTGAAAGGCTTCTACAGGTGAGTTCAATTAGAAGAATAAGTTTCCAACACTTAGTCATTTCCAGAATTGTTTCAATACCTTGGTTCAACCAAAAGAATTCAATCAGCAAGCTTTTAAGCACCATTGAACCATTGAACTATTGAACCTTGAACCAAAAGGGTTCAAGGGTTCAATGGGTTCAAGGTTTGACATTGTCAGCAAGATTTGAGTGCATTAATCATAGTTCAAAGTTTAACCACTTCAAAGCTCCATGGCTTCAAACACTTAACGAAAAACAAATGCTTGAACTGTTGAATCATTGAACCTTGAACCACTTTGGTTAAATAGTTCAACAGGTTCAACAAATAATTGGTTCAACGTGCTTGGTTCAAAAGATCAAAAAGACTTAGCCAAATAATGAAGAATGAACCAATTGAACCATTGAACCGTTGAAAAGGTTCAACGAGTTCACAGGTTCAAAGGTTTAACTAGTATGATGAAGATCAAAGAGCTTAGAAAGAACAAAGAAGCAATGAGCAAAGGAATAATCAATGAACTGATTGAACCTTGAACTGAAAGAGTTCAAAGTTCAATGGTTCATAGGTTTAAAAGTTCAAAGGCAGCATCAGTCAAAGAAAAAAGTAGCAAATAGGTGGTTCAACAGATGGTTCAACCAAGGAGCAAGAAAATGATTGAATTAGGAAGCGATGGAACAAAAGAGACAGAATGAACTAATGAACCAATGAACCAATGTACTTTTAGTGGGTTCACAGGTTCAAGGTTTAACATGGTTCAAGCGGCTAACAACCATTGATGGCCCCGTAGACATCAAATTTAAAGTAAGGGGATATATGTGGAAATTCAAATAGAGCATGGAATTTAAAGGAAGAACCAAGTGACTGGCTGAAAACAAAGCCTGAAGGCTCAAATTGCTATAGGGGAGAGAAGATTAATGAAAAAGATTAGAAATATCTTCAAGGGATTTATTTCTAGTAGATGAAATAGTGGATCAAGTAGACTTTTGAGTGCACCAAATCAAGGACACAGCCTATTTTTCTTCCATGAAGTAAAGACAAATTGGATAGCTATGCAGACATCAGGGAAAGGACTAGACAATCCATACCAAGGAAGAGACATATTAGATGAATGGACATGCCATAGTTAAAGTAATGCACTATTCCCAGCATGGTCCCTCCAGACAGAACTGAAGGTGCATTGAAGATGTTAACTGTAGCATGGGCCATCCCATGGGAAAGAGTGCCAAGCCTTGCGTGATTGTTATATATTGTAATTTCTCTCATTATGAAGAGAGACTTTTCATTTTTATAGAATTGAAACTCTACCCAATTGAAAGGAGAATACTAAGACTTTGAGCTCAGATTGTTGTTCATTTTTTTATCTAAATGAGAAAGCAAGTTGTTTGCAGACTTTGTCTTGTTTTAACTTGTATCATTTTAGGAGATTGTTCTTATGTCTGTCTTTTGAATGTGTTCTTATTTATTTAATTTGGTAGGTAGAATTAGTGAAAGTAATAAGGAAGGTGCCCTGAAGCCAATTGTGGGAAGACTTTGTGCTTTCACAATTATTTTTAGTGTGTGTTTTTCTTTTCCTTCTATGTGGAGGATTCTGGGATGACTTTGTGCCCTCATTATCCTCTATTTTTTACTCTTTGGGTAGTTGAGGTGGAAAATTTGTGTTATATTTCATCATATTGGTTACTGTGCCCTTTTTGTTACTAGTTACTTGTTACCCACCAAAAGGAATTCTAGTTGTTTGCTATAAGACCACTTCTAAAAGAAGAGAATTGCCTTCAGTGTTTCCACCTGGATTTTCTTCTTTGTTTGTAAACACCATCTCTGAAAAAAGAGAGATGGATGGTGTATCCTACCCCTAAGTGTTATTTTTTACATATTTATAGTTTATATATCTCCTACATAATTATAGGGAACCTCCCCTTGATGAGAGGAGATTTATCCACCTCTAATGTAGTAAACCTGCACACTGGGCCGACCAATCTCCTTTGTTGTTGATGAAAAGACCTATTTTGGTCAATCAGATAGCTGACTGACAAAATATTCACCCAACAGTCTTTTTGGTGACTCTACTAGGGAAGAGCATGTAGTTTGAAGTCTCAAGCTTCAAGCTGAAGCAAATCCTACTCTTTTCCATTTTTGTTCTACAATCTGGTAACTCCACATTATACTAGAAGCTATAAATATCAAGGTGTTGTTGACCCTACTTTTGATTTGGTGCAGCAGAGTAATTTTGATTTATTTCCTCCATAACCTCACCTTCAATGAACTAGGAGTCTTCCTCCTACCCCTACCAGGTCACCAATACAAGGTAGAGCTTCTTTTCCTACTACCAACAGAACTTTGCCTATCCATACTACACCCAGATTTGTGATCCCACTTATGCATAATCAAATCATGGCTCAAGGCCCCTGGGGTAACTCTTTTGGTCTGCTAAATTTGACCCCACCTTTGCATGAGCTTCCATGCAGTTTAAGGAAGAATTTCACTAAATTTTTTGGTGATGGAAAAGTTCACCCTGATGAACATATTTTTGCCTTCAGCATAGCCTATGGTGTAATAGGTGTGGAGTATGAAGACATAAAAATTAGGCTATTCATAGAGACACTACAAGGCACTACTACAAACTAGTTCTACCATCTATAAGCGTAGTCAGTGACTAATTGGGACACTCTTAAAGATAAATTTGAAGATAGGTTCAAACCTATAAAAGATGCACATGCCTTGTTGGCCCAGCTCACATAGATGAAGAAGGAGCCCCATGAACCTATGAGGGACTTCATTTCCAAGTTCAACAAGATGAGGCATAGGATTCCCATGATCACTCAACCAACACCTCAGAATCTCAAGTTTTTTTCACTAACTCACAGCTACCTGAAGTGAGTTTCTTGCCTAGATGGGCTAGTCACAGAGACCTTGATACTACTCAGGACTTGGCTACTAAGGTAGAAGATGACCTTATCTTGGTAGGAAAGATAAGGAGAGACCCTAATAAAGGTAAATCCTCTTCATCTTCTGAATACTCACCTATAGTCACCACTGACCCCATGGTACAAAAGCTAGCAAATGAAGTACTAGATCTCAAAAAGCAAATGGCATAAGGGATGTCATCTACTCCTGCATATAGAGATATGCCAAGGAGGACATTTTAGAATCAAGTGTACCAAGGCAATGCTGCCAAGAATCAAGGACAACTAAATTGTCTTCCTCCTCCATAGAGGAACCTTGCCCTCAAAGTACCTCCAACCAACTTAACAGTTAGATATCTTGAAGTTGAATCAAATTTCTCATTCCATCCTAAGTTGAATCCTAGAGATGATGCTAATCTCTTCATTGAATAAGAATAAGAATTAGCTGGTGACTCCAACATTGGTTTCCTAAATTATCAGGATGAACCCAAAAGTGAAGGTAATGCAGCTGAGGGATCATATGTTGTATTCACCTGGTCTAAGAATCAATCAACTCAACTAGATAATAAGGAGAAATTATAAGAGTGACCTCAACCAACAATTTCAATTGTTAAGCAGGGATCCACTCTTCCTTTCCAACCAAAGGACCCAGTGATTGCAAGAAAGGTAAGTACCTCAAATGCCCCTATGACTTCTACTTCAAATTCGTAGTCTACTCCTCCCCCTTCTAAAAATCAAAAGTATGAACTCCCATCCTCTACTCCTAGCTCATTCCAGACATTTGACATAATTGACCACATAAAGAAAACCAAAATTCAAATGTCTAAATTTGAGTTCTTACAATCCAATCCTAAGCAATTGGACAAGTTGGTTTAATATGTGAAAAACCAAACCATCCCTGTAAGACAAGAAGCTAAGAAGGTAGCTC
Source organism: Torreya grandis (assembly GCA_037957365.1). NCBI lineage: Eukaryota > Viridiplantae > Streptophyta > Pinopsida > Cupressales > Taxaceae > Torreya > Torreya grandis. The sequence goes on from JARHVA010003715.1 coordinate 672,632, forward strand.
ATGATCCCTTAAGGAACATGTCTATCCCAAAAATCCTTGTCATTACTCCTACTACCCCTGGGAAGATAGAGCTTTTCTATGTTTCCCTGTTGATAAATGGTCACAAGCTGAGCAATTGCATCATTGATTTTAGAGCCTCAGACAATGTTATGCCTACCAAAGTGGATAAATCCCTTGGCCTTACACTAATCAAAACATTTAGGAGATGTTTCTCCATGGAAAACAAGAAAGTACCACTACTGGGGCAAATTAAGGACACCCAATTTTCATTTGCAACGTTCCCAGACAAGAGAATCAAGATGACTATTTCGGTGGCTGACGTCCCTACATCTTAGGCATCCTTCTTGGCCAAAATCTCTGCAAGGATGTTGGTGGTGTACTAATAATGGATTTTTTTGAGGCAAATATCCTAGTCAAAGGTGTTATGAAGAGATTTCTTCCTGAAAAGGAAGCAAAATATGTGGTCACCCAATCATCAACATTGAAATCTCAAATTTTGTTTGAGTCTTCAAGCATGGGTAACTACTTTCTATCTATGGATGAATTCCATGAAAAGCTTGTTGAAACTCTTGAAGGTGACAACTTGAAGATTAGTTCAACTAGGACAATAGAAGAATTGGTAGAGTGCAATGCAAGTGTGGAAGAATCTCCCCCTCTGAATGAAGAAGAATCCAAAGAAAAATTAGTGTCTAACGAGGTATGAATTCTTGAATTTGATGGAAACTACTCCTCCACTGGTTTATGAGCTAGATTTGTGCTGATATCTCCTCAAGAAGATATTTTTCCTTCATCCTACAAGTTGCAGTTCAGAAACACTAATAATACAGCTGAGTATGAATCTCTATTGCTTAGATTGAAGGCTGCTCGAGACAAAGGTATCAAGTTCCTTCATGATAAAGGAGATGTTAAACTGGTGGTTTGTCAAGTAAGAAACATGTATCAAACCAAGAATGAAAGATTGCACCACTACCATAATCTAGTCTGGGATCAACTTGAAAACTTTGATTCTTTCAACATCTCTGTCATTCCTAGAGAATTCAATGATTGGGCTCATGCACTGGCTATCTCAGCTACTCTCTTGGTCCCCCATCCAGACTTCAAAATAGATAAGTACACTATTGAGATAGTCTTTATACCAAGTATATCTGATAATGCCAGTCATTGGCAAGTGTTTAACAATGACAACTAAATCATTGCCTTCCTGGAGTAAAAAGATAGCTTTGAATGGCTACATTTTGAAGGTAGTGAACCTTAGAAGTGTGAACCAACTCCTGAATCAAATACCGACATAGGTGAAGAGTTCTTACAACTTAAAGGGAATAAGATTCCCAAAGGCCTAGTTTCCCTTGAGAAACTATTTGACAAATATGACAGATTTGTCAAATAGTAGCAAACAAATTCAAGCTCCTCTCAGGAGTTTGATCAAGTAAATCTAGGAACCAAAGGAGATCCCAAGATGGTTAACGTTGGTAAATGTTTTACTCCTGAGGAGAGATTCAAGTTCACTACTTTGATCAACTAGTATATGGACATCTTAGCATACTCCTATGATGACCTGAAGTCACTCAGGACTGATGAAATCTACCATGACATTCCTCTCAAGGCTGACTAAGTGCCTTACAAGCAAAAATCTAGGAAGTACAATTTGAATATATCAGGTACTATTCTATTTGAGATACAAAAAATGATAAATGTTAGGATCATTTTTCCAATCCATCATTCCACATGGATTACAAACATAGTACCTGTAAGGAAGAAGAATGGTGAAATTCACCTCTGTGTATTTTTAAAATTTGAATCAGTCATCTTTGAAGGATAACTATACTTTGCCACTCATGGATCAAGTGCTTCAGATAGTGATGGGTTCAGAGATGTTATCAATGCTAGATGGCTTCTCAGGATATAATCAGATTGAAATTGGTGAGGTAGACCAGCATAAGACTACTTTCACCACACCTTTGGGCAAGTTTTCATATAGAAGGATGCCTTTTGGCTTGATAAATGCTGGTGCCACCTTCCAAAGAGCAATAGACCTTACCTTCAAGGATGAGATGGGTAATTTCATCATAGTTTATCTTGATGACTTGACCATTTTTTCTAAGCATCACTTAGATCATGTGCACCATTTACAACAAGTGTTGGAATGCTGCTACCAAAATGGCATTTCTTTAAACCCCAAGAAGTTAGTTTTTGGAGTAATAGAGGGGAAACTTCTCAGACACATTATGTCCAAAGGGGGCATAACTATTGACTCAGATAGAGTCAAGTCTATCCAAGAGCTTACCTTGCCCACAAGTAAGACTACTATTCACTCTTTCTTTGGAAAAGTGAATTTCTTATAGAGGTTCATCCCTAAATTTGCTGAGAAGACTAAGCACAGTGTAAACATGATGAAGAATAAGGTCACCTTTAGTTGGACTGAAGAAGGCAAGTCAGCATTTGAGTATATCAAGACTACCATTTCCCATGCCCCATTTCTAGTTTGTCCAAATTATATGAGGGATTTCCTCATGTATAGTTATGCTTCTGAACACACAATTTCAGCCATCTTGGTTTAGAAAAATGAAGAAGGTGTGGAATCTCCCATTTCCTTCATGAGTTATTCTCTCAAAGCTCATGAGCTTAAGTACTCAAACATGGAGAATTATGCTTATGTAGTGGTGAAGGTAGTAAAGCATTTCTATTTCTACATCCTCAATTCATGAGTTACTACCTTGGTTCCGAACACCATGATCAAATCCATACTAACTCAACAAGAGTTTGGGACAAAAAGAGGCAATTGGATTGCAAAATTCTAGGAGTTTGATTTGGTCATCAAGTCAACAAAGCTAGTATGGGGAAAGGGCCTATGCCAATTAATTGCTGACAACAAACTAGAAGAAGCTGAGGTGGAAGACACACCAACAGTCCTCTTTGTCTCCACTGTGAATGAGTGGTATTCAAGTATTGCTTATTTCCTTACTTAGGTAAGTGTCCTGCTCACCTATCTTTTAAAGGAAGGAGAACTATCAAGTTGAAAGTTACCAATTTTGTCCTCTAGAACAATGGCCTATACAAGAGGAGCCTTGATGGAGTGTTCCTTCACTGTGTGAACAAGGAATAGCAAAACCAACTCTTGAAATCCTTCCAAAATCTGGCCTGTGGAGGACATTTTTCTACTCCTATGACTACCCATAAGATCTTGCAAGCCAGGTATTATTGGCCAACTCTCTTTCAAGATGCATACAAGTGGGTTAGGAAATGTGAACTATGCCAGCAGTTTGTCAAAAGACCCAAGTTAGTTGCCCTACCTTTCAAGCCAGTGGTCATAAAGGAGCCATTCCAACAATAGGGAATTGATTTTATTGGAGCTATAAACACATATTAAAGTGATGGACATGATTATGTCCTTACAGCAACAGACTACTTCACCAAGTGGGTGGAAGCAATTTCAATCAAGCATGCTACTTTAGAAGTATTATGTAATTTCCTCAAGGAGAATATAATTTCAATATTTAGGGTCCCAACCAAGATTGTCAGTAACAATGTAGCTTTTTTCACTTCCCAGGAGATTTCTCAATTCTATTTCTACTATGGGATTACACTCTCCTACTCTTCTGATTACTTTCCACAAGGGAATGGACAAGTTAAATCAATCAATAAGAACCTGGTGACTATCATCAAGAAGTTGGTGGATGATAACCAAAAGACACAGCATTAAACATTGATTTATGCTCTATGGGTAGATAGAATAACACCAAAGAGAGCAATTGGTGTCTCCTTTCTAACTTCTTTATGTTATCAATGCTGAGATACCAATCACTTCAAAATTGCTAGCATTGAAATTGGCTAAGGCAATTGAAAATCAAATGTATGAAAGCACCCTTGATAAGAGGATCATGTGTCTAACTGAGTTGGATGAGTAGAAAACTATGGTCGTAGACTGAATTGCTACCCATCAAAGTCTAGTGAAGAAGCTCTTCCACCAGAAGGCAATGAACTGTGATTTCTAGGTTAGAGATCAAGTCCTACTGTGGGACAAGAGAAGAGAACCAAAGGGGATGCATGGGAAGTTTGATTCTCTTTAGAGAGGCCCATTTATTATCCATCAGCTCAAAGGTGAGAATAGCTTCCTATTGAAATATCAAGACAACACACTCTTTTCTCTACCTCATAATGGGCAGCATCTAAAGTACTTTGATTCTTGAAGTGTCAGATAAGTTCATTTGTACATATGTATATCTGTATAATCTCTGAAACTACTTTGTTTTGTTCATTTTCATTTTTTGGAGCCTTTCTTTTTGGGTAGTATGACTCCATAGCCCAATGGCATGATTCAAGTCACTAGAGATTCTAGTTTCTACTCCCCTCAGATGTTCCAAGTCTTCAAATGAAAGAAGTTCCCCAACTGGAGCCAACTATTGTCCCCAAAAATGAGTGACATTTTTGGGACAACCTATGAACTATTTTGGTTCAACAAACCAAAATCATCTCTCCCCTTTTTAAAAATCATTCTGAGCATTCGAGTTCTTCATTTTTCAAAGCTTTTCCATAAATCTATGGACTCAACATGCTTGAAATTAGCAGACCCAATAGGTTCAAAGGCTTCTACAGGCGATTTCAATCGGAAGAATAGGTTTTCAACACTTAGTCATTTCCAAGATTGTTTCAATACCTTGGTTCAACCAAAACGCTTCAATCAGCAAGCTTCTAAGCACCATTTAACTGTTGAACCTTGAACCAAAAAGGTTCAATGGGTTCAAGGTTTAACATCATCAGCAAGAGTTGAGTGTATTCATCATAGTTCAAAGTTCAACCACTTCAAAGTTCCATGGCTTCAAACACTTAATGAAAAATAAAGGCTTGAACCATTGAACCATTGAACCTTGAACCACTTTGGTTCAACGATTCAATGGGTTCAATGACTAATTTGTTTAATGCACTTGGTTTAAAAGATCAAAAAGACTTGGCCAAATAATGAAGAATGAACCGATTGAACCATTGAACTATTGAACCAAAAGGTTCAATGAGTTTGCAAGTTCAAAGGTTTAACTAGTATGATGAAGATCAAAGAGCTTAGAAAGAACAAGGAAGCAATGAGCAGAGGAATAATCAATGAACTGATTGAACCTTGAACTAAAAGAGTTCAAAGTTTAATGGTTCATAGGTTCAAAAGTTCAAAGGCAATGTCAGTCAAAGAAAGAAGTAGCAAATAGGTGCTTCAACAGATGGTTCAACCAAGGAGCAGGAAAGTGATTGAATTAGGAAGTGATGGAACAAAAGAGACAGAATGAACTGATGAACCAATGAACCAATGTACTTTCAGTGGGTTCACAAGTTTAAGGTTCAACATGGTTCAAGTAGTTAACAACCATTGATGGCCCCGTAGACATCAAATTTAAAGTAAGGGAATATCTATGGAAATTCAAATAGAGCACGAAATTTAATGGAAGAACCAAGTGACTGGCTAAAAAGAAAGTTCGAAGGCTCAAAGTACTACAAGTGAGAGAAGATCAATGCAAAAGATCAGAAATATCTTCAAGGGAGTTAATTCTAGTAGGTGAAATAGTGGATCAAGTAGACTTCTAAGCGTACCAAATCAAGGGCGTGGCCTATTTTTCTTCCATGAAGTAAAGACAAATTAGAAAGCTGCACAGACATCAAGGAAATGACCAAATAGTCCATACCAAGGAAGAGACATATTAGATGAATGGACACACCATAGTTAAAGCAATGTGTTGTTCCCAGCATGGTCCCTCTAGATAGAACTAAAGGTGCATTGAAGATTTTGACTGTAGCATGGGCCGTCCCATGGGAAAGAGCACCAAGCCTTGTGTGATTGCTATATATTTTAATTTCTCTCATTATGAATAGAGACTTTTTCATTTTTATAGAAGTGAAACTCTACCCAATTGAAAGGAGAATACTGAGACTTCAAGCTTAGATTGTTGTTCATTTTTTTATCTGAATGAGAAAGCAAGTTGTTTGCAGACTTTGTCTTGTTTTAACTTGTATCATTTTAGGAGATTGTTCTTATGTCTGTCCCCTGAATGTGTTCTTGTTTATTTAATTTGGCAAGAAGAATTAGTGAAAGTAATAAGGAACGTGTCTTGAAGCCAATTGTGGGAAGACTTTGTGCTTTCAAAATTGTTTTCAATGTGTGTTTTTCTTTTCCTTCTGTGTGGAAGATTCTGGGATGACTTTGTGCCCTCATTATCCTCTATGTTTTACTCTTTAGGTAGTTGAGGTGGAAACTTTGTGTTCTATTTCATCCTACTGGTTACTATACCCTTTTTATTACCAGTTACTTGTTACCCACCAAAAATAATTCTATTTGATTGCTATAAGACCACTTCTAAAAGAAGATAAGTGCCTTCAGTGTTTTCACCTAGATTTTCTTCTTTGTCTATAAACACCATCTCTAGAAAAAGAGAGATGGATGGTGTATCCTACCACTGAGTGTTATTTTCTACATATTTATAGTTTATATAGCTCTTACATATTTATAGGGAACCTCCCCTTGATGAGAGGAGAGATTTGTCCACATCTGATGTAGTAAACCTGCACACTGGGCTAACCAATCTCCTTTATTGTGGATGATAAGACCTATTTTGCTCAATCAGACAATTGACTAACAAAATATTCACCCAATAGAATGCTCCACTTATAAAACTAATTCCTTTAATATGAGTGTTGGTTGATTCGATAGGTCAAGTTAATATGAGTTTAGACCCATTTTCAAAAATTAATTTACTAAGTGACATGTTCAATGTCCCATTCATTGAGGAAGTAATTGTAGCCTCTATTCAAGACAATGTGCCAAATATAGTGGATAACACATAAGTGTCTTCCAATCTAAGCCAAGGTGAGTTAAATGCACCAATGAATAATCTACAATAATAAATGCCTCTATTCAATACCATGAGTGGATCAAAACAATAGGGTAAGGAATGCCTACTTCCTAACCACAACAGGTTATTCCCACTCCTCAACCAACTAATTTTTCAAACATGTAACAATAAAGGATAAGTAATCAGGTGCTAACTAGTATTTTTCCTCAATAAGCGATGAATGTTATCCCACCTCAATAGCTAGTGGTTAATATTTCATGATAATAGGCACAATCTAATTTATTACCAAAATAGAGGTAAAACTCTATTCCACCTTAATAGGGGGCATCAAATATTTCACCTCAATAGGTAATGATAAATGTACCTCAAAAGTCATAGACCAATGTACCTCTATAATCATAGACATTGTCTAATCAACAACTTATTTCTATTGATCAACAAAAAATTCCAAACACTCAAAAATCATCTAATTCACAATACGTGTTTTTATAATAATGAGGTGCCAATGTCCAATAGTACCTATTAGGAAACCATTGTCTTTTACTCAACAAATGCCACAAATTCAAAGATAGGGCCTTGGTCAATAGTAAGTCCCTTTTATTTAGCTAGGTTTGAATATTTAGTAATAAGTCCTTACTCAACATTAGTAGGCACAATATATTCCACAAATCTATATCCTTATATCACAACCCCAATTCCCTTAGATCCAAGGCCATATACTAAATTTGAACTAGAATATTTATCAATAATGTATGCAATATCAATAGTCACATCCCAATCTATGGATGAATATTCTTGGTTGATTGGTCTATCAAACTAATATTACACAACACTCCATACCTCTATTGTACCTTGGTCAAGGTAACCCACCTTTGACTACCCAACCACAACCAAATGTTCCATCAAGTTTCTTAGCCCAATAACTATAATAAATGAAGGATGTGATTGTATCCATTTAGATAGGAAAGTGGGCCATGAAATTCAAATTGGATGACATGTGTTCATACCCATTTAACATGAAGTATCTTTAGATCCATTTCCTCTAGGTTATGAACGACCAAAATTTGACAAGTACAATGGTAAAAAATACCCTAAGGGGCATCTAATAGAGTTATTTATCACTTTACATCTAGTGGCCTATAGTGACATCTACATACTCCTTATTTTTACTTAGAGTTTATATGGATAGGCTTTGGAATGGTTTCTCAAGTTGCCAAAAAAATTAATATTTTACTTTGATGATCTCTTAAATAAATTTGTACAACATTTCTCCTACAATATTGAGCATGGTATTTTAGTATTAGATTTGAGTCAGCCCAAGAAAAAATTAGTGAGAGCTTTGCAAGCTACTTATAAAGATGGAGATTGCTTGCTAGTTGCTTCACCCACAACCTACCTGATAAATAATTGACATTTATGTTTACTAAAATATTTCATAGTGAAATATCTTACCACTTAGAGCTTGAGTGTGTGTACACATTCAAGGAGATCATTAAGAAAGGCATACAAATTGAAAAAACCCTTATCAATAAAGGGATTATCAAGTTGACTTCCTCAAACTAGAATCATAACCATAACCAAAATGTAGCCCCAAGTCATAATCCTAGCCCAGTCAAAACATAAATGTCTACACTAGCACAAGCTAATAACTATGAAAAACACAAACCATATAACCAAAAAAAGAACATTATTGGTAATGGATTAATTTATTTTCATCATGTCCAAATGTACAAACACCATCTACTTAGCCTATGCCATAAATATAACTTATTCTGCACTAGTACCCTATTTAGTAAGTGTAGTCTATACCATAGCCTAAACTAGCACCTCAAATATTATATCCACCACCTTTACAAAACCCTCCTCCAAAAAAATATTGACTCCTACGAATAAGCTAATGTATCCAACTTAGGCATTTGATTGAGGATATGTTAGATAATGGGGAGATAGAAATAGACACCCATACTCCTGCGAATAATCATAACTTGGGTATCTAACAAAATTCATTTCCCCAACATAATAGTAACAATAACCAATAACAATACCAATAACAACAATGTCATCCATAATAACAATAACAGAATGGTTAGAACCAAGGGAAAAATGATCAAACCAACCAAGGAGGTCATCATGCCATTACATATACCTATAATAATGTTATAGGACACATTTTAGGTAGTCATGCTTCTATTATTACCATTAACCCCATCTAATTACTAATAGATCTAGACCTTCACCTAATAATGCCTATTTACCAATCAATGCTTACCAACCCCATTATGTTGTTGGTTCATCTATGGATCATGTTGACAACCATGACCCATAACATGTAATAATCATCATTCCAAACCTCATTACCTATCCAACCAACTAATAAAGAAAAGTACTAGATTGATATTACATAATTACATCTCGACAAGCTAGAATCACTATCAAAGGACCACAACCAAATACTACAAGTGAGCCTAATTAACCTTCCATGCCTATCATAAATAAACCAACTAAAAAAATTGAGGGGAAGACCTATAATTTTATGGAACAACTGAAGAAAACACATGCACACATTACCATCAAGTATTTTTTGTGCATGTCCACCTCCAAAAATACATATTTAATGAGTATTTGAAACAATCCCTCATACCAAATGATATCATTCTAGGCAAAATCCAAGCCATGGTAGAACACTTGGCCTTTGGCCAACACCTTACCTTTGACGAAAGTGAATATGTCATCCTTGGGCCTTTTGCATACTAACCCATTATACATTAAGGTCTATATAATGAACCATAGAGTTAAGCATCTCCTTGTAGATAATGGTTTAGGCCTCAACATTATGTTTATGAAGTTGGTCATATATATTGGATATATAACAACTAACTTGTAGCCATTTACCATCATTATTAAGGCATATGATAATGAGGAATGGTATCTCAAGGAAATATTAGTTTTTTAGTAGTCATTGGGTCATTGACCCTTGATACTCTATGCCTTTTTTGGACTTAGAACTATCTTAAAATTTATTATTGGGTTGACCCTAGATCAATGAAATTAGGGTTATACCTTTTACATTGCATCAGTGTTAAAATTTATGCTTTCATGAATGGAAGTGACTATACTAGCTAGTTTTTCAAGTGTATCAGTATTGTAAACACCTTGAGGTTGAGTATAAAATCTATAACTATCAATTTGGTATGAACCCTAATGCCCAAACTAGATGGAGAAAGAGCCAAAAAATGAAAAGCCATTGAATTAGGCCTAGAAGCTAATTACATTGACCCATATAGATTAGCCTCTACCTCAGCCATGCCTGCACTAGACATTTATAACCATTTATATATAACCAACAAAGGTATTAGATAATATAGTACCCATAATATATTTCATACTACCAAGTTGACTAAAAATACAAAATCTTATGGGAGACCTAAGGCCAAAGTTACTCATATGGAGTGGAAAACCAAATCAAAATCTCAGCAAAATGAATCCATGTTTTCAAAATAGCATATAGCCTAAAACATGACCACTTAGTAGAAGATGACTCATAGCTCTACACTTATGAGTTATCTGATTATTACCATAGTGAAAAGTATCTTATCCCTAATCAGATTATGGATCACCTAGATTATGAAGGTAGAGGCCTCAGGAGACATCAACAAGGAACTATCAAACCAATCTTAATGGAAAAATATAATTGAAATCATGGTATTATATTTAAACTACTTGGGGGTGACCTCACATATCTTATTCTCATTTTGACACCAATTAATAGTGATAATGATGTTGATAGTGATGTAGAGTCTGATTATAACATCTGCGATGGCCTTGCTACTACAAACTTGTTTGACCCCCATGTCATTTGTACCATAAGCCCTATTTATCAACCTTCACATTTAACCCTTTACCATCCACATTTTATAGGATGATACTAATAAGATCTAACAATGCCATTAGACACGTTTAAAAATGATAAATTTTTGGGATTGATGAGTCACATTGCTCTTGGAGACCACAAGAAAGGATTTTTTATTAGATTGGATCATTCTATCTACTTTGGAGAGTGGGTGAACTTCCCTATCCAAAATGAAAAATAAAATTAAGCATTGAGAACTAAAATTAAAAACCTCTTTGACACACTTTCTAACGAGGGAAAAAGTAAAGAGAAAGGTAATTATCCTGGTAAAAACTAGTTTTTGGCACCATTAGATGGGGATGTTCACCCCTCTTCTTATGAAGCATATGATACCTATAGCCCAAATATTATTTTTGGATCATAGATTAATACTAAGGAGAAACATTATTTTACACATATTATTCAAGAGTGTCTTAAGGTATTTATTTCTTGGTCGTTGCCAACATTAGGAGACTAGGAGAGAATTCCATGAGCTAATCCATCTAGAGGACTTTTCCATTATTAATCAATTAATCTCCTTTCCAAGTATTCTAGATGATAGTTATATAATTCTTGTGGAAGACACTTCAAAGGTGAACTTTGGGACTCTCAAGGACCCAAAATGGATCAAACTAGGTGCATCCCTCAGTAAGGATGAACATGAAGTTTTAACAGATGTTTTGAGGGAATTTGTTGACATATTTACATGGACCTATTTGAACATGCCAGGTTTAGACCCTTCCTTGGTTTTACATTATCTTGTCATACATATTAATGATATGCCCATTAAACAAAAAGTATGTAAGATGCATCCTCGTATTGTTGTGCTAGTAAAGAAAGAATTAGAGAAAATCTTAGATGTGAAATGCATCAGGAAAATTGACTATTCAAATTGGATTTTAAACATTTTTCAATAAGTGATAAACTCGAGGGTATCAGAATCTATATAAATTTTAGATATATTGACTAAAACATGCCTAAAATGACTTTCTTTTGCTTAATATTGACATGAGAGTCTACTCAATGGTCGATTATGAAATGCTTTATTTAATGGATAGATTTTTAGGGTATAATAAAATTGTAATATTACCAAAAGACTATAAAAATATAACATTCACCACTTTATGGGGAACATTTTATTATTAGGTGATTCTATTTGGACTTAATAATATTAAAGCCACTTACCAAAGAGCTATGATAGTGATTTTTTATGACATGATGCATGACACTATTGAATACTATGTCGATGATATCTTGGGTAAATCAAAAACTTTTTACAATCATCTAGATGTGCTATGAAGAATTTTTGAGAGACTTCATGAATATAATGTTAGGCTAAATCCTAAAAAAAGTGTATTTGGCATCACTTCTATAAAACTATTAGGTTTCATTATTTCTCATAGGGGCATTAAATTCAACCCAACTAAAGTTTGTGCAATTACATAAATGTCACCATCATCTACCTTGAATGAGCTCTGTATTTTTTAGAGAAAATTTGAATTTATCATATGCTTTATCTCATAATTAGCTAAAAAATTCCATCCATTTATGCATTTGTTGAAGAAAGGTGTTATATTCTCTTGGAATGAAGAGTGTTAAAAAGCATCTGATTAGCTTAAGGACTACCTTGCCAACCTACCTATTTTATTGCCACCAATGCTAAACAAACCATTACTTATTTACCTTTCAGTAACTAAGAATTCCCTAGGGTCACTTTTGGCATAACACAATGAACATGAAAAAGAGCATGACATGTATTATTTAATTTGAACATTGGTCATGTAGGAACATAACTATATGCCTATTAAAAAGTCTTGTTTAGCAATGGTTTTTTCATCCTAAAAGTTACATCATTATATGTTGAATAACAAGACCATTATTAATTCCAAATTAGATCTACTCAAGTGTTTACCTTCCAAATCATCTTTATAAGGCAACATGGCCAAATGGATCATGTTATTGAGTGAGTTTGAAATTAAACATACCAACTAAAAGGTCATTAAGGGGAAAGTACTCACAGATCATCTCACAAAAACTCCTCTTTAAGATACTCAACCTCTTACAGTTAGATTTCTAGATGAGGCCATTATAACCATTAAATAAATAGATGTACCTCTTGAGTATAAAAAATGGAAGATGTACTTTGATGGACCTTTTATGACTCATGGATTAGGGTCTAGAGTATTGTTTACTATGCTATAAGGGGATCTAATCCCTAAGTCCTTTCATATTATATTTCCATGCACCAATAACATGGAAACATATGAAGTTCTCATTATAGGGCTTCACCAAGTAGTAGAATATAACATTCAACATTTATTGGTGTATAGTGATTCTCATATAATCATCAATCAGGTCACAAACTAATATCAGACCAAAGACAAGAAGTTGGTACCCTATAAAGATATGCTTGATACTCTCAAGTAGTAGATTGCCAACATTTAATTTTAAAAATACCTCAGGCCAATAAAAAAATTGATGCCATAACCACTATTGGTTCCATGATATAAATAATAAAGTAAGGTATTATCAATTTCTTTTTTAACATCTTTTAGTTCTAGCACTAAAACAATCAGACATAGAGATGGTTTATGACATTATTAGTCTTATGTATCCTTAATACTCAGAAATATATTCTTATCTTCAATACCAAACCATGCCTCTAAATTTATCACATAAAAAACAAAGATATTTTTTCCCACAAAGCCTCTTGATAGACCCTACTTGGACCAACCTTATATCGTGGAAGCTATGATGGAACTTCATTTCATTATTTACCTTCAATAGAATTTGGTCTCACATCGATGGAAGTTCATAAACGAGTGTGTGGAGCCCACACCAATAGAGAAATCCTAGCCAAAACATTACTACATGCTAGTTATTACTGACCAATGATGGAAGTAAATGTAGTTGCATATGTGAATTGGTGTGTTAATTATCAAAAACATGCCAATTTGATCTGTGCTCCAGCTAAGACACTCAAACCATTGACAAAACCATGGCCATTCTCCACATGGGGACTCAACCTCATCAATAAAATCAATCCTACATCCTCTAATGGACATAAACATGTCCTAAGTGATACTAATTATTTAACTAAGTGGGTGGAAGCCATTCTCCTCACTTATGTCACTAGAAAGCAAATATCCAAGCTTATAATCAACCATCTCATCTATCATTATGGCATCCCCTCCAACATTATATTTGATAATCACATATCATTCAAGAATAAAGACGTGAAAGTGCTTTATTCTCAATACCACATCAAACAACATTTCTCTACCACTTACTATCTACAAGGCAATGGCCAAGATGAGGATTCTAAAAAAACCATTATTAACATTCTAAAAATGATTGTCAATGATGTTGGGTGTAATTGGCACTTCATTATATTTAATGCCCTCTAGGCATAATATACCACATTTTATTCTCCAACATGAGATACACCCTATTCACTTATTTATGTAAACAAATCCATTCTTCTTGTTGAGGTTTAGTTGCCTTCTCTCTAAATATCATTACAACACATCATCGATGATAAAGACTATAGAGTATCTCTCTTGTAAGAGCTAGACTTACTTGATGGGAAAGACTTGGCTTTCCTGAGTAATCTGTAAGCTTATAGAATAGACTAAAGTGATAATATAATAGGTGTGTTAAGCATCATGAATTTTATCTCAGTGACCTTGTGTTAAAGGAGAAACATAAAAATGTAAGTGTTAAAACCAAGAAAAATCAAAGTTCCTACTAAACTGGTTAGGACCCTATGTATTTGTTGCTAACTATGGTTCTGGACCATACATGCTCACTACACTAGATGAAGATGAACTTGATGAACCAATGAACATAATGCACCTCAAACATTTTTAAACTTGAGGGACTCATATTATTATCTATAAGGATCATCTAAGTTATGACACATTATACCTATTCTTTTTATTATAAGCCTTACCATTCTATCATACCCTTAACCTTTTTCCAAATAGTTCCTTTTTCTTGACCTCAACTATCACATTTGGCCTTGGTTATAATTCATTTATACTTTACGAAAATTTAGTGGTTGATGACAAATTTAGTTAAAATAGTTGTTATAGAATTAAATGTTTGAATGGCACTATATGAAAGTAGTATGACAATGATCCTAGCAATTACATCCTTCATTTATTATAACTGCCTTTGCAAAAATCAGTGGCCCATCTTATGATATGAATTATAACCACCTATGTGAAAATTAATACTAATAACCCTTTTCCATTTTTTCTTAATTATAACTTCCTATGAGCAAATCAGAAATAACATCTTTTTTATGCATTTATGCATCACCTTGTCATTATTGTTACCATTTACCTTGGCATTTACCTATACCTAAAACTTGATGATACATATCCATGTTATTTTTTTTGTGTGTGGAACTACACTGAATTGAGGTCTCATTCAAGACTATGTAGGTAGTTCTTGATTCGTGTTGAGGCTAGCTTAGTCACTCCCTTTCCATGCTCTTAGCATTTTTTCAATTAATTCAAGTTTGAACACTCTCACCATTTCATGAGTTGGACCATTTTGTATATCATACTTCTTGATTGAGTTGAGATTCTTGGAAACTCTTAAAAACATTTTAAATAGTTATAAAACCCCTAAACATTTATAAAAATATAGAAAATCCTAAAAATCACAAAATCATGAAAATTGGCTTAGAATTTCCATGCAAGTTATAATGTTGTCAAATTTTTTTGGGATATGTCATATTTTTTGTTCAATTTATTTCTAGACCACTTTGGTATTTTTCCTCCCATTTTTGGGGTAAATACATCGGTTTGACATCTGCATAGACTATGTAGGTATCACCTAGATATATGAGGTATCTTAGGTTAGCTTGGCCATAACTTCCTTTCTTTTTCAACCACTTATTTTCCTTAAGGATTATGGGACTCCTAATTATTTCCATAAGTAACCACTTGTCCTTTAGTTTCCCCATACTTATTTACCTTATCCATATGCTCTCACCATTTTATGATCAACTTTATCCATGCACTCACCATTTTACTATCTTGAACTGTGTTGTATCTCATAATTCTTTATTGAGTTGAGATACTGAAAACACTAACAACATTTAGAAACATTCCCCATATTTCACCACTATAAGTGGAACTAAAGTGACTTTAGGTCCATTTGGACTATGTAGGAAACACTCTATTCACATTGAGGTCATCTCAGTCACCCCTTTAAGCCAACACTCTCATTGTTTTGTGAGTCACTTTTATTTGTATTATCAATTTGAAATTGATCTATTACTACACCTTTATTTTTTCCCATACTCTCTCCATTTTTAAAGTGGTATATTATCAATATATAATGAGTTAACATACCCCAAAAATTCTAAAAATATTTAGAATATTTCAACATCCTAAAAATTAGAAAAATCAACTTATAATCTCTTAGAGAGATATAAAGTGCCAAAAATCCAAAAACATTGGCACTATCTAAACCTAGTCAGCCATCCTTGGTCCACCCTACTGGGCAAAAATTCATGTTGGTTCAAATATATTTAAAATCCATTTAGGGTGTAACCTTCCCTTTGCATGTATCCTTACTTAGGGGCACCATCTAATTCACTTTTTAGGCTATGCTCACAAGTTTCACCCCATTGGGGCAACACCAAAACAAGCAGATTATACTGATATATTTTATCCCCACTTTTTTTTACCTTTCATATATCCTTACTTGGGGGCACCATTTATTTATCATTACATTTAACCTTCACACATAGGTTATCACTTGGTTAATGACATGATACTTTTCATTGCTTTTATTTCAATCTTTGTGTGTGTTTGTTTAATTTTTTGTTTATTTTTTCGCCAATTTATTTGATTTCATTGTTGTGCCTTAACTCAATGTTTATGGATTTAATGGGTGATTCATTTTGAATTTTTATTAAATCCATACATATTCATATGTTAACATTTTCATCATGGTTTTTATCATTTCTACATTGTTTTATATTATTTATTAGACTAGGAGTCAGTCTTTATCACATTATAAATAGGTCATCATGGTGTTTTATAACATGATGCATATTGTCACATGCTAAAAAAAAATTAGGTCAAGAGATCTTATAAGTAATGGTGTCATAAAAACTTCTCCTTATTCACTTTGGCAAATCCTTCCACCCTTCTTGATCAAATCAACCCATTGACCATTCTGGTTATATAAATGCTAATAAGGATGAGCATCTCTATATTGGTAGGTATAACCAAATCATTTAAATCAATAAATTTTTCTTCTTCTATTCTATTCCTCATTCCATTTTATCCCAATTTTGGGTTAACTACATTGGCATGAGGTCTATTTGGGCTATGCAGGCAGTGTTTGGATACATGTCGTATCTTGGGTAAGCTCAACAACCATTATTATTCCAATCATCTCTTTCATCACTTTGGGCATCCTCATGTGCCTAGTTATTTATGTCTTCTTTGATCATTAGACCATCACATCTATAATTTTTCCCACTCATATTTAATGTATGCAATAGGTTATATCCTTGAGTTATGCTTGTCAATATGCCCTAGTAAAGCACAGCTAGTTTATCATGTTCAAATATACCCTATTGGATTAAAATCATTATTCAATATAGGTTATCAAAATGATTATAATCACCTTTAGGTATATCATTATTTCAACCCATCTTCCCTACTGGGGCACATGTCTATGTCACTAATTATAAATTCCTTTGGGCAAATTAGTGTCTCAAAATTTGTTTATTGACTATAACCACCTTTGGGAAAATCAATATTCATCAAGGTGTGAAATAATTAGATCAATTGGATTAATTTCATCCATGGGTTAATTTATTTCTTCTACTTATTTATTTTTAAGGGACCATCCATCAATTGTATGTGTCAGCCACTCTATTGAGGGGGCATCATGGGATTCCCAAACTTTTTTTAGAGCATCATTTTTCCATCATTATCTTCATTTTTTATTCTTAATGAATTTTTCATTCTTTGAAAAGATGTTACTATTCCTATGTCTTTCAATGCCTTCTCAAATAGGGGGAAAATGTAGACATTCTTTTTTGGCAACTTTTGTGTCTAAATGGATATCAGACTAATTTATTGTAAACAACACAAATTAAGCCTATAAATCACCTTTCCTCCCAAATTCATTTGTATATTAGATGTAATTACACTAAATCATGTCAATACATCCCTAATTGGGGCATCACCATGTATGTAATAATAACTTCTCTCTGATTCATCCCCAATGAAAATTCAACCTAGTAAATTGACATTTTTGACCAAGGGTAAAGGATAACCCTACATAAATTTGTAAAATTAAATTAACCTAAGAAAAATTACTTAATTGATTAAACCTAATTAAATTCATACTTGAAAATTCCATGGCTAATTAGTGAATTTATATTTTTAGAAATTCATAAATCTGGATTTTATGACATCATCATGACATCACACAAATATCTAAAATCCATAATTTTTGGAATTTCCTATTTTCTAAATTTACTAATTAAATTTATTACTCAACTCTCTGACAAGTGGCCAAGTGAATCATGGAAAATTATTTATTTTATATTTTTGGAAATTCATAAATTCAACCAAAATATCTTTTATGAATTCTCAATACACTTGTAAAATATCATTAATTGGATGGGAGACAATCATTCTTGACCCATGTCTCTCACATAGATCTCATGATTATCTTTGACCCAACCTAAAGTTAGCCTAACTCAACCTAGGGTTAGACTGACTCAACCAAGGTTAGTTATAAACCTAACCTCCCTAGGGTTAGAGTTAGTTATGAGACCTATAAATACAAGTGCCATGGCCATTCCTAAAAAAATCTCTAAAGACAATGTTATGATGTCAAATTGATTAAGGAGATACTTCACACAATCATATATACCAAGCCAATTTCCAAAGTGAACAAGATGAAATGATACAAAAGCACCATTGAAAAATACTCCATTATCTACAATATGAGCAAGCTAACTACCTCAATAATTGAATTTGGAGCTACAAATACATTTAAAGTGAGTTTCTTTTTTATGCTTTTAGTTGTGTTTTAATGTGTTATTGTTATTTATGCTCACCCAAGTACTTAAAAAAGAGTTGTTAATTTATATTGAAGTTGTTTGGTTTGATTTTTATTCACTAACAATAAAATATGATCCTCTTCATAATCCTATGTTACAGTTCCTACTCCCACTCTACCTTTGGCTAAGCCTCATCTTGCATCTAATTTTGTTTCTCTTTCAAATGAGCCTATCTTAGTCTGTCCACTAGCCCTACCTCTCCTTGGCAATAGCCGTCTTCCTTTGTCCCAACTTGATCCCTTATCTCGTTAATGGGTTGATCAACATTGTTGCAATATTCAAAAAGTTTCTAGTCATTGGACTAAAGATTACTAGTTATACCATCCTTCCTTATCTTTTACTTCTACTTATTCCATCATTAGACCCCCAAAGTCTAGTAACAAGTGTATATGTTGCTTCCACAACACAAATAATCATTATTCCACCCATTGTCAAAATATTTGGCAATATATTGACATATTGTGTCTTACCTTCCTTAGACCAAAGACAAGGATATACCTCCTCCCAGGTTATTCCCTAAGCATATCCCAAAATATGGAGAGGTATATTATATTTTTAATTAGTGTGGTACCCATCATACTAATATTTGTCAGATTCTCTAGCAGCATCTTCATGGTCACCTTATGATAATTCTTATGCCCTTTATTCCTCCTCTGAAAAGTCACCCATGTAAGAATGCTCATCCTTCTTCACCCATGGCTCTTACTCCACCTGCATCTTCTTCCCCATCGATGGTGCCACCTTCATGTCCCACAAATATAATTCATATTCCAATATCTATTCCCCTTCTTGGGTATTGTATGTATGATATCCCTCATGAGCATGATCCTTTAACTATGTCTATATTGTATATTGAGGATATTTAATGAGAGATATTTTCATGGCTTTCCATGAAGATAGATGAGACTCTTGTTGCCATTAGGATCCAGCTTCACAGATATATTTAAGATGTCATGGATAATATTTGTGAATAGATTTATCAGTATTTGTAAACACAACATGGTGTTCCTTTACTTTATTCTTCATTGTGATTTTGGATTGGACTTGTGATTCACTTTTATATATCTTATGTCATTTGATTATGTGTCAAATTTAGTTTCACTTATCTATTTAACGTGGATATTTATATTATGCTTTATGTGTTGTATATGGTCTCATTTTCTTTCATATTTTCTTATGGTTTCTTTTCTTTATTTCCATGATTACATGATTATATTTATAAGTTCATTTATTTTCATGGATGTCTTTTCCTTTTCTCATATTTATTTTCTACCTTCTTGCAAGAACATAGATAATTATTATTGTGACTTGGTTATAAAAACATTGCTCCCCTTAGTAATCCTTCTTTACCATGTGATCAATTAGTAAACAAAGCATCTCATTGTAATCCCATTCTTTCCAAACCACTTTGGATCTCCTTTTATTCCCCTATCTCCTTTCACATACTAATAATACACATGGTTGGAACTTGAGATAAAATACTAGTTCATAGGTAAGCCTAAGTGTTTAATCAATCATATCTTTAGATATTTAGATTCCTTTAACTAAAGTCTAGAGTTCAGTCATGTATATCATATTTATCACTTATGTTGGTTATTCAAAATCCATATAGAGGAAGAATATTAAAAGCCATAAAAATTTAAAATCTAAAGCATTTGCACAAAATGAAATGATACAAAAGGTAACATACCATTTTTAAAAGTTAAATCACACTAACAAATATGATTCATATCACATCACATTTTTATAATCAAAGATCAAACTCCATAGTTGGCATCATGATAGAGTCGAGGTCCATTAAGGTGTGGTAGGCTAGTAGATTGGGAAAGGAGGATAAAAATATAATTTAGTGATACCTAATTTATCACACACATACCCAATATTTATAGTATACCAATGGTTCTATAAGAGATCTTGAGGAATGGGGAGCATGTTGTGGAAAGATAGGACCATTTTAATTTTCTTATTCATAAAACCATCATGGGTCGATCTGAGTATCTCAGCTATTTACCTATATAGCTTTGTGCTTATTATGAGTGAGTATCATTTGTATTTGGATGGTCACTAGCCACTTAGTGTCTTTATTATGTACTTAGCATTCCTAATGTTTCCTAAGTTCTTCTCATAGATGCATATGTTATTATTTTCACATTCCCTCTTTCATTTACAACATTCTTAATATTTACCCTTGATAAATATTGTTTTTTTAGATGATCATTCCCCTTAGCATTTCCCTTTGTGAGTTGTATTGTAAGAGCATGGATAGGACCAAGCCTTACTCATAAATTATCACATTAAAAACATTCTTTTAAAATCATTCCCACAATTATTTCCACCTCATTGGTGTTCCCTTTGTGATTTTTACTTTAAGACCATGGATAAGACTAGGACTTCCTCAAAAATATTCCAATACCTAAGTCATAATGAAATTACTTGTGTAGAATTTGAGATAAGTAATGATTGATTATGAGTTACACATTATTGACATGTTTCATATCTTGATTTAGTATGTAGTATGATTACTTCATTAATCTTTCACTTTTATCTTCTTATTTTTTGATTACATGTATGCTTACAACCATCTTATTAAATTTTATATACTTCCCAACTTGAATTAGTATGATCAATTTACTTTCATTTCACATTTCGCCTTTTTTTTCATACTTCCCAATGTGATTTATCATGATTGATTGGCTTAATTTTTTTACACCATTTATTTCCCAATACGCCTTCCATTTTATTACAAATTTTCATACTTCCCAACATGATATAGTGTGATTTTAATTGTTTAAACTTGGTGAAAATATTTTACATGGCTTGAAAGAAAACATTAGTTAGCCTTTTTTCACCATCTTTGGTTTATTATATTTAGTCATCTTTTATCATTACACATTTCCCATCATGATATATTGTGGAGAACATGGGTTTTTGATTACTTATACTTTTTCAAATCATTTTTTTCCTTTTTATTTCTAACCATGCATGTGTATCAAATAATTCTATAAGAGAAAACACTCAACTTATATTTCTCATAACACATACAACAAAAGATAAATATATGTGTTAAAAATAAATATATCCATGCATCCACATCCACATCTAAGTACACCTCATGAGATCAATAAAATTGTTAACACACACACACACACACACACACACACACACACACACACACACACACACACACACACATCATGTGTTTTATACAAAATATAAAGTAAAATAGCTCCAACTTGAAGGTTTAGCTCCGTCATGCCTATCATGTGTCCTATCCATGCTACCCATAGATGCCTAGGACTATCCCTTCTAAATAGTACATTGTAATGAGGTAGTCTAGGATATCAAGAAAATAGAATGTCCCTATAAATTGGCCACATGGGATTACACCTATCTCAGTTAGATGGTGTTTACCATGTGTGTCATTCTCTCCTATGTTAGGTCCTAATAGGCATGTGGCTCTCCCTCTCTAAACCATATTGGTGGATGTATCCCATCCTCACATGCCTAAAGTTTCCTCATGGCATCTCCCACCAATCTAAATTATCTTGCATGGGTTAGGGTAGATGAAACCATAAGAACATTTAGAGTGGTGGGGTCATATGGTACCAACACCCAATCCAAAATTTCATGATGAACAACCAAAATCTAGGTTCCCCATCTGACCTACTCTATCATAGGATCTAAAAAACTAAAACTAGATAGGTATTAGATCACATATATATATGTCAAATCATTTATCTACCATAATCATAATGCAAATAGTGTCCTATATCAAATACGTAAATCAAAATTAAAACATTTCTCACCAATACGAGTGTTCCCATCCACCTTTCATCAAAAAGTGTTGGTCAACTATTCTTAAGATCCTAAGAACATGACAATGAGATAGTCAAGCTCTATCCACATCACTTAAACAATCCAATAAATCTAGTAGCCATGATGCATCTATTAAGTGTCAATATCTCTGGCATCTCTAAAAAATATCAAATAATAAAGGATGTATCAGATCTTAATTTCATAAATAATCAAAATGCATTCTTAAAAATTTATAAATTAACTAATTAATCAGTTGGTTTGATTTAGTTTCTTATGTTTTCTTATTTTCCTACACATTTGGCTCATTTGATACTAAATTGGCCTTATATCCTTCCTATTAAAAAACATCAGTCCATGTGATATTAAATTTTTCCTTGATATTTCCAATTAGATTGACATGTTTTATATTAAATCAACCCTTTTTCAAATCTAGCATACTAAATCGGCTCTACGGTACATAGTTAGCCTTCTTTTATAGACTATATCGCCCCTCTTTTACCAACTAAATCATCCCTCTATTACACAATTGGCCTTCTCTTCCTTGAAAACTATGTCATCCTAATTTATTCAAGATCATCTTAGAATGCTCACACAAGGTCTAGAATGTGTCTTAAGTATGTTCAAATTTGAATTTGAGTTCAAATTGGTTTTCCCACCAAAAGGGAATTTCAAAGTGTAATAGTTGGCCTAAGAGAGTGTGGTGATATGTAATGAAGAAAAAATGTTGTAATAAAACTTTTATGGTCTTATAAAGGTCTTATTATTAGAATAAATACATTTTTCAAGCCATTGTGAGTTGGCAGTCCACCACTCTACATTGGACTAGGAGGTTATTAAACATTCTTGTTCAAGAATCAGTTAGCAATCTTGTTTTAGGAGTTCTGATATATATAGGAGTTTTGTAGTATGAAGAAGGGATATTTTTGTTTTTGGAGATGGTAACCTCTCATTCCATTTGATGATGATAGAGAATGAATGTTGAAAACAAACTTTGTGAAGAATCAATACAAATTTGTGTACAAGAACTTTGTATGTAAAGAATCTGCATTATGTAGTAGAGAATGAAATGTGTTTGGAAAGTTTATAATGGTGAGTAATTTATTTGATGTTTTTTATCTTGTTCATAATTAATTTATTTTTATACAATGAATGATAATTTAAATTTGGAGGAATTCAATGTGAGGATTTTGCCAACCCTTCTAAATAGGGTATTAGTCATATGGATTTGTTCAAGAAACAGTCTGAGCATTTGGTTGTTTTTGGTATTGATATTTGTGGGAGAGTGGGAAAGAAACACTAGAATAGGGATGAGAAATTTTTTTAATATGTAATATTGGATAATAATAATTTAAAGTCTCCATGGTCACAGTCTTTATTCTTTGAGAACATACAGTCTATAAACCCAGAAGTTTTATGCTTATGTTTTTAGCATTATTTCTTCTTTGAGTACCAAAGTTTTTGAGGAAGGGTTTAAAATTAATATAGAGGATATATTCCAAATATTTTAATATAATTATACAATGGATATTTTTTTAAAGGAGATTCAATATGAACCATGTTTTCCATACATGCATTGTGGGTTATGACTATTTATGCAGTTCTAGAAAGGAAGCTGTGTAAGCAATCATTAATGGATATTTGTATAGTATTGATAAGTGATTGGAATGTAATTAAGATTAATATATCAGGTGATACACTTAATACTATTCAAATAATTATTTGGTAAGGAAAGACAGTAAGGAACCCTAATTACCCTTGTTCTTACTAGTAAGATACAAAGTTACAAGACTGAGTTTTTGTGTTTGCAAGTGATCTATGGGTTATTAGAGCTTGATTATTGAATATAAAAGTTTTAATAGGTCTATGTAGACCCATTACCACATTTTTTTGTCTTTAAATGGTTTACAAGTCAAGATATACAATTAAATGTACTCTCAACCTTGATAGTTGTTAAAAACCCTAATTTCTAGGGTTTTATCCATTGGAGGAGATTTAACCATTGAAAACACAAGAAAACTTGTAATATTATACTAATTTATGTTACCACACTAATGAAAGTGTTTCAGAGTTTTTAGGTATGGATAAGTACAAAAATAAGGCTTTGTGTTAGTATTAGACCAAGAGAAGGGCTAAAGGAATAAGGGTGGTATAATAAACATGAATTTTACCCAAAGAAGGAGGTCTAAAAAATATTGATTCAATTAAATAAGCCTAATGGGTATCTATAGCTATCAATATCCTGAAGAAAATTTTGTACATATTTTAGGCTAATGAGATTTTCTCATATGAAGGGTTAATTGAGGAAAGGCTCAATGAAAGAAGTATAATTTGCCTTGGAAGTTGTGCCAAAAGGTTAAGGTAAGAGTTGTATGGCCTAAAAATGTCCTTTAATATGTAATTATTTTATATTTAAGGTTTTTTAGATGCTCCTAACATGGAGCTTTACCCATAAACAAGGCTAGTAGGAGAGAAAATCTAAAAAGGTGCTTGTGAGGAGAAAGTGAACATAGGGATTGAGTTAGTGGAATGAGAAGGGTTGTAAAGAGAGTGTTATGAGAAAGAGGGAGTTGAAATATTATTTAAATCATCATAGAGTTTTGATGAACCATTAAATTTTCATATTGGCATTGACCATTGGAGAGTGCACATGGAGGTAAAAGTGTGTACATGAATAAAGATTATTTCAATTTAATATTGAATGGTTTCCTAACTACATAATGTGTATTTGAAAATTTGTAAAGCATGATCTTATGAATCATTATGTATGAGAATTATATCCATTATTTCATATTTGACCCAAAGGGACTATGGGAAATGAGTTTTGAATGATTGAATGAGAAAAAGAGAATTCTTAAATTAAAGCTAAGGCAAAGTTTGGTAAAGAAGTGTATTAGCTCTACATCACTAATGTTATGCAATTATCCACCCTTAGAACACTATGTCAGCCCACTACTACGCAGTCATCCCCCTACTTTCTGCTCACCTTACAAACTAAGTTGACTAGGTCGACTCTATTCCTTGATAGTGGTGACTTTTTAACCATTTACCATAATTACCTTAGGCATTTATTGGTCTAAATTCTTCCTACATAGTACCCTATTCTACCCCCAGTCTACCTAAAATTTTCCTACGATCAATTTTGGTGTTTTGATTTTGCCTACCAATTATTTTTCTATATCTATTTCAATTTCAAATAAAGCTACTCAACAAATTTTAAATCCATGTTTACTTACCTATGTTGCACTCATTGCAGCCTCTAGGCATCCTCCCTGTCTCAATTTTCATCTCCTCACCATGGTATCTCTCTAGGTTCAAACTAGGTTTCTTCGGGCTTTGTTTTATTAGAATAGTAAAAATAATAAATGAATTTTTTTCACCCTATTTATATTTACTATTCAAAATTATTTACTTAACAAATATTTGCCACCAGATTCCATTTTTCAATCATATATTTTTTCTACTAGTTCTTTTTAAGAACCATAATATGTATTATAATATTGACATCATAGATAATCTTTTCACATATTACATGTATATTTTATAGAAAAAATGATTTTTCACTCTTTTCACTAATTTATACAAGTTTGCCTAATGTTCCATACATTGGAAACTTTCACATTTCTTACATCTTATTTTTTATCTACAACACTATGGTAATTAAAGGTATGTGTTTTTCAATTTTTTCCTTTAATTTATCTTATGTGCTTCTTATTTAAATTTATTGAACTTCAATGTTATGTGTTTCTATGTTATTTTCCCAAATCACCATCCAATTTTGTAACTATGTGACACGTGATGAGCTTAGAGTGGGTAATATGTACACATAATATTTTAAAAATTTGTCAATTACTAATGCTTTCTCTCTTATAGGAACCCATAGTGTCTTAGTCTCTCTTAGTGTACACCTTAAAGGGTATATTAGGAAAGGGGTGTGAAAACTATTGGTGCTTCATAGGATTGTTTTCCCCTATACCACCACTTTCTATCTACATAACCATCTCTTAGAACAATTTTATAAGATTTTTCTTCTCTATTTCACGCTCCTCCAACCATTTTTTACCTTCATTATCCCCTTCATAAGCCTAAAACCCTTTCTAATGATTTATGTTACATTGTCATCCCCATCAACCTTGTACTCAAATTGATAAAACTCATTTAGGGTCTAGGTCGGCCAATAGCCAACCTAAACAAAAAGCTAATTTATTTTTATAAATAATGATATAGAGTCTATTTGGTCAACTTTATCAGCTAAACTTTCATAAAGGCTTAGGGTTAGATCCATATATATATATATACAAATTCATTTTGTCATTTATTTAGAGAGAAAAAAGAAGAAGAGTAATATATTATGAATCTACTTATCCACTATTCTACTTGAGGAGCATAGCTTAGGGTTTAAATTATTTCTTTGGAGATATGGATCTTGTCTTGTGGAAAAGTCTTTTGGATGCATAGATAGGTCATGTATCCTAAAGTTGACTTATCTGTATTATCCTTACATACCAAAACAACCTCTTATGAAGCACCTTGGCCAAGGGAAAGATTGAGGTTTGATGGGTTCATCTTCAAAGGTAAGTACTCATAAGTTTTTTCCTTCATTACAAGATTAGATAAATTTGCATTTATAATTATCTCCCATAAATTAGGATTTACTATGCATTGACATTAGTATATATCTCTTATGCATGTTTACTCTTTATGTTTAGTATCCCCACTTTGTGCCACAAACTTTGATGAGAACTAGATTAATATTTTTATTTATTTTTCATTTACTTAGATAATACAAAAAAATAGGACCTATCTAGGGTTATTGCATGGTGTTGCTTGACTAGAGGCTTTAAAACCCTCTATAGTGATTTTTGTAGACACCAAAAATATGCACATCATGATTCTGAGTGTCGAAGTACCCCTAGACCACCTTAGGACCCCCTTGGGATAAATTTAGCCTTACAACCTCTAAAAAAACCTAACCCAAGTTATTTTGACCAAATTGGCTTAACCTAACCTTTTTCTTACTTTTACCCTTCACCCCCAACTGATGATGATCACCTTGATCGTCAATGGTCAGGGTCCACCTCCTCAAACACTGACATGTGAGCCCATCTAGCTTGATTTTCTAAAAATAACTCATCTAAATCTAGTTTTGAACCATTACATATGCGAGTTAAAATTAGGAATCCTAGTTCACATCTTATTACAACTCTCTTTTCTTGCCTACAAGAAGAGAGGAGTGGGAAGGTAAAAATCCATCTATAATTTTTATCAAGAGCTTATGCATCTAGAATTATCTTTTTATGAGTCAATCATCATCAATAATTTAGTGAACCAAATACTACATTAGAGAACCAACCTACTACCGTAGCTCCATCAAAGCACCAAGTACCATTATTTTATCAAAATCACATCAGACTCCACTAATAAGTCAACCACATCAATCAATCACTTGATCAGCGTTCTGTAAGATAATTATTTGGTTTCCAACATTCAATTACTTTATTTTCTTTTCATAATCAACCCATCACCAACCATATCTTAAAATATCACTTTGTAATCCCACAAATCAACCATTTATTAACCTAGATCTACACACAATAACCATTGATAGTTGTCTCAACTGTTGACAGTCTATCCAACCACTAACAGTCACCTTAACCATCGATGGTCATGGTGGCAGTAAATTCTAGCAAGTTATTTTCACCTACCTATCCTTGGCCAAACCTAATTTTTTATGTCCCTACCTATTCACATGCCCCTTCCTAATTTCCTAAAGCATACCCTAATCATCTAGCACTAGTAATAATTAGCTTATTGATATTTTTATCATTTCTAGTCCATTTCTTTAGAAAGTATCTCTTGTGTTAAAGTTTATTACCTTTTGATTATTGAGTCAAGTACTTTATTTTCTATTTATTAACTTAATATTTTAAAATTTATGGATTGACAGCCCCCAAGGAAGCTCTTGCTTTTGAGATATAGCTATCGCTAGGCAATCCACTCAACTATATATCTAACAAACAAATTTGCTTTAGTGATTTCTTTTTTTTAGGTCATCCTCCCAAGCCAAAGATGAGTTCTTCACAATATTTTGATTCAATGCATGCATAATCAAATAGGTTTTTTAACCATACCCATACTTAGTTTCTTCTTCCCCCTTTCTAAAATAATAAGTTAAAATTCACTGAAACATTCTAGAACTTCTAGTGGGGCCTTTGTGTTTTTACTTGGGTTCTTGTTTTCTTGCATCTTCTCTCTATTCTATGTTCATTAATGAAATCAAAACTTTTTTTCATCCTAAAATTAAGTTCATACATCAACTTCTTGATATTTTAGTTCACATAGCTTAACTTAAAAGCAAACTAATCTATCATAGCTTCACTCTTTGTTTCACACACTCGACCAAACCACTTTCAATAATTAAACATCAAACAAACTTGAGACAAGGCCCGACTAGGATTTCATCACCTAGCGATAACATTATCATTTCTTGGCAATCCCACTTAGAGGTCACTACTTTAGAAGAACCAAATTAGCTCTTTGGTTGAGTATAAAATCTAGATATCAATATATATTGGCTAAGCACCTAACACCCTTATTGTTATGGTGTGTGAAGTGAGAGATTAGGCCCCAATACCAAGCCACATATTGATTCTAATACATATTATTTTTGAATGCCTAAACACAACCTAAAACCAAACTTAGATTTCTTTTTTAGTACCCTGTCTACAAACCAATTTCAGTCACATAACTTCTTAAGGCATAAGCTAAAAGTGAGATAAATAAAAACTCTATGGCTTAATGTCTCTTTTAGAGTTTGATTTGATTTTTTTAATCATTTCTTGTCTTCTCTTTGTTTGATTAGTGAGGTTTTTTGTGCTTTCTCTCCCTTATCTCATATGTTTCTCACTTGCCAATAATGAAATAACCTTGTAGAGCAAAACCTATCACCAAGCCAATCTACCTCTTCATCCATGGACTACATTTCTAAACTAGAAAATTATCCTCATCCCTAAAGAAGTCTTACCTTCCCTTGGGAGGTTCTTCAAAGAGATATAGACTTTACTGCTTTCCTAGATAATAATCCCCTAGCCTTGCAACATTATTTTACAACCATGTCTTACCATATCCCAACTTCAGCCCCACCTGTAGATCCACCCTATGACATACCTCCCCACCTCATGGAAAATACCTTTATTACCATAGTTATAACCCAACCACTAGCTATCCAAGCCTCCTCATCTACCAATAATCCCTTTGAGACTACCATGGAAAACCAACCAACCCAAACTATGAATGCCCTTATATTTCCAACTCCTACCAATAACTCCTCCACCTTAGGAGTAAGTTAACCTCTAACCACCTACACTCCCTACACAATAGGAGTGCCTACCTCTAACATTACCAACTTTCCTTCAGCTACCCCCAATCTACAAGCCACTATTCTACTTCAAATCTTGGTGGTGTTCATACCTTATACCTTACCACCAATCAACACAAGGGTCACCACCCTTCTATCGGTCACCAACCCAACTATCACTCATGTCCAACAAGTGCCCATTACACTAAACTTTGGCTATATCCCTAACCTACAAGGGTATATAACCATACCCACTACCCAACCACCTTCATTTACCTACCCTTATTTATCTTCCACCCAACCATTGGTATCCACATACCAATATGTGGAAGCCTCCCAACCTTCTAAACATTATTAGTATGTCACCTAACCACTGCAGTAGTATGTGTCTTATAGCCTTTCGGGTTCACAACCCCAAGTGGACCTAATAAATATGCTTATGGATAATTTAACCACCTTAGAGTCATCCATGTTTGGTGCTTACAACATCTTATCATTTGACCAGATCTATAATGAGCCCATCCATCCATCCGTACCTATCAAGCCATATCCTCCTTGATGGGAATTTCCCAAGTTATTTAGATTCTAAAGTATGGAGGATCCTCAACAACACCTTAGGGAGTTTAGGCATGCTTGTTATCTAATTACCTATGATGATTCCCTCCTCCACACCTTTCCAATGTCCCTAATTGGTCCCACATTGGATTGTTATAATACCATACCCAAACACTCCCTCTTTTCCTTCACCTAGTTGGCTCAATATTTCTTGGACCAATTTTTTATCAATATCTTCAAGGAAGTTTCTATCACCGACCTCTACTTTATCTATAAGTTTGCAGATGAATCCATTACCAATTTTTTAGCTCTTTGAAGGACCTTAATTAATCAACTTTCCTTTTCCTTACACAACCTGAACTCATAAATATATTTGCTCAGGCATGTGCCAATCATATCTCCTTTACACTATGTGTCTAAATATTTTGAACCTTTGATGAAGCTTTTACCATTGTGTGTAAGTTAGAGAATAGATCCATTAATGAAGGGAAGCTAAAACTAAAGAACAAGAACTCTACCTATAAAACTAATGAGGCATCTTCTTTTAAACCAAACAACTAGTCCAATACCAATACCAGGGGAAAGGAAACCATGAATGTAGTGATTCTTAAAGATGTTCCTCCACCATCATTAAACCAACCAAATTACTCTAGTTTCTCAAAGTAAAACACAAAGAACCAAAAGCATAGTAACTAGAAGTAATTCACTCTACTTAGAGAATCTTATGCTTCAATCTTGGAGAAGTTATTGAAAGCTAATATCATACAACTTCCTCCTATCAAACCACCCTAGAAATTTGAATCTTCTCATCCTACACCTAGGTGGTACAATTAGAATGATATATGTACTTTCCACTGAGTGATAGGGCATGACATTAGTAGGTGAAATACCTTCAAGAGCCTTGTCTAATTCCTCATTGACAATGGGGAGCTCATATTGAACAACCCCAATGTACCATCAAACCAATACCTTGACATCTTTAGGCAACCTTTTCCCAACCATACACCTACTAATAATGAGAGCAACATAGTTGAATATTCTCATGATTCCCATATTGTTAACATGGTTTTTGACACACTCACTGATAAAGAGCCTATTGACTAACCTATTTGTCCCCACCCTCAATTTATTCAGGTATGAAAGTTACCTTCCCCTATTTTGGAAACCCAAATTGAGGAAATCCCCCTTTTCCCTCCTCCACTAATCAAGGTAATAGATCCATCAACCCCTCCCTTGACTAACATACCAAATCAAGCAACCATTTTACCTTTCTCATTAACCATTGAGCAACCTACTCCCCCTTCATGAATCATGCCTAAGGGGTAAATCCTCATGTCTACTCCTCCCAAAAAGGATCCACCTATATCAACCTCACATCCTTTGATTGAGGAAGATTACAAAGTTACCATCCTTGTGTCTTAACCTCTAGGCTTATCTTTTATGTCTACTATCTAGGGAATAAAACTAGCCTATAGACCATTCTCTCAATTAGTGTAGAAATTGGAATTTATGTCTAACCCTGATATGGATAAAACCACCTTCTCGAAGCAATTAGGGCTACCTTATATCACCAAGCAAGAACCTCTAATCATACCTTTAGTAGACTAACCCACCACTACTACTATCCGAACTCCTACCCTATCAACTAAACCAATAACAACTTTTACCAATCCAACAATCCCTTATCCATCTAAGGAACCTAAACCCAAAGTAACCAAATCACCTTCTCAAACTAAACCAACCAAACTGATCAAAAATCTTGGCACCTTCCCTATACAGAGTCTCAACCACCCATCTGTGAAGGTGGAGCTTACCTCACTGAAACCAACAACCAAATACTAAACCAAAATAACCAATAAGGTAAAACCACCCAAAGGCCCAAATTTTACCTATTTCAACCTTTCCTTCCATCTTGGGGCCTCATCCCTCTACCTTGAGTAGGAAGCCCATTATCTCTCCCACCACCGCTTTTGGTTAGACCTTCATAGTTACTTTCTAACACACCTCTCTTCACTGCACCAACAATACCTAGGTTACTTGCCTTAATATATTCCACCTCTCACTCATTGGCCTCCTTGTCTAAACCAAATCCATTAACCAAGTGCACCACCTTACCCAAGGCACCTATCACCAAAACTACTTCCAAACAACCTTCCATCTCAACAACCAAAGCCAAGACCGCTAAACCTTTACCACCTTTAGCTAAATCCTTCTCAACCATTTTTCATAGGTTATTGTAAAATTATTATTTATCCTTACCTCCCATTAGACCCTTTGACCCTCTTACTTCAAAACCTATCTATTATAATGGCTACCAAGTGTGTTCTTATCATAAGACACCCAACTATGACATAAAGAACTGTAAAGCTTTCCAAACTATTATCCATTAGCTTTATGATGAGGATGATCTATTAATATATAAACCTTCCATTAGCCTTTTATTGACCCCACCAATAACCACACCTACCTAATGCTTACCTACTCATCCACTCTCACCTTAGAGTGAAGATGAGTCTTACCAATCTCCTATCCCAACTTCTTCTCCTATCCATATTATCAACATGGTCATGAGATGATAGTAGAAGGATAAGGAGAAGGATAAGGTGTCCATTCCATGGATTTATCCATCTTCAATCTCCTAACCAACTCAAATCCATCCATCTACATATTCAACCAAACCCAAATTATCTATTTTATGTGCCTCCTAATCTAATCCCTTGGAATCCATTAGGAGATTTATCCTCAACCAAAATCACTAGACCCCAGTGAAGATGAGTTTGTATGAATTGATATCAACCTCTCCCCATC
Organism: Torreya grandis; assembly: GCA_037957365.1. NCBI lineage: Eukaryota > Viridiplantae > Streptophyta > Pinopsida > Cupressales > Taxaceae > Torreya > Torreya grandis. The sequence continues at coordinate 705,991 of JARHVA010003715.1, forward strand.
ACCATAAATTATTGATAGAGGCTTTACAATCTATCAAGGTCCATCTTGAATATCCCCAAATACTAGCAACCTTTGTAGGTGCCCTTTAAATTTCCATCCTTATTACCTTTAAAGACTTGAAAATACCCTTTATCCATCTAAATGACCCATATCTCCCTCTCTTTGTTACCACATACATCAACCAAACCCACATTAAATAGGTCATGATTGATGTAAGAGCTATAGAATTAACATTATCTCCTCCCAAGCCTATAACTAGCTCAACTTATCGAACAACAGCATGTCTAAAACCTCAGATATTCTTTAATCATTCAATGATACCATGGTCACTACCTTAGGGATTTTTGTCTTTAATATCCATCTAGGATCCTGTATGCTCCTTGAGCTCTTAAATGTAGTGAAATGTGAATTCTAATATATTTTTTTATTGGAACGACCCTACATCCACTCAATGGGTTGCATCCCCTCCACCCTTCACTGTTGCATTAAGTTTGATCATAAAGATTAGGTCATCACCATCCAATCTGACCTAGGTTCTTTCTCAACATGTAACATGACCTATCACCTTAGCGATGTCCTCATACCTCCATTTATCACACCCTTATTAGCTAAATACTAACCTTCAACCACAAAAGTGGACATCATATCCCCTTCCATTGATGATGTATCCACTAGTTCCTTTATCCCTTCAAACTAGATCCCCACTATGGACCCTTTAGAGTCAATACTCCATCATTTTTCACTGGGGGAATATTTCCTTTTATCCCTTAATGTTTTCCCTACTCCTCATGAGTATGGGAAACTTACCAACCAACTGGGATATGACCCAACATTATAACTATTATTCCCTTTGGCCCTCCTAACTATTTAACCCATTTTGTTTATGGGGGACTCGACAAACCCCTTGGTGATTCTACCATCTCTCTTTCACCTAGACCATCTACCATCAGTTTCTCTTACCTAGATAAACCAAGCTTCACCTAGACATACCTCTATCGGTGTGCTTGGAAAGGGTTTGGCCTTGGGTGATATGAACATATCCCACAAGAGTTGATTTTTATTGATACCAAAGCCTCATGAGAAGCATGGCCTTGGCTTCATCCTACCTAACTATAATAAATCCAAACTACCTACAATTACGATTGTTGAGGAAGATACCCCTTCCTCACCAACTTATCCTTCATCTGCATGTAAGGATTATGACATCATCCCACCTAATTTTTTTCATCAACATGATCAGACTTAAATCCTTGAGTTATCACAAGGAAGGGACAATTGTAACCATCCTTTTGACCCATCCTAAGATGATAAGATATGATTCTCCTACCATTAACATTATTCAGTGCTAGGATGATCATTCTATTCTCACCTACCTTAATACTCTATATTCATTCATCCACATATCCCTTCTTCCTCAAACTTAGACCATGTTAAATGAACCCACCATAGATATCAACTTGGGTACTTTGGAGAACCCCCACATTGTCAAACATGGCTAATAGTCAAATGCTAAGGAACTTTGTGACTTCCCCTTTGTCTTCCAAGATCATAGCATAGCCTTTTCTAGGTATTATAGTGATATGCCTAGAATTGATCCCACCATTGCTACCTATAACATAGTCACCAACTATGACACCAAGCCTGTCAAGGAGAAACTTTGATGCATGTACCCTTGCATATCCCTTCTCATCAAAAAAGTGCTTCAGTATCTTCTTTCTATCAATTTCATTCAACCCATTGACTACCCCTAATGGGTCTTGAATTTGATACCTATCACCAAAGCCATACAGGGACTACACATTTATGTGGAATTTTGTGACTTCAACCTCACTTTCCCCAAAGATGACTTTCCCCTATTGAGTACTAACCAATTTATTGATCTTATAGCTGTCCATGAGATGTTATCTCTTATAAATGGATTCTTGAGATATAATGAGATCTTAATTTCTCCTAAATATTATCACAAAACTTCCTTTACCACCCCATAGGGAACCTTCTACTATTGATCCAAAACTTATAAGTTTTGATTTACATGTATTTCAAGAACATGAAAATAACATAGTAATAATGACTTCTCTGAGAAGAGATGTTTTATTACTCAAGACTGCAATACAACCATATTCTTATCTTTGAGAAAATATGTCTAATTTATATTTTGGGTTACATCTTCATTTATACATATTTTGAAAGTAGGAGGATGTGGTAGGTCACTAATCTTGAGGGAGATTAAGTGTTTTGACTACCATGATTTAAAATAATATAGAATTTGAGGAATTACTATTTTTAGAAACTTACTATTTTTAGACTGCACTACTAAAATTAAAATTTAGGTCACTTCCATTAGGTTTTTCTATGTCAAAAACCACTGAGTGGATATATATGCCATCTCACCACATTCTCCTCATTCTTATATTTCCAATGGTTCAAACAAGGAGTCAATCAGAGCTATGGTGCAAAAGTTATGGCTCCTACAAGTTTTGTTATCAATTAGGGTAGAATCGTCTCTTGAATTATCACCTGAATTGTTTATTAAATCAACTATAGAGTCATGTATTTTGGGTTAAATAAAATTGGTGCAACCTACCAACATTCCATGACTTATATCTTCCATGACCTTGTCCATAAGATTGTAAAGGACTAATATCTTCCATGACCTTATCCATAAGATTATGGATGACCTTCTCAAAAAATCCAAACTCTAAAAAGATCATTTAGTCTTTCTTAAGATCATCTTTGAGTGACTTATCCATTACTATGTCTTCCTAAACCCCAAGAAGTGCATTTTTGAGGTCTTGTTAGGAAATGTCCTTGGATTTATCATCTCCCTTTATGGAATCGAAGTTGATCCCACCAAGATCAAAGCAATCCTTGATATGCTCCCTCTAGTCAACCTCAAAAAACTCTATATATTATAGGGAAACCAATAATCCATTCATCACTTTATCTCCTAGCTTTTAGACCAATGCCAACCCTTCCATCACCTTCTAAATAAGGATGTTTCTTTTAAGTGGAATAGCAACTATTAAAAGGCCTTTGATTCACTCAAAAATTACCTTTTGTCTCCACCTATCCTTACCACTCCCAAGGATGACCAACCTTTATACCTTTATATCTCTACCATTGACCACTCCCTAAAGGCAATGTTGGCTCACCAAGATAAATAACACAAAGATAAATCCATCTACTACAATAATTTCACACTTGTAGAGTATTATACTCAATATACCCATATTAAGAAACTTTGCTTGGATTTAATATTCATGGCCACCAAACTTCACCACTACCTTCTTTAATATAAAACTTATGTCATTACCAATACTGACCCACTAAATTACATGCACTCCAAGCCATACCAAAACCAATGTATGGGCAAGTAGCTCATGCTCTTAGCAAAGTTTAACCCTGAGTTCCTTTAGTAAAATTTAATTAAGGGGAAAGTCATTTCTGACTAATTGGCCAAGGCACCTTTAGTAGATAACCAACCTCCTCCTCTTGAGTTCCTCGATGAGTCTATCATGACCCTCTCTTAGGCAAACTTCACCTATCAATCCACCATGTTATTTGATGGTACAAAGTGTTAGTGTGGTGGTAGAGCTGGTATCATCCATATCCCCTTTGATGTTGAACCTCTCCATTTGTCCTTCAAGCTTGATTTTGAATGTACCAATAATATGGCTAAGAATGAAGCCCTAGTCATAGGCCTTCAAACTAACTTATCCTTAAGAGTCAAAACAATCAACATCTTTGGTGACTCCCAACTTGTGTTCAATCAAATCAATGGATCTTAAAAGTGTAAAAATTATGTTTTACAATAGTACAAGCATCCAGTTAATGGATTCTTGACATCATTTTAACACTACCACATCTAATCAACCCCATGATCTACTAATAATTTATATGATACCATGGCTTCCCTTTCCTCTTAGATACCATTTGCACCTTTTGACTCTAATCTATCTATCATTATCCATAGACTCACCCAGCCTTCCTATGTTTAACCAGACTCTCCCACCATTTTCAATGTGGAGGAGACCTAGCCTAACCTTTGGTATCATCAAACCTTTAGCTACCTTAACCTTGGCATCATTCTTTCTAGCATTTCTAGGAATGCTCGAAGAACATTTATCCAAAGTTCCTCTCATTATACCATTATGGGAGGAATTACTTTTTAAACACAACTTTGATGGCTTGTTCTTTCATTTCTTATGTAGTCATGAAGCTGCTCATTCTATCAAGGAAATGCATGATGGTATCTATGGGGGACACTTTAGTGGACTCATTTTAGCTAAACACATCCTTTTCCTTAGATATTACTAGCCTACCCTTAACAAATACTATTGTGATTATGTCAAAAAGTGTGTTAAGTGTCACTAACATGCCAATTTGTATCACATGCCTAGCCATAGTCTTTGAGTTTCCATTGATTTTTGGCCCTTCTCACAATGGGGTCTAGACATTATTGGTGAAATTAATCTCCATTCCTTGTAGTGACACCATTCTATCATCACTATGATTGAGTATTTTACCAAGTGGGTAGAGGCTATTCCTTTAGTCTCAACCAAGGTAGAAAATATTATCAACTTTATCAACCATCATATCATCTATCATTTTAGTGTTCCTCATAATATTATCACCGAAAATGGTAAATAATTTAATAATAATCAATTCTAAGGTCTATGTGATGCATTTTGTATTAAGTTAATCTTCTCCTCACCCTATTGCCCTCGAGTAAATGGATAGATTGAGGCCTCTAACAAAACTCTTAACAACGTGCTAAATAAAATGGTCAATGCATCTACTCAGGATTAATATTTACACATACCCTTGTGGGAATATCATACTATAATTAGAACTTGTACAAGTTTTACCCCTTTTTTCTTGTGTTTGGAGTGAAGGTCGTCTTGCCTCTTGAAGTCCAAATTCCCTCTCTTCACATCTCTTTATAAGAGCTTATCTTTGAGGATGATTACCATCATCACCATTTATCCAAACTTGAGCTACTCAAAGAGTGTTTTTTAGTATCCTTTACCCATATACATTTCTATCAAAAGCACATCAAGCATGCTTATAAAAAACACCTAAAAGTCTAAGAATTTAACATTAGAGACCTCATCCTAAAGGAAAATCAGCATGTCATCAATATGGAAAAAAGTAAGCAAGGCAAGTTTGTTTTTAATTATATTTAACCTTATATTATAACCCACAAGTATGTATTAGGAACTTATCAATTATCTTCTGTCGAAGACCACCTAAAACTTGAGCCCCTTAATGCTTCGCATATGTATCCATTCTTTTACTAAGAAGGATCAAGTTCACCTTTTATTTGACTTAAGCTCATCCCTTACTATCCACACTAATTCAATTCCCCATTTTAGGGGAAACTAATTAAACCAAATCATGTGATTATCCATCATATTCACAACCTAATATTGAATAATAGATACCATGGCTCTACCCATGACATGATTCTCATAGTAATTTTTCACCCTTTTCATAGGATGGACTCCCATGATCATTGTCACTTAAACCTTTTCACACATAATCAACCTTATTTTGATTTTAATTTTATCTTCATAAAGGTCAACCATTAATCCTATATAAGTAATTATATGTCAAACAAAATCAAAAAAATCAAAATCCACACCAATAGCAATCACGGGTCATTCCTAGCATTCACAAACTGTTCCCTTGAAGGACAGCCATTGAAAATTCATTTAAAATTTCTATAAGTAAGGTGGACTACTCCCTTAAAGGATATTTATCACAAATCCCTAAACAAAGCACATAAACTTAGACCACTCCCTTAAAGGATGGCTGAGTAAATCACTTGTCAAAAGTATAGAAATTTCTTGGAATCTTCCCACATCGATTAGCTTCCCATATATAGAAACAAAGCAGAAAACCTATTATCACAATCATAACAAAATAAAAATCATTTTTAAATCCACAATCAGCTCTCACATAGAAAAATAAGGTGGAAACCACAATCAATTTTCACAAGTAGACTTCTTACATCAATCAGTCTACATAGTTCAATAGACTTGTTTATCCTAGATCTTTGGACACCTATAGAAGAGGCATGCTAGTTTCACAAATAGGTTCCATTTTCATCCATCTCTCCTATAAGTAAGGTATTTTTTAGCTTACTTAACATTATGTGGCCAAGATACCTTTTTAACCAACTAATGAATGCTAATGTGAAGCATTCGAAGGGCTTATATTCATTAAGCTAGTCCAACTTTGGTTTTATTGTTTAAGTCCTTGTCAAAGAAGAATCATTGTGCCCTCTTCTTTTCCTATCATGACTAGTTGATATTTTAATTAAGGCATTTGTCTCTTGATTATATTCTTTATTCTTTGATCTAGTGTTTTTAGTTACTTTACCTCATGTGTTTTACTTTAAGCAAGATAACAACAACAATAATCATAATAGGCATATTCATGTGTGTCATAAGCAACATCATAATCATAATCATAATCACAAACATAGCAAGAATAATAAAACCATAACATCCATGAGCATTAAAATAATCAACCACTTTCTACCACATGTCTAAATCTAAGTAATGAAATATATACTCATAAAGATTTAGCATGTTGTAAGCAAATAGGAAACATAACCATATATCAAAACCATCTCAAGCCTAGCTAAGCCTATATTAGTGTCTATCATCCATAATATAAGCATTATCCATAAGAAATATAAACATCATAATCATTAAACATCAACAAAAAACCATGAGCATGAGATTAAATATTGATCATCTATATATATATATATATATATATATATATATATATATATATATATATATATATAATGAGTCAAATAACATAATGTGTACAAATAATAAATAGACATGTCTCTCTCTCAAAATGTCCATCTCATCACATCGGCTCATATGCTAGAATCAAAATAATATACAACATAAATATCACAAGTCATATCTTGTTTATGCCCTAGGGACACCACTATCCCCTAGAGCACCACTAGATCATGGTGCCTACCCACCTACTATAACTATTAATCCCCTTATTTTCCCTATCTATCTATTTATAGACATTACCCACTACCCTGGTGTTACCACACTAGCACTACATATGAAGCTAGCTCTATACTCACCCCATAAATGCTCTTGTGGACACTATGTCAAAACTATGGCCTCATAGTATCAAAGATCCTCTACTATAGCTAGGTATCATGCCATGGGTATCGTACTTGGTGGCCTTGTCTGTGTTATAGATACTCCTCTTCTCTACCTCAAAGATTCCCTCTCTTATGTAACCAAGGCAAGTAAAGATCATGTCTGGTCCCTGTCACTTATGAGAGTAGTAACTTGACCAAGTAGCATAGTCATCTAACCCTATAAGGTGGCCACCTACCCCTATAGCACTGTAACTTGTACCTATGTAGTGTTTAAATCCACTCCTACCTATATATAAAGGCCATTCAAAATCCATGGCCATCAACCTCATCCCTCCATCATCCCCACCAATATCTATAACTACATATAATGGCTAGTACTAGGCCATGTACCCATCTAAAAATATGGCATCATCTACTTAAGTCTTGGCTAACAACTCCTCATAATGTATGAAAGTAGTCACATGATGTGGATTTGGTAATAAGATCTTTGAATCCTCTCACCTGTACATAGAGAATACACCTAGAATACACTATACAAGGCCAAATTACCTCCCCACCCTCTCAAATGGGATGAGCTCCACCTCCCCATCCTATGTATCAAGTATCCATCTATAGCTCTAAATGTATAGTGTTTTCCTCCTATAGCCAAGCCATACTAGAAACTAGACATAAGGCCTCCATGTGATATCTCCTATCACTAGTACACCTAGTGCACCCTTGAACCACTTCACATGGTGTATACCACCTCTTATACCTGATGCAACAAAATCACCTCTCCACCACATAAAGCTAATGGGGAACTCTAACTATGTATACCCTACCCACAATAACCCGACTGACCTTAGCACCCAAATTTGCTCATAAGCCCAATAAAGTAAAACTAGGCCAACACTAATGCCATACCACTTATGAGCCCTAAACCCCCATAGCTCCTTGTATATCTATACAAGCATAATAGGTACCCAACTAAATATAGTATGCTCTAGAAATAGCTTGACCAACACCCCCAGTATTAAATATGGAAACCTCACATTGCTTAAGTCAGGAAGGGAAAAGAAGGAAATGGTAATCATAAAAATGGTCATGAGTCTCCTCTCACTTGAAGCCCTCTAATATAAATCATTGTAACTAAACCACCTAGCATGCCATCTAACCAAATCACTATCATCTTTGTATAGAAGTTCCATGAGCTCTTCTTACTACTCATGCTATATATGGTAGATCACATCACCTTAAAGAATAATTTGGGTGATCTTATAAACATGCTCTAGCAAGATAGTCATCTCATCGATTAGTAATAGAAAGGTGTTCATAGTATGATCTCATCTCTTGATGAGTGTTATGACCATAAATGCATCCCAAGTCACATGATGATAATTACTCATCACCCCTAACTCAACCTCCTCTATGTGTACCCAGTTTGGTTGGGGTCATCCTATATTAGATCTCTATGAAGATACGTAGCACTCACTCATGCATTTATATCTTCTCTTTGGCCTAAACCAATTTAGAAACATGACTTAGTCACCTAAATCTTCTATTACCTACACCTACCTCACCTCACCTTTTAGCTTTACATAAGTGACCTATCTTTACCCTCCTACCTATATGTACCCTCTAACCTCCTAGACAAGGCTATACCTAAAAAATATCCTCTTTTGCCTTATCTTCTTTAACGCTTTCCAATGGCTAAAATTTTCCTAGTCGACTATCAATAGTCATTGTGACCACTAATAGTTAAGTGTCCATCATTCTATAAATGTCAATCATCGATAGTCAAACCCAACCATCGATGGTTACTATGGGTGTTCTAAAACTAGAACTCCCAAACTCTATCTACCCTAAAAACTACCCAAATGGAAAAACCAATCAACATAATTATCTAACCTTATCCCTACCCAACCTAAATAACTTACCCCTTATCAATTTTTGATTTCACCCACAAATTTACCTAAAACCCAAAAAAACCCTAGCTAGGGCACAAAAATCCAAAACTAAGCATACATACCTACCTTATGCTTAACCCCATTACAATTACACCAAATTCAAGCTAAGCTAACAAATCTAGGGCACTCCCTACCTCATTTCATTACCACCACCATAGATTCAGTCATAGGCTTTCTCATCCTCATCTATACCCATGTGTTCCTTGCATCCTGACTAGTCCTCTAGGTCCACTCTCTACCTCACCCAATAGTCAACCTCCAACTCAGTAATCTCCATCAAAAAAATATTCACCCTATAATTCCAAATATTAGAGCTCAAATTCAAATAATTATCAAAGTGAAAATGAGGTAAAAGTGATTTTATTTTCACTTTTTACCATCAAGATTTTAGGGCTTACACCCTAACCATTGATGGTTTACCAAAGTGAAAATGAGGTAAAAGTGATTCTATTTTCTCTTTTAACCATTGAGATTTTAGGGTTTACACCCTAACCATCGACAATCAGGGTAGCCATCAATGATCTCCCTTAAGCACCCTAACCATTGATGATCAGGTTACTCACCTTATTGCTTCCACCTAAGCATAACCATCTTTAGCAACATCCAACCATTTTTACCTACCTAAGGAGACTACCTTATCCAACCCACCCGATCACCTCATCACCTTGTTGTTGGTCCATTTTGACCTATCTAGCATGTATTTTATAACACTTTTTACTTGGTCCTTTGATCACAGTGACACCATTACCATGTTGACCCCTTTTGAGTTTGCACCACCTCACACTTACCTGACCTACTTATGTCTTTTTGGGAGCACTTTTTACCTTAGATACCCATGACACTTGACTAAATTGTGTTTTTCATCAAGAACACTTTCTACCTTAGATACCCAATAAAACACAAACATCACTTAGAAGACTTACAAGTATACCCAGATACCATGCCTATATGTGGTCATGTATTTCACTTGTCCATTGTCCTCCTAACACTGACCTTTATTATTATCAACTATAGCAACCTAGTCTATGCACAATATTATCTATCACACTTTATGCACCTATTTTTGCTTTATTGCCTAACCTCTCATCCACTTTAATAATCACCTTCATCTACCTTATCAAACCCACACCCAATTCTATTTTACCTCATTAACTCCTAGTTTGAGGGGAAACACCCCCTCCCATACTTTGGGCAATCAAACCTTTGACTAGTAATCTATTTTTATTTTGTAGCATATTGATTCAAATCCACATAACAAATAGGGGAAAATGTAGACACCATAAAACTACACACCATGATTCTGATTGTTGACGTACCCCTATACCACCTTAGGATACCCTTGGGACCAATTTATCCTTTTAAACTCTAGCCAAACCTAACCCAAGTTAGTTTGACCAAACTAGCTTAATCCAACCTTTTACTTTCTTTTACCCCTCACCCTCAATCACTGACAATCAGGTTGACCATCGAAAGTCACCATGACCACCGATGATTAGGGTTCACCTCCTTAAACACTGACATATAAGCCCATCCAACTTTATTTTCTATAATTAACTCATCTAAATCCAATTGTGAACTATTGCATGTACAAGTTAAAATTAGGAAGCCTAGTTCATGTTTTGTTGTAACTATCTTGCCTTACCTATAAGAAGAGAGGAGTAGGAAGGTGATAATCCATCTTTAATTGTTATCAAGAGATTTTGCATCTTTAATTCTCTTTTTTTAGGTCAATCATCATGAACAATTTAGCAAACCATCTACTATGTCAAAGAGCCAACTTACCATTGTAACTCTACCAAAACACCAAGTACCATTACTCTATTAAAATCATGTTAGACTCAACTAATGAGTCAACCACCTGAATCAATCACCTAATCAGCTTTTTGCAAGATAAGTATTTGGTTTCCAATATTCAATTACTTTAACTTTTTTCACACTCAGCCTAACACCAGCCCATCTCCTAGAATCTCACTTTGTGATCACATCAATCAGCTATTTATCAACCTAGATCTACACATAGTAACTATCAATAGTTATCTCAACTGTTGATGGTCACCTTAACCATTGACAATTAGCCCAACTATTGATAGTCATTGTGGTAGTAAATTTTAGCAAGCTATTTTCAATAACCTACCCTTATCCAAACCTAATTTTTTATGTCTTTGCTTGTTCATAGACCCCTACCTAATTTCTTGAAGTAGACACTAATCATCTAGCACTTGTATTAATTATCTTATCACTATTTTAATCATTTATAGTATATTTATTTAGTATCTATTGTGTTCAATTATAGTACCTTTTGATTATTGATTCAAGTACTTTCTTTTATATTTATGAACTTAATCATTTAAAACATGTGGATTGACAGCCCTTGAGGAATCTCTTACTTTTGGGATCTAGCTATCTCTAGGCAATCCACTCAACTATCTGTATAACAAACAAATTTGCTTTAGCACTTTTTTATTTGAAGGTCATCCTGCCAATCCAAAGAGGAGTTATTCACAATCTTATTATTCAATGTGTGCACAATCAAATAGGTTTTTTAACCATACCCATAATTATTTCTTCTCCCTTTCTAAAATAATAATTTAAAATTCACTGAAACAATTTTATTGTTGTAAAAAATCCCTTGGTTAGGTCTAGTAGATCCATCTTGGTCATGACCCTAAATATCTAATGTATCAATAATCGAAAGTGTAAGTAGGATTTATCTTCTTCAAGTCAGGATTTATTAATCGATCAATTACATTTCCCTTTGCATACAACACTTTTCATGGGATTATCTAATGCATCTCTTCTCTCTCCTTTGCATTTTATTCTATATGTATGGCCTAATATGGATTGAAATGGATCCTTTCACCAGGAGTACAATGTGGACCTACTCTTTTTTATTCCTATTGATCAATAAGATGACTAGTTTTACCTCCTCTTATGGTTGTATGTAGTGTATTCCTTAAATGGTTGATATGATCAAGCATAGATTAAGTTCATCTTGGTTATTGTCTCTTTCTCTTTGCCTTCATGTAGTTTGACTCATAGTTTTAGGTTGTGAAGAGTGTCATCAAGGGTTTCATGGAGTTAGAAGCAGCAAATATCTTCCCTTATAGTCTCACTTGACCTTGCATCTTTGTAAATCATTGATGTGATAGGGTATTTTTAAGATAAGTGTATGTTTTTTGTAGCCTTATAGGTCTTAGTGTACATCCAAATCAGTAGTAGAGGTCACAATGTTTGGTGCATCACCTCCTTAGATTGTTTTCATTTCTTCCTATCCCTTTTCCTTACAATTAGTATCTTAGTTTGTATTTCTTAAGTGATGCATCAAGGGATCTAGTCCTATCTAGAGGTTGAATCCATTCTTTAAGTCACCATGCTATTCCTATCCCTTTTCCTTGAAAGTAGTATCTTAATTTTTAGTTCTTAAGTGATGAATCAAGGGACTTCTTCCTATCCTTTTTCATTTCTACCTAGCTAGTCCTATCTTAGATTGTTTCCATGGTATCAATTAAGTGAGGAGGCTTAAACAATATCCTCAAGGGTGAAAAAATTTAATGATAACATCAAATTTCTATTTTCTTATCAAATTCACTATTTTATTGATCAAATTCATTATTTGGTTGAATAAATTCACCATTTTATTGAACAAAATTCATCATGTTTAAGGTATTCACCATTGTGTGAATGGTGAATTCATAACACATAACATTGAATTTATAGCACATAATAACTAATTCATGTTTCCACCTAGAATACTTTCTTTTTAAGGTAATGACTTTGAATCAATTTCTTGTTTAACCTCTCATTTACACCAAAATAAAGATATTATAAAGGAGCATGAAACCAAGAAAAAATATTACACTTTGGATTTGATATTTTTATCTTAAAAATCACATCTTTCAATATTTTTAATTTTAAATCCCTAAGTTTCCTACCTCTCCACAATTAAACTACTAACAATTTTTGTGTAAGCAAGTAAAGCAAAACCAAAAAGAAATAAATTATTTTAATTATTTATTTTCTAACCTTTTGATTATTTCAAGTTTTTGTGTATTTCAATTATTAAATAAACCACATTTAATTCATTTAAAATATTACCTATTTGTATCACAAAGGGTTTTGTATGCTCTTTCCTTGGTGACACATTGATGATGATACTAGAAAATAAAAATAAAAAAAATCTTGTGAATTTTTGTTACCTAAGTTACACTTGTGTGTATGATATTTCCTTGGCATCTCATTGGTGATGATATCTAGAAATTAGAGACAAGTGCCAACCTATATTTTTTACTTTACTTTATAAGGGCTCTATCGATCATAGAATTTACCATCATGTGATAAGATAAACCTTGTGTATTAAAAGTTATATAAATTGATGAAAAAATAATTTCAATCCTAAATGGTGTTGTTTTTAAACATTCCATGATGTAAGGGGATTTCATTATCTAATACTTGTGGTTTAAATAGTTATCTTTAATTTTGATTTTTTGACATCAACCTACTAAAATCTTATGACTATTTTGGGCACATTAGGACTAGACTCATTTATGTGTGTCTATTAAATCATAATCTTCCATGTTATTGGGCCTAAACATACCAAAAGTTATATGGAGGAATCCCATTTATAAATTCTTTTATAAAACCTTAAGCCTTAGGATATCCATTTAGCTAACTTCTTTAAGGCACTAATAGACAATCAAAATCCAATTTACAATCCAAATCTAAATCAAAATCCACAAAATCAAAATTATGTATCCTATAGTGAAAACCTCTTTGAAGCACTATTAGAAAATCCAAAATCTAGTCATTATCCTTGATCTATCATTAAGCTAATCATTTTATCAACCATTGGGATGTGTCCTTCAAAAATCTTCCCTACTAGGGTAGATTCATTATTGGTTCCAATAATTTTAGTCACCTTGAGATATGTCCTTCCCTTACATGTATCTTTTCTTGGGGGTACCATCAAATTATCATAATTATATATCCTTTACACATGTAATTTTGACTCTACATCCCAATAAAAAATAATTAAGGATAATCCCTTGGTGAAAACGTTTTTAAGGCACCAATGTATGAGAAAATTAATCTATCCCCTACATCATCATAGTTACAGGATAGATCCCCATCACATATTGAAGACATCATTGATCCAATATTAAATTCCTAAATCATCCCACATGTGGCTACTCCCAGTCTTTTTGAATGTAATATTGTTGGTCCCAATCACCCTTCACATCATAACATCTATAATTATACCTACTATCATTCCATTCCTCCAAATATTTCATGTACTAAGAACATGTCATTTATCCAACACACCTTTTGCTTCATCTTGTTTGGTAGCACCCTTTATCATAAGACCTATGATGTTATGCTTGTAAATTTTTAAAAATCCAACTTGATATCAAATAAATTACTAAAGACATCTTTGGAGTGTATACTTAAAATATCATTATGGGTCAACATCATGTATCTCACACACTTCCGTAATTGAGATGCCAAAAATAAAATAATAAAAAAAATCACAAAACATAAAAAAGAAAAACAATAAAAAGAGAAATAAGTTATTCCAAAGGTCAAAACCATAGATGGTTCCTTATTCAAGTACCATGATGAAAACTAGTTTCTGACATCATGTGCAAAATAATTATTTATTTACAATTACCTTAAACTTAGGGGTAACTCTAGTCTTTTTCAATCCCATGCATTTTAAATTATCCCTCCATACCCATCCTTAACTATCTTATGCCTATTAAAAATCATCTTTACCCATCCTAAAACTATTATAAACCCATTATTCACCTTCATACACTCATCTTAAACCATCCTTAATTATCCCTACCTATCCAAACCCATCTGTATCCATTTCATCCAAAACCCATCCTTAACTATGTGTTGTCACTTGAACTTTCACCCAATGAGGAGATGGGACAAGCTTCTCCTTATTAAAGTTATAAAATGGAGCTAATTTATGGATATGTATATCCCTATTGGGAGGTGGATCTCGAGGTTAGGGGCTAGCTCCCTTGATGCATCACTAAAGCACATATCCAACTACTA
Source organism: Torreya grandis (assembly GCA_037957365.1). Classification (NCBI taxonomy): domain Eukaryota; kingdom Viridiplantae; phylum Streptophyta; class Pinopsida; order Cupressales; family Taxaceae; genus Torreya; species Torreya grandis. The sequence continues at coordinate 721,144 of JARHVA010003715.1, forward strand.
ACACTTGGGGGGATGAAAATGGTTAAGGATGACTGAAATTAACCTGCTATATGGGAAGAGATACACCAAATTTTTTCCCTAATCACACTTTTTGACATGCACTTTAAACTAAGAGAATCCTAACATACACTCCATCCAATGATAGCCTTCCCTCTTGCATTAATGTTTCAACATGGGGTCTTAGAATTGGCTTAGGCTAGGAAGACTTAGACAATAGGCATTCTAAGACACACTATTTAATGATCTATTCACTACACATACAACTCCATTTGACACTTCTTGTTGACCTAGAAAGAGAAATCTATGAACTCACAAGGTACTAAGAAAGTTGACATGTGAAGATAAGCTAAGACACACTTGCACAAGAGCACAACCATCACATACACTTAGAGAATTATTAAATGAGGGAAAACATGGATATATTTATTGATTCAAGGAAAAAAATTGGTAGGTATTCACCATACCCAAGTGGAGAGATCCCTTTAGAATAGCCAAGAAGGCTCAATTTATAGGATAAATGGGAAGAGATAGAGAAGGGGAGTCCAAGAGTCACTTGGACATGTGTCAACAATGTGAATATAAATTAACATTTCACATGAGATAGGTATGGGGAAATACATACATAAAAAGGAGATATAAGTGTCATTTGAAATCATTTAGGACCCACAAAATGGTTAAGAAACTCCTTTCCATGCATATAAAACTACCCCTCATGATTGGCCTTCCAAAAATACCTTATAACTACAAATGACTAGGTCTGATGATTTTTATAATTAGGACAAGTTACTATCAGTTAAAAACATGAATTGGTGAGTTCTTAAACCACTCATGATCATCTAGTCATGCATAATCATCCTTGGTAGTCTTAAAATGGCCCTTTTCCCTTCACCTCTCACACTTAGCACCTAAAATATCTTAAAACCTGAAATTTTTTCCATGAAATGAGAGTAATTACATGGTTCCTAAGTTTCCATGGAATTATTTAAAATAAAAAATCCTTAAAAAGCTTTCCAAATGAAGATTTACCATTTTCTATAAGTCTTCCCTAGTTGGGTCACTAGAATGGCTGACAAGAAATAGCTAATAGGCACACTTAAGATATTATAAACTTGATAAAATGACCATGAATACTTAAAAAAAGTTCTAATATTTCCTCTAAAAGTGATTTGGTCTTCTATAAGTTCACCATGCCTGCACAACACAAAAAAAGGTCAAAATAAGCCCTATTTTTCCCTATTACATATAATTTTGTATACCTAAGTCACATGTGAAGAATATTTGGAGAGTCATCTACATAATCCAAGTGTTTTCATGGCCTTTCCCTAGAATTTAGATTATCAAATTTCAAGATCTTCCCAATTGGGTTTGTGAGGAGGGTTTGCAAGGGTTTTGAGTGGTTTTTGGTCTTAACATTTGTTCATAAATAATAGACATTATAAACCTCTCTAAATTTCACTTGTGTCTTCTTAATGACCCTATACATCATCTCCAAATATCTCTAGGTCCCACACAAAGGTATATGAAAGTTCCAAGCACTTAAAGGTGACCATTCGAGTCAGTTTTGCATAATTAGCAAGGTTTGAGCACATTCTAAGCCAAATTATGGCTCCCTGGTGGATTTAATATGAACCAAAGGTTTTAACACCTCTAAATATTCCCTATAAAAATTATTCAATCATTATAATGTCTCCCTTGAAGATATAAATGAAGTAGACCCTTACTTTAGAAACATACTTATACCTTACCAATTAGGTCTACTTGTACCTTGGACTCAAAATGGATCTCAAATAGATTCCTTTGTCTAAATGGGGTTTCTTAAACTTCATTTTCACCTCCATTAATTTTACCCAATTCATTATAATTTTTTCCTAAGGCCCAAACTAAAAGTGACCTCTTATTTGGAATTAGGCCTATTCCTTTCCTACTAGGTATCAATGCAAACCTCCTTGTGTAGGGTGCCTTGTTTAGTTAAATACTTTATATGAATATTTATAATTATAAAATGGATTTTTACCATCTATAAAAACCTCTATTTTATCTCACTTGACCTCTGGTCCATGATATGATACATTTCTTCTTCAAATTGTCTCTTTAGGCATGGAAACATTGCCCCTACTCTAAGATAAAACAGGGGTATGTTCCCATTCCTCTTCTTCAAAAAAATAATTTTAGGTTCTTAAAAAACTCTTAAGGGTTTTATTTACCAAAAATAATCCTTAAACTCCAATTTTTAGGCCTCCATCTAACACCACTTCCAAGGTAGACTTTGGAGTATAGGACTGTGTGCAGGGTGTTATGATGATAGTCTTTCTTGCATGTTCTAGATTTATTCCTTGCTGATAATGACCATTTATGGTGCCCATATTATGAAAAAATAATTTTTTTAATTAATTTAAACCATTCATTACCATATATCACTATAAATCTTCCACCATACAACCTAAACCTGCAAGATGAGACCCTATTGTAGGTTAATTTGGCATGGATTAGGATTTAAAACAAAATATAAACATCTCCTTTAATGTTTTAAATCTCATAAAATTTATCATCCATCATTTCCCAAGGCTAGGCTCAACCTCTTACACCAATGTAACTTTCATTCCCAAGATTAGGCTCTACTCATTAAGGATTGAGACTTCTTGTAGGTCTAGGTCCAAGATTTTTTGACTTTTTTGGACATATAATTCATGTTAATTAGGTTATATAATCACCTTTTTCTTTCATTTCACTTTTTAATCATTAAAACTAGCATCACTTTATGCTTAGGTCCTTAAGGAGGACATCCCCTGTCTTGGATGTGCTTTATGCATTTGTCATGATTGTAGGTGTATTTTATGATGTTTGAACTTGTCTAAAGATAATATAACTTATCATGAGGTTATTTAGGTAACCAAATATTATATTATAATTATAAACTAGAGAATAAAAATCAAAACTTAACCTTTATCTCACTATTTGAAACTCTACCTAATAATGGCCTCTCCTAGGCCACTATACAGACATAGGGGAGTATGTGGGGGTTTATCACATCAAGAGTCATCTTACTTTTCCATTATTTACTCCTAAGTGACCATTTAAACCTTTTATAACCACTCATATATGTAGAAAGGCCTAATATTCAAGTTTTATGTAAAAGGCTAATTGTTGATCTCAAGCCTGTAGAGGTCTCTAAGTGTATTCAATGTTTTTTATGGCATCTTTAGAGTCTTCAAACATCATCTTCCACTTATCCATCCTCCTTAAAAAAATTTACATCCATTTTATATGGTAGATAAAACATGATAATTCCATGTATACACCTTAGGGATCATATAAACATGTTTCATGACATCTCAAAAAGCCTCCTAGGCCTCTGTTTGGCCATTGTAGGGACTAAGACATTAAACTTAATCTTCACTTATAGGAAGGTTGTTCATGACTTATTTTCCATTATATCACTTTACACAATTTTTCCATGGCCTTTTCAATACACAAGGGTTATATATTTGTCTCATCACATGCTTTGGCACTCCTTAAAGCATCTTAGCTCCCTATTTGAGCACTCTTGTAGGTGTGTATACAATTGTAATAGGCAGTGAAGGAAATTGTGGACAAGGTGCATAGTTTAGGCCTCAAGGTTTATTCTTGATTAATAAATTTTAACTTAAATTAAAAACACATGATACATTTTAAATGCCTAACATTAAAGTTAGAAACCTCTATTCAAGGCACCTATAGGTGCATCTTTTGAGCAAAAGGCAAAAAACATGGTTTAGAGCAAGAAAAAACTTAGAAATACTTTCCTAAGAATTTGAGCATATCAAAACCAATATAAAAATGGATAAACTATATAAAATCCTTGAGGGATGCATGGAAACACATCATTTATCAAAACAAATCCAAAGTTTCTAAGACTAGCTCAAAAGGAGACCCCCTCATGGTTGAACATGCATAAAAAGTTACATGGAGTGTTATAAATGGTTCATGAAGGAGGGGAAACAAATATTAAAGTTATTTTTATGTAAATTAATTTCACTTAGATTAAAATCTACTCCCATAAGCACTACCCCCAACTCCACCTGTATCATTGATACCAAGTGCTTGAAGTTGACCTTTCTTTGCTTGCCAAGGGAGAATGAAGGAAAAAAAGTTTTATAAGGAAATTTTTTGCATTATCCTTATAAAAAAAATGTTTAAATTTTTTTTTTGAGGTTAATAGTGACTCCACCCAATTTTTTAGCGGAAGATCAAATCATTTATTCCATACAAGTACCCAAATGGGCCTAAAAATAATGAGAAACTCCCATTTTCTAAAAAAAATTGACTCCTAGCTGAAATATTACTTTACCTAACATTATTATGACCTATTTTACATTTAAACTCACCTTGGTGATAAATTTTCCCACTTGTAAGTATAAGTCAATTAATAGGCTAGAAAGTGGCCAAAAGACCCCTTTTTGCAAATGAGGCATAACAAATGACCAATTTATGAATTTTAAACACATTAAAACATGATAAATAACATTTTGGAACAAATTTACACAAAATTACACTTTGACCAAGTTTTACCAAGGCTTGACCAAGTTTGATTTTGGTTGACTAGGCCATTTCAAGGAAGGTGAGCTTAGACAAGGACTAGGACAAGGCCAAGTAAGGTAATAGCCCAATAATAACACCCTATATGACCTATAAAAATTTATTCAAAATTTTTAAATAGTATGGGTTTACCTTATTTAACTATAAGTCAAATTTGGTCAACACTATCCTTATCCACTTAATCCCAAAGCCATTGAAACCCATCCTTCTCAATATAATATTTACCATCATAGAACCATCCTTCTTCCCATTTTGAACTTGATAAGGAAGTGTAAAGGTCTTGAGACATGTTTTTAAAAACATATTGATGTATCTTTTCAATTATACTTTTACGAATAGACATTTGGTTCTTATGTCACATGTTCTTTGGAGTTATCATCTTAATTCCCATCCATTCCTATTCATCCATACACCATTCATAATATATCCATTCCATACACTACCACTCCATTCCATAGTTATATAATAGGTTTAACCTTTGATATTATCCCTTGTACATAAAATAAAAAAATCTAAAAACATCACAAATTCCAACAACAAAAAAAATAATCAAAAATCTTTGTTCTTAGTTAGGTAACCTAGTCATCTCTTACAAGGCTTACTCATTGGACAATCAACATTGTCAAATATATCACATACCAAAGGGTTATAATATAAAAAAGGACATCAAAAAATACATTGGCATTTTCTTATTTGTTTTTACAGTCATTTTATTATAATCATTTGTTTTCTTGTTTAAACATCTTGCATATTCACTTACTTATAAAGTTGATTGTTTACTTCTTTTTTATTTTACTTTTATGGTTTTTATTGATATAAAACATCTCTTTTTATCTTGTCTTTATTATTTCTTCTTGTTTCTAGATCACTATGTGCATGAAAAATGGTGCTATTATGTTCTTCCATATCATGATGCACTAAGTCTTGCACTTGTGAATCTATTAGTCCTTATGTGTATAACACAATAGACATCAAGTTTTTTCCATACCATCAGTGCATATTATCATAAAAAATATAGAAATAAAGGTTTTTCAACTCTTAATCATTTATTAATGTTTGAACTCCCAAAAAATCATGTACAAAGTAGCTATCAAATCATCTCACATCCTCAGACAAAGTAGCTATATGTCATATCAAACAAAGCCATTGTGGTTTACTCCTAGGAGGACCTGATCATGTTGAGAAAACTGACCTAGATAGTGTTATAAGGATGTAGTCCATGTTGTCTCTCCTACCAAATTTCAAATGGACACTATATTTATAACTTCATGATAATTATCCATGTCAAATATACTCATTAACATTCATAATCCCATAAAAAAATCACATCAATTTATTCAACCTCATAACTTATATCTAACTAATCTTTTCAATGTGGTTACATTCTTCTTTATGATACCTTTGTTTTGGTGTAAATGAGAGCTCAAATGAAGTTCTGATTCAAAATGTATTCCCTCTATAAGATGTCCAATACAAGTGTAAATGAATTCACCACTATGTTGAATGAATTCACCATTTGCTAAAAGCATCACCACTATCTTAAAACAAATTAATCATAATCAATGCCAAATTTTCCATTTTGAGAATGATGATTTCATTTTTCTCTCCTTTTCTAAGAATTTAACTACACAAAACAAAAAAAAATTAACCATAAATCCCATAATACCCTCTATCTTTCATCTATAAATCAAATCCATGTTATCCAATCATGTGATCAATCATCATTAATCTATGTAGTCAATTAATGTTTTGTTAATACTGACACATCAATCATCCAAAATCATTTCCTACTCTTTCCATTCATCTCCCACACCTTTCAAATGGAACTAATAACATCATAGCATCCATCCTTTCTCCATCAATTTATCAATTAATAAATTATTCACTCCACTCTAAACTCATAACTTTACAATGAAATATATCATTCCCACAATTTTATCCTTACATATATCATTATTTGGGGTCACCTCAAAGCATGAAACTTATCACAAGTATATCAAAAACCAATCCACTCCATGAATATATCATTTCTTGGGGAAAAATCCATCCATCATCACATCTAATAATAATGTGTAATCATTAGCTTAAGTGGGTTAATTACATCCATGGGTCAATCTTATATTATATCATCACTTTACTATATATTATGAATATGAAGAGCACACAAATGTTGATTAGTTACTTGTTAGTCAAAATGATAAAAATTCATGCATAATAATACACTATAACTAAACACTCTTGACTAAGAGCTAGGGGGCATAAAATAATGAACCATATCACAAAATAGATATAAAAATCAACATAAGTATTTTACCTCCTTTATCGAATTTGATGTCTACTTGTTGTCATAAGAATGTTCGTGATCAGTCTATGACATTAGAGACTCATGTCAATGCTTCTCCATGGTGATAGCACTTATCCAATGGTCACTTGTGGTATTAATTTACTATTGGTTTGGCTTGGTGTGAACCTTGGAATAAAATTGGCATTATAATACTACTTTCAATGGCTTCTTGAAGGCATTCCTATATAATAACCTCACACAAAATGTTTTTATCATATAGTGTGGGAACTTGTATTTATAACTCTAACAATTAAATCTAACCCTAGCGAGGTTAGGTTAAATTCTAACTTTGGTTGAGTCTAAAATAACCTAAATTAAATTAGGGTAACAATATCATCAAAACTTAGTTTCATATATTTTTGAGGAATGATAACTCACTTTAGATATTTGTGAGGTTGTGACTCACTTTTTTTTAATATTTAGGAATTAATAAATCACTTTATTAGATCCTTTGACCTTTGACTTCATATTTAGCTAAAAATTCTTTTTTTGATAAATGAATTTCACTAATTCAACTTAGAATTTTTATTTAGGCAAGTTAATTAAGATTTACAATGTAATTAATCTTGCTTAGTGCTTTTTAGATTTTGGGAATTTTTTTAAATGTTTTCAATTAATAGTTCGATAGGCCAAAAGTGTCAAATTACTAAGTCATAGTTTAACTAAGGTTGAAATCAAACTAGGTTATTGGTGAAAACATGGTAATACCCAAAATAAGCAAACCTTGCCACATTTATAAGTGATTAAACCCATTACATGATTGAATTTAGGCATTCAAGTGATTTCTAGGTTTAAATTACATCATTTACTAGAAATTAAATTGAATCCTAGTTTAGGTATGAAAGTGGTCAAAATTGAGTGTCTACAATTTTCCCATGTTTGAGAAGGCATTGTAAGACATAGGCATAGTAATGTCTATTAAAATAATTCAATAATAGTTAAGCTGAATGATTCGTGCCCTAAAGGGTGGTCAATTGGCCCTTGATTCCCCCTCAAGGGAGCAGGTGGAAAAATAGAATCATTGAACATTCCCTCAAAATGAATAAAATGACATGATCTAGTAGCAACATGGGTGAAATTACTAAATTCACTAAAGGAGGTTATAAATAGTAATGGAAATGGAGTCATTGATTTTCCCATAGGTAGTTATAATCAGTAATAAAGGGTTTGATACAAGTTTGCCTAAAGGCAATTATAAGTAGTGGCACAGATATTTACCCTGGTAGGGAGGTGAGATGAACATTAATTTGCCCAAAGGTAGTTATAATTAGTAAAAATTAATGAAATAATGGTTTTACAAAAGAAAATTATAATTAGTGATGCAAACATTTGCCCTAATAAAGTAGGTGGAGTAGGAAAATAATGATTTGCCCAAAGGTGGTTATAATCATTAGCACAGGACTCAAAAATAATGGTTTACCTATAGGTAGTTATAATCATTAAATTGGTCAAAAAATAATGATTTTACCAAAGGATATTATAATCATTCACATGTTCAAATCACAATATTTAAAATGAGTTTTCCCCAAAAAGGCAAAATATATTATTTATCAAGAAAACAAATTTCCACACTGGGGTAGATTGGTAAGGGTGAATTATGAGAAAAATTTATAAGAACATATCTACAATGAGCTGGCATATAATAACAACACATTTCTAGCCTAAGTGAGAGTATGAAGATGCATGTTCAAACAAACACAGGGTATAGGTAGAAAAATAATGTTATTAAACAGGTCTCATGAGAGGCCCAAAAAGATAGTCTATTTATAATATGACTAAAAAATAAGGAACATAGAATTAAATGGCATGCAATACAGACCATGGATGTGAAAAATACACTTCCTAGAGTGTGTTGAATAAGATATATGCCTTGAGGGGTAAAAAATCAAATGTTTGGCTATATATTCCCCATGAGGTGAAAAATAATTCATTTTCACCCTAGCCTATTAGATTTTTTGAGCTCTGGTTTGTTATCTAGTGAGCTGAAAAAATGGCCCATGAAGGAGCTAGACACCACATTTTGAAGCACGTGAGAGAGCACATGCACCCACCCCATGATGGACCATCGATGAGTAATGTCAAACTCATCATTAATTCTCTTTATTATGCATTTATTTCTTACATTAGGTTGAAAAATGATAAAGTGGCCATTTGCATTTTAGGGCAAATGATGCCTTCGCCAAGGAAAATGGTGACTTCGTGTGAAGTCATCATTCTTAAAAAGGGCATAAATGCCAAAATTGGGTGAAAATTATTGAAATGGATATTTCACCCATTTTTGGGTGAAGTGGCCATTTTTTTGAAAATGAAAATGGTGATACCACATAAAAAGGTGTAAAATCATCTAAACAGTGACTTCGCCATTTAAGAAAATTGTAGTTTCACACTTGAAGCTAAAAATAGTTGGTTCAGGGACTTGATATGGGTCCAACATATTTAAGATGGTAAATTAGGCTTAGTAGGCTAGGCTTAGGCTTAGGTAGTAGCATAAAGTTACACTAACGCTAACTTATTTGTGTTTGTAGAAGCGACTAGCTATCCTAACATACTAGGAGCAATGGTCACACTAATTATGGAGCCCTTAAATATCAATGAAAGATATGGTTGGCTTCTTATAAGATCTTTAACTTCATGATTTGGTCTATATTATAGTCATCTAAGCTAATCAGGCATACTTGAGCATGTTATCTGAGTGTTGGCATAGTGAGACATTGACATTCCATCTACCTACTAGAGAGGCAACCATGACACTTGAGGATACCTAGCATATCTTCAAGTTATTGATGCATAGATTAAGACTATTTTATACACCACCAACATAGCATCAAGTTATTCTTGATGATTTGGTCATCTACCAAGGCATCTTCATATGATAGCATATTGTGGTAGATGCAGTATTGGTACCTTTACACTTTTGATGGTCTGGGGCTAAGAGCACATTTCTATTGAGTGAACAGTAGGTCAGCATTAATTACAAGACCCAAAAAATCTATTAGAATATATTTATGCTCAACTAGTAGCATGTAGGCATGGGAATATTGGGATATTCTTTTTTATCATTGAATATTTGATTATCTTACCCCACAATTTTTCATTTAGATATCATACCTCGCATACTAGTTGCCGTGGTTTAGAGACGAGTGGTATATGGCCTATATGACTATCATATGCTTTCTTATTGGTAGATAGTCCCACAATATTAAGGAGTACTACCTTGATCAAGTATTTTGGTTATTTGATCTCACACAAGATGTACTTGAAGGACATAAATGGTCTGCCCATGTTACTGAGGAGATCAATTGGGATATTCTTAATATCCAGAGGGTCGAGTCTATAGTGAGCTACCTCAGTGTTTCATGGGTTTTTGAAAATACATGGGAGGCATTGCAGATGTAGGGGTCACTTTGGCTTATATATATTGTGTAATATCCCAAAATGGGATATTTACTAGAATCACCCAAAAACTATAAAATCAAAACTCAAGACTTATGGATTTAGATTAAAACTGAAATTGTTTCCTAAATACCACACAGGTATTAACTTGCACACACTTTTATTTTAATAATCAAGATATAAACATATATGAAATTAAATAAGAATTTACTCATATATTGATAATCATGGGACTCACATATACTAAAAAAAATTATATTAAACCATAACAACACAAATTAGTAACAGGTACTCTAAAACTATGCTCAAATCCACTATAATAATAATGACAAGGAATTACCACAAATAATATTTTATAAATGTTGGAGCATCTAATAAATTTTGGAAGGATATAAAATGGGTACATTACAATCTTCCCTTCCTAAGATTACTTGTCCCCAAGAAATCACAACTCTAGCTCTAATTGATTCCATATAAAACCCAATGAATTTCTAAGATGCCAGATCAATATAAGAGGTTTGCTTATTTTATGGTTTGTCATGCTATGATGCATGACATTTTTAATTGGAATCCTCTAAAATTTTTGAACCCATAGTATATAATTTTTCTTCAAGTATGCAAAAAACTTCCCCTATCATTAACTTTGCTTTTTCTTGATTTCGCTGCACCACTCTGGAAAAAAATGACAAATTAAAAATATTCCTCTCTCCACCTCAAGATCTTTTGATTGATGTCCATAATCATGTGGAAGTCTACTATCCTGTACTAAATCTTCAACATCTTCAACAAATTCATCTTCTCTATCATGTCAAAATAATGAATTTTTTTGCTTATCTATGGTTATGATGGAATATTTGGAGCTAATAGATTCCATTCTCTTTGTTGTAAATTGATGAGGGAGAATGTGAGTAATTACCTTTAATGTTATCTTCTTCCCTTTATGAGGAAAACTTAACTCCATGGTCTGATAGTTTTTAAAAAATTATCCTAGTGAATATAACCATTGGACTCCAAGCACTATACTAGTCCCACCTAAACCAAAAACATAAAAAATCATCACAAATTATGTGCTCACCAATGATTACACTAAGATTATTGATCTTATTATTATAATGGATGTTAAACACATCATCTAATACCACATCAAAGCCTTTGAATTCTTTTTCAGGTAGATCCCTCTTTACTGATAAGCCCTCATCAATGAAATTATGAGTAGCACCACCATCCAAAAGTAATTTGACTCTGTATCCACATAAAACTCCTAGTGAAGGGATTATACCTTGGTGTGCTAGAAAGAGAATAAAGTGTAACTTCCTTGGTAATCTTATCTTTAAGACCCAATTGGTGATCTTTATCCTTTACCAAATCTATTAGATCTACAGTTTCTTCCTCATAAGAGAGAACCTCAACATAATACATCTTTTTGCAGTTGTTCAAGACTGAAATCAATAACTCACATTATGATTTTTTGAAATTTAGCACCCTATAAATGAAACAACTACTGCAAAACTCCTTCATGGTCACAAATTGAGAATTATTCCAATTTTGGACTAAAATTTCTCTCCAATCTATCTAAAAGTATGCAAATGAATGCATGATTTGGTTGATTGAAAAGGAATCAGAAACATCCACTTAGAAATATCTGATTGAAGTCCTCCATGAAACATTTATTTCACAATCATATCCTTGAAAATAAATAGCTCCACCATGCATATGTTGTGTTACTCTAATTTTTAACTCCATTGTCTAAAAATTCTGTAAGTACTTATCCATAAAATATAAGGGATATGTCTCCTTTCTCTCCATGTAACAACCAACTTTAAATAAAAAGAGAATCATACCTTCTAAGTGGACGTCTTCATGGGGTGGCCAACCTTGCCATAATGTTTCAATAATTGTATCTTTATCTCCTTTATGTTGTCCTTTACAAGCATGCTTCCCAAGATTCTCATCATAGTTATCCATGTATCAATAAAACTTGGACTCGAATTGCAAAATCCACATGCTCATAGTTGCAACTTATGTCTTTTCCTTTCAAACACATATTAGCATACCTCATAAACACATTCTTATCCAATTCATTAACAACAATATGAGGGAAGAATTTTTTTGTTCTAGCAAGCATACCATAGATTTTTACTAGAGGGCAGTCATCTCTAATCTCCAACACATAAGGAATCATACTTTGGACCTTAAATCTAAAATTATCAAAATTATTTGAAATAAATTCTAATTTTTTCCTTACTTTAATGAAAATAACAACTTTAGATATATGGAAATCAGAATTTTTACCCTTTGTAGTTCTCAAAATATTCCTAAGATCTCACACCCTTTAGCCACAACACTTATCAACTTGAACCTAGGGGTCCCCATGCTCCATGACATAAATTATATTCCTTATTTTTACTCCTATTATACTATACTTCCTATCATGACCATAAATTTGAAATGGTAAAGTGTAAAATAATGAATTTGATATGTCACAAAACCTTTCATACCATGGGTATTATAGCACGGTCTCATTCCTTGGTGGAATGATTAGTGTGAGCTAAATAGGGGTAGCTTCCTCACTTGCTCCCTCAATAGGTGATGTGTTTTTATCCTTGACTTCCTCTTTATTCTATTTATGCATGCAATCATTAGTAGTTATTAAAATATCTTTATCATACCTTGGGATTTTAATAACAAACTAAATTTCTACTTCTTGAAGAGCCATTTGAGTACTCTCCAATGAATCCTTGGTAGAATTAATCTCAAATGTGAGCTTATCAACTTATTCCTCCTACAAACATACAAGAGAGGATCCTCCTTCAATGCTTTTTTGTCTCTTCTCAATCTTTTGGGATAATGTCTTTCCTTCATCAACACTAATCATAATTTTCTTATTTTTGTATTCTTTCTCAAAATATTTTTCTAAAATGATTCCTACCAGAAGTAAATACTCATAAAAAGATATCATTTACTTATTTTCATTAGATATACTTTTATATTATTTATACTTACTATCATACTTAGAATTAGGGAATATACTAATTCTTTACTTTTTACTAGAAATGTAGCATCCTTATTTTGAGATGTTTTGTCTAGAATTGAATTTGTTATGCCATCTAGAAGGTTTTGAAGTGTTGTGAGATTTTTATTAAGGCTCCTCATTTCATCTATTGGGAATCTATAGAATTCCATGATTTTCCTATCACTTAGAAGCATCAAACACATAAGACCTATAAGCTGGAAAGATTAGCAACTCTAATACCATTGTAATATCCTAAATGGGATCTTTACTAGAATCACCCAAAAACTATAAAATCCAAACTCAAGACTTATGGATCTAGATTCAAAACTGAAATTCTTTCCTAAATACCACATAGGTATTAAATTACACACACTTTTATTATTACTAATCAAGATAAAAACATATATGATAGGAAACAATAATTTGATCATATATTGATAAGCATGGGACTAATATATATGGATAACAATGATATTAAATTATTACAACACAAATCAGTAATAGGTACTCAAACTATGCTCAAATGCACTATAATAACAATGACAAGGAATTACCACAACTCTTTTTATAAAATGCAAGACCAAAAATCCTCACACATTCAAATAATGGATTAAAATTGATATTTATAAAGGAAATATTAATACATAATAGCTCATATAAATAAAACTATAAATAACACAATTACAATGATTCACATAACTCCACTAAAAACCTGTAAATAATACACACTTATCCTTTGAACTCCTTGAGGTACCTTCATAATTCTTGAGTGGAATTGTCCTAATGAACCAAAGGGGATTCTTCCTCAAATCCTATCTTCAATGGATTTTTGTCCATAGAAGAAATGTAACTGAGAAATAGCTCAAGCTTATAATAAAAGAGGGTTTTAATGATATATCAAAGATGAATTTCAAAGGGGAGGAACTCATAAGTATAATATTTACAATGAATAAGGAATGGGAGAGGAATTGTGAGGAAAGAAAAAAGGTGGTGAAATATTCCTCATGGGCAGACAAATTGAAATCTTTGACAAGCTATTCCATGTGCAAGAGTCAAAAGGAAATCCTTCACTTTAAACATAATCAACTCTATCTCACATGCTTTCATAATTGTGCCTATCTTTCTCATGTGAAAGAGAAATAATGATGGAAACATGCAATCATTTACCCATAAGTTTCCATATGCCTCCAATAGTGTTCTCAATAACCTTTTGACTTCACCACCACCTATATCATGAAGCCACAAATAAATGTGCCAAACTCCTTTCTTATCCCTTTTCCATCAAAAGCAAACTCATATGGTCAACAAAGTGATTATTGTTATCTCCCAAGTGGATTGGTATTCCCCACTCCAAAAACATGCTCTTGATCCCATGTGAGATTCTCCTAGGGGACATGCCACCTCATTCATAAACCACCTCTTCTATTGCATCATCACCTACATCACCCATTATGTCACCATAAATAGTGGCATGTGAATAGTTCCAATGAATAGTAATTTTGAATAGTGATATCACTCTCAGACTCCTTGTAATATTTGTTTAATATTATAATTTATCCCTAAAAGAATAAATGGATTCATCTTGATCCCATGAATACAATTCCACTAACTAAATTTGATTCTAAAAATGCAGGAACTCTCCAAAAAAGTTAGAGATTCCAAAAAATGTTGGAAGGATATAAAATGGGCACATTACACATTAGTGGGTATAATTATGCCCTATGAGGATGAAATTTCAAGGAAATTTAGGGGGATTAAATCCAATGGAAATTGATGAGATGGAGGCCATGACATAGAGTAGCAATGGTAGCACCTAGTAGAGTAGAGGAGGTGAGGTGGGTGATGATGATGATAAATTTGATGGAGGAGAAAATAGGGGAGATGAAGATGGAGATGGATATGGATATGATGGAGGAGATGACAACCTATAAATTATGGTTTTATATCCTAGCATGATAGGGGTTATAGGTGTACACATTGATCTAGGATAGGTAAGGCCTTCGAGGATAACTACAACATCTAGGGACATAAGTATGTTAGAGGTAGAGATCACCACTTATATAGGGGAGATTTCAGGCTTACAATGGTATGTGGCCAATTTTTCAAGTACCTTAGGCATGAAATATGATGATATGACTCAGATTCAATTAGAGATATATAGGCTAAAGTTTGAGGACAGATAGGATGGTATATTTGCAAGGCCAACTTACCACTGAGAGGGAAGGGATCAGGATATTAAAAATAGATATTAGGCATTAACCACTATTAATAGGCTCTGGTGAGAATATGATGTCTCAGGGATTTGTTACACATGCTAAATTTTCATAGATGATTCTAGAAAGCCTTCAGGCTAAGGACAAGGCCTCTTATTAGCATTGAGCCTATGAGATTACAATGCCTAGGGATCAGTGGGTTACTTCATTTGAGGTTTGGGATGCACAAAGGGAAGTTAATAGATCTAAATGGTCACATACTAGGATGCATGTTATAGGTACCTTAGGTCAGTATGTCCATCATCCATAACCACCACCACCAAGACCACCAGGGCTATCAAGGCCTTTTCTAACAATAGGTCCCATGGACACACAAATCTAGAGTTGACCATAGGGATCTTAGCATTTTGACATTGTTTTGGTATGGCATTATACTTGTTGTATCACCATATTAATTTATTTTGAGACACCATTGTTATATGTATGTATCCTTTATATATATGACATTTGAGATACATTGACATTTAATTTTGGGTCCTTTGAGGCCGATGTACATGTATATGATATTCCTTACATATATATATATATATATATATATATATATATATATATATATATATATATATATATATATATATATGATGCCATGTTGTTATCTTATTTATCTCATGTTTAGCATTTATTAGAATTATGGATGTTTAACATTGTTGTTATTTATGCTCATGTATGCTCTGTTCATTTATTACTTATGCCATGTTTAAGAGATGTTATGTTGTTATCATTTTATTATGTTGTATGAGTCACACATATCTTTATTCAGAGATGCACATCTATATAAACACATAATAAAAATTTTCATCTATTTATTACTCATTGGATTCAGGTATTGTTTGGTTATTTGGCTTTTTTAATATATCAAAGAAAAACCACTGTATTGATCTGATAGTCTCTTTATGTCTATTTTTTTATGTAGCTTGTGACATTATCAAATATATTTACGAATAAATAAAATGAAAATATATATCATAAGCATGGAAAACTTAGTTTAAATGCTAATATAAACAATCTAGGAATAAGATATGAGGAATCAAATCCCAAGTGTAAATATAAAATAAATAAACCAAGCATAGGAAAGAACACAAATTCACAACTCAAGTACAAGATATGGGTAATCAATACTCAAAGGTAAATAAAATGTAATATACCTAAGACAACTGAGAAAACAATGCAAAAAGGCAAATAAAAAGAAACAAATAGATAAAAATAAATAAACAAGTAAATAAAACACAAACATACCATAAAAACTATATAAATAGATTTAAAAAATACCAATAAACAAAACTGATCAAACAAACACTAATAAACAAACAAACAAACAATATAATAATAAATTAAACAAATTAGGCTAAAACAAATAACAATATACAAACAATGGTTAATCACAATGTTAGTATAGAATACAAATTATTTTTTCATGTGTAATAGAGGTGTTACTCTTGGTGAAAGGGGTATCCCTAGGATAGGTAGTAACAACACAAGTAAAAAAACACAAGAACAAAAGGTACAAGGTTACCCCTATGCTATAAGGAACAATGACATAAGGTATGATGATAAATTATTGCCCCTAGGCCATAGGGAATAATAACATAAATAAGATATCAAACATTGCCCCTAGGCTATAAGAGATAACCAAAAAACAAACAAAAATAAGGGGAATAGAAGAAAAGGAAGGGGTAGTTAAGCTAATTCTAGATGTAGTAGGTAAGGGGGTGTTTCCTACATAGTTCTCTGGACATGAGATCCAACATGAAATTCAGGCCAAATTTAATTCTCCCAAGATATGGGACAAAATAAAATGGATGATAAGAAAACATGATTGACTTGTAGAATAAAATGAGAATGGTCTCAAAAAACTTTGAGTGCATAGGAAAATGGGGGAATGATATTCATAATCATGAAAGCGTTAACACAAATAAATCACACAAGCATGATAGCATGGTTTAGGCTAAAACCAAACTAAAAGACAAAAGATGAGTATCCATAAATTAACTCAATTGGTAATTCATAGTGTCTATGACATCTATGGATTGGAATGAGAATGAGATTACAAAACATTAAGAGTATTGGCAATGGTTTCTCATAAAATAGTGAGAGCACTCAAATAGAAAAATTCTCACAAAATGATGAGAGCATAAGAAAACCCAAGTGGTCATTGGTGCATCGAGTTTGAATGCATAATGCTTACAACATCGACTCAAAAAATGGTGAGAGAATATGACTAAGAACAATAATAATGGGGAAAATAAAAGGTTAATTCTAAAATATCTAGGAGTCATAGAATCCTTAAGGCAAAGAAGTGGTTAAAAAATAAAGGAAGGTGGTTGAGCTAACCCAAGATGCCCCATGTATCTAAGTGTTGCCTACATAGTCTATGCAGACCTCAGGCTAATTTAGTTCTCCTATAAATGGGAGGAAAAATACAAAGATGGTATATAAATTAAGATGTCTAGATAAGAAACTCCATCCCCAAGAAATCTGGTAGCTTTATAGCTCACAATAAAATTATAAGCGGATTTTTATGATTTTGTGAATTTTAGGATTTTCCTAGGTCTTTTACAAATGTTTAGGGATTTTCAAATTGTTTTAAATGTTTTTGAAATTTTCTAGGTATCTCAAATAAATTGAGAATCATAATATATAAAATTTTCCAACCCGTAAAATGGTGAGGGTGTGGCTTAGTTTGCTCGTAAAATGGTGAGAGAATTAAAACTTAAATTAATCATAAAATGATGAGGGTGTTCAAATAAGGGTAGCCAAGATGACCTTAGAAAATACTGAACACTCTTACATAGTCCAAAAGGACCTTAAGCCACTATAGTTTTGCCTACACAAAATGTGTTTGAATAATTACTAATAAGTTCAAGTATAGGAAAATAGTAAGGTATGGCACAATGATGGCAAGGTGATGTAGTAATGCATGGTAAAGGGGTTGTTGCAAATTTTCCCAAAGATGGTTATAATTAGGAAACAATGGAAAATTTTAGTGTTACTAATTTTCCCACAAGTAGTTATAATTAATAACATAAGTATATAATGTAACAATAAATGAAGGATGTAATTGCCAAGACCATTGTCATACTAATTTCATGTACTACCATTCAAAATTTTGATTATAAACCAAATGTTGGCACTAAATATGTGATCAACCATTGAACATGCCTGAAGTAAAAATGAATTGAAACCAAATCCAAATGCGATAAGTGGGGTTAGTTAAAAAATAACTAGATGGAAAGGAGTTAATGGTATGGCATAATGGTATAGGGTATAAGACAAAGAATGGGTATAGTGTGACATAACTTAAATGATCCTTATAGAAAATAATTATATTCCCTCAAGCGTAGAAATTTTTGAGGTGAATTATGTTCATCGATTTCATCTCCCTCTAGCATGGAAATCATGTATGCTCTAGAATCATAGTTAGCAATAACTAAATAAGGCCCTAACTAGCTTGGTTAGAAATTTCCTTTTTTCTTTGTCTCGACATTGACATTATTCTAATTTTCTTTTAACACAAGATCACCAAGCTCAAATTCATGATGCTTAATGTGCCTATTATATTTGCCTCTTAATCTATTATGATATGCCTAAAGATTATTCAAGGAAACCATGCATTTTCCTTTAAGTAAGTCTAGCTCTTGTAAGCGAACTACTCTATAGTCTTCATCATAGATGATGCATTATAATAAAATATAGAGAGAATGAAAATTATCCTCAACAAGAAGAATGGTTATAGACACCTAAAAACTACACATAATAGTTTTAGATGTTGCATTACCTTTGGACCTTCTACTAGACCCATTTGTAGCTTAGCCTTATCAAACCCCTACCTAATGCAAAATTTAATTCACCTTTTTACGAAATCTCTTTGCCCCATCAACCATAAATGGTTAGGGTAACCATTGATATTTGGCCTAACTATCAATGGTTGGGTTCCTCACCTTTCCTTAAAAACTTGAAAACTTTGCCAACTCTCTATGTGAGATTAGAAACTCTCAAAATGGCAACTTGTCTTTAAAACAAAGCTTTTAAAGCTAAAAAAAAAAGGAAAAATTATCTTCCATCAAATTAGTAACTTTTATTTCATTTAGTAACTTTTGCCTATAAAAGGAGTAGAGTAGGAAGTGAAAAAAATAAGCAGTCATCAGGCATTCAATCTTTCTTGTAGTTATCTAGCGTATGTACCAGCAAGCAAACATTGTTACTAAAGATATAAAAGTCTATCAAAATCATTTTTAAAGGCTTGAAGCATTGTTACTCTAATCACATCACCCCAAGATTCCTCCACTTAGTTATAAGTATTTTATTCTTGTGTTCTTTGGTTTATCTAGTTTCTAATCCCTTTATCTTATCAGACCCACCAATACCCCACTTTACCCTTTCTAACCCCATATCTAACATCTATTTGACCAAATTCCCATTCTATACTTCTTGATTTATTCACTCCAAATTTGCATAGGCAATCATTAATGGTCATCTGCAACTACCGATGTTTGACCAACCACTGACAGTTTACCTCAACCACTGATGGTTCTCCTAACCATCGACAATTCTCTATGGCATCATTTTCTAGCAAGCCTTTTTCACCATTTTACATCAAATCAAGCTCCACTTTTTGTGTTTCCCTCTGACCATAGTATCCTTTCTGATTTTTTAAACCTGACCCCAACCAACCTAGCATTGAAATTTTATTATTTTCTTTAATAAGCAAGTTATCTTTTACTTTCTAGCATGCATTTGCCTTCTTATCATTAAAAACAAATATCTTATTTTTTATTTTAGACTTGATTATCATAAAAATGGATTGATAACTTCCTAGAAAGAATTATGCTTCTTGGATCTATCTCATGCTAGGCAATCCACTCAACCAACCATCTAACAACCCCCTTCTAAGCTTTCTTATAGGTATCTAGAGTTTGTACTAGTGAGTAAGCATTGTCACTAGATATATGAAACTCTGTCAAAATCATTTTGAAAGGCTTGAAGCATTGTTACTCTAGTCACATCACCCTAGGATTCCTCTACTTAGTTTTAGGTATTTTTTTCTTGTGTTCTTTGATTTATCTAGTTTATAATCCCTTTATCTTATCAGACCCACCAATACCCCAATTTACACTTTCTAACCCCGTATCCAACCTCTATTTGATGAAATTCCCAATCTATACTTCTTCAGTTATTCACTCCAAATTTTCATAGGCAATCATCGACAGTCATCTACAACTACCGATAGTTGACCAACCACCAACAATTTACCTCAACCACTGATGGTTCTCCTAGCCATCGACAGTTTTCTATGGCATCATTTTCTAGTAAGCTTTTTTCACCCTTTTTCCTCAAATCAAGCTCCACTTTGTGTGTTTCCCTCTGACCATAGTATCCTTTCTAATTTTTTGAACCTGACCCCAACCAACCTAGCATCAAAATTTTATTAGTTTCTTTAATAAGCAAGTTATATTTTACTTTCTAGCATGCATTTTCTTTCTTATCATTGAAATAAAATATCTTATTTTATCATTTTAGACTTGATTGTCATAAAAATGGATTGATGGCTTCCTAGAAAGCATTACACTTCTTGGATCTATCTCACACTAGGCAATCCACTCAACCAACCATCTAACAACCCCCTTCCAAGTGTCTGTGTTATTTTCAAGTTATTCCTTCCTATCCAAAGAGGAGTTCCTACTTTCATCTAGATTCATGCATGAATTTCATCATGTATTCTTCTACACACCCTATTACTAGATTTATTTTATTTACTTTCAAAATTAAGAAATGAGGAAAATAAATTGAAACATTTTAGCACACCTAGTGGGACACAGTTCCCTTTTCTTCCTTTATTGTTTGTTCATCAAATTAAATCTAAAAAATTCCTTTTGGGCATAAAATAAACCATTTGTATACATTAGCTACTTGCCTATTTTAGCTCACCTAGCTTAATTAAAGGCATCATAATTGAAATTTAGTGCACTTATGTTACACAAACCAAATCACTTTCATAAAATAAACATCCAAACATACCTAAGACAAGGCCCAACTAGGATTTCATCACCTAGTGATAACCTTACCCCTTCCCAACTATCTTACTTGGGTTTCACCACCAAGAGGAGAACCAAATCAACTTTTTGGTTGAGTATAAATCTTGAACATGGTATATTTTGGTTAAAAACCTGACACTCTTATCATTTTAAGATCATGAAGTGAGGGGGTAGGCCCTAATATCAAGCCATGTACTGAAGTTCAACATAAATTTTTCTCTCTTGAGCACCTAAACAACCTAAAACTAGCCATAGATTGCCTCTTTAGTATCTGATTTTCAATCCAAGCTCCCTTTTCACACTCTCTAAGCCATAATCCAAAAGCGATTTAAAAGGATTCCTAGGATAAACATGATTTTAGTGTATGCATTGATTGCTTTTAATTTTTTTTTGTTGCTCTTTGTTTGAGGTGTGAGTTTCATCATAATATCTCTTCATTTATTATATGGTCTTTACTAGACAACAACTAAGAAATAAAACCAAACAACCACCACCATCTTCTTCTTCCTCCATGGAAAATAATTCTAATGTTGAAGGTTCTCCTCATTTTTCTCCCCCTCCTTCTAGAATCCCTATTGTATCTAAATGGGATGAAAACTTTGTTTCCTTCCTTGAAAACAATTAGGTAGCTCTTCAACACTACCTTAACACCATGCCCCACCTTAACTCCTTTGATTTGGTTCCTCCTACAGATCCTTCTTATGGAATGCCTTCCTCTCTTATGGTGGGTACTACCTCAATTGAACCTTCAACCATCCCATCTACCAACACTACCCAACCCTAATCCAATGTTCCAACGTCTAGCCAAATACCCCCTATTACACCCCATATAGGTTCTACTTTACCTTTAGTCACATATACTCCACCCACCCTAGGATTATCCTCTACCCCTACTTTTACCCTTCCTTTGGTGGCAACTAATCCCTTAATCACTACCCCATTTCAGAACTTAGTGCTTTTTATACCTCAAACACTTCCACCTATTAGCACTAAAGTCACCACACAATCTCAACCTACTCAACCTCTACCTTCAACCTCAAATATACCTTTAAGCCAAACTACATTCATACACCAACAAGTACTTATTACAACCTACCAATATGAGTACATACCACCATCCACCCAACCAATTATGCCAATCAGTTCATATGTAGCACCATATCAACCACTTGTTACCACTTACCAATATGTGGCCTCTTCCATGCCTTTTACCACTTATATTTACATAGCTACCACTCAACTCCAATAGAATGTACCCCTAAATTATGCATCTTCCCAACCTTAGTTAGATTTGATCAAGATCTTAATGGAGAATATGACTAAATTAGAATCATCTCTTTCCAAATATCATAAACTTGTATCCTATGATCAAATTTATAATGAACCTATCCATCCATCTAACCCCATTCACTCTTATCCTCCTCAATTTGAATTGCCCAAATTTTCCAAATTTTAAGGCAAAGAGGATCCCTAAAAATATTTGAGAGCATTCTATCATTCTTTTTACTTGATCACATATGATGATGCTCTCCTCCTTTGAACCTTCCCAATGTCCTTATCAGGACCTACCCTTGATTTTTATAACTCTCTTTCTACACATTCCTTATTTTCCTTATCCTAACTAGCCCAAATCATTTTAGAACATTTCTCGATAGACATAACTAAAAAGGTTTTCATAACTAACCTCTACTATATCAAACAATTTAATGATGTGTCAATTATTGATTCTATGGCTATATGGAGAGGCTTTATCAATCAACTCTCTTTCACCTTACCCCAATCGAAATTAATCAAACTTTTCTTTAGGGGTTGTGCCAAGCATATTTCACCTACTCTTCAAGTTCAAACCTTATGAACATTTGATGAGGCATTCACCATGGCATGAAAACGTGAGAAATGTGCCATTGATAAAGGGAAACTAAACTTACAGAATAAGAATCCTACTTTCAAACCCAATGACCCTCTCTCTACTAAAACAACCATCCAATCTAATACTAAGGCAAAAACATCCACAAATTTGGTGGTTCTAAAAATTGCCCCACCTCTAATTGTTAACTAATCACCTCAAAACAATTCTTCCAAACCTCCTTATCAATAAAATCAAACCCAAAATATAGCACCTCGAAGACAATATACTCTCATTGGGGATTCATATGCATATGTTTTGGATAAACTAATCAAGGCCAACCTTATCCAACTTCCACCAATTAAACCACCCCAACAATTTGATTATTTTTATCCTGTACCTGAGTGGTATAATGAAAATGGCCATTGTGTCTTTCACCAAATTGTTGGACATGACATTGATAGATGTAATACCTTTAAAATTCTTATCTAAAATCTAATTGATAGTGGGGATCTCACATTTGATAACTGTAGAGTAATTTCCTACTCTACGTCGTATTTATTTTATTTTTTGATTCGAGCGCTGCAATTTTGGTTCCTACATATCCTTGGATGTCGCAGCATAATTTTTAAGTAGAGGGCTGGTTCATTTTGCCTAAGTATCGAAGTGCAGCGGACACTTCCAAGTGTCACCCTTCAAGCACAAGTCTTTTTCCCATTCTTGTTTCCTTCATCTCATTTTTCCCAAGTATCGAATTCAAGCAAAAGTCAACACATGTCAATTTTTAAGAGACAAAGATGGACAGCTGGCATCCTCTGAACACCCTTTTGTAACTTTTGGGAAGGCCACAGAATGTGCCACATACCTAATAACAACTAAGCGGAATGCACCACATGTCAGTGTCTGAGTCTCATAAAGGCACCCATGTTTCATTATACCTTTTGACAAAGACTTTTAATGGACCAAGTATCATAGAGAGCAAAAAGCACCAGGTGGCAGTTGCGAAGACCCTGAATGACCTTTTTGAAGAAGGTAGCAGAAGACACCACATTCCCTAGATAGAGAAGTGGAACATGCCACGTATCTTCCCAAGAGTAGCAGAGATCACCACGTGTCAATTTCCAAGAGACCATTTTTGAGCCTAATTGCCAAAAAAAAATTATGGTGGGTCCCTGAGTGTTACTCCAAAGAACTATGGAAGCGAAGAATGTCAACAAGTGAAGACTGTCACGTGCATCCATCCGTTCCTAAAAGGTTTCCTGAGCAAGGAACGCTATAAGTTTTATTTTGTTAAAACTGAAAATTATCAAGGAAGCAGATTGTGATAGGTGTTGAAGGCAGAGCATCCCTCAATGAAATATAAAGAAAGTGGAAGTGGCCAAGTTTCATCCTCTGGTGCCTTCTAGACCGTAAAGGAGAATTTTCATGGATTGACTAAGTGTCCTCACATCCATCTAGCTATTTCAGCAAAGATGGAAAGAAATTCAACATGAGTTATTTATGGTAGATAGAACAGTGCAGTAGGTAGATTTTTTGGGGCTTACAAGCATTAAAGATGCCATCTATTTGTGCCCTAATAGAATAGGTAGAGTAGATAGTTGAGTGGCCAAACAGATGATGGAATGAATAATTTTTGGCGTGAAGAGAGGTACTAGACATGGATTGCCATGCCACAGTTAGGGCAGTTCCTGATAAGACCAAGATGCATCCAAGGCATTGAATGTGCCATCTATTTTGTCCCCTGTGAGTGAAGGATGGAGTGGAATTGTGTGGGAAATAAAGTGATCGAAGGAGACATCCCAAGCTATATAAACAGGATTGTAAAATCAAAACAAAAAGGGGGGAATTTCCATAGTTTTAGACTTTCAGAGTTTTGACCAATAATATCATTTGCTTTTGTTTCATTCTCCTGAGTTGAAAGGTTTATATGAATATGTGTGTTTTTGCATCTTTTGTATGACTGGAAGATTCAATAAGAAGATGGAACACTATGCCCCTGTTGATGTTATCTATGTCATTTTCAAAGTAGTCTATGTTGTAGATTTTCTAGTGTTGTGATTGGAAATGTTATTTGCTTTTGTCTCATTTTCTGGAGTTTGAAGTTCTACATAAATGTGTGTGACTAATGTGCCTCTTATGTGATTGAAGGATTCTATTAAGAAGATTGAACACTATGCCTTGTTGACAATTCCTGTATCTTAGCAAAAGACTCCCCTATTTTGAGCCTCTATTTTTATTATTTCAATCTTTTACATTGATCATGCACTTGTCTGCTCTTAAATGTAATTGATTCATATAATTGTCTCATTGTGCTTAGGTTAGGATTAGGATTACACTCAGGTGCATTTCCATAGTTACGTTTCAATTCTTGCATTTTGCATTTCTGTTTAGTCTCCTATCCCTTTTCCCCAACACCTATAAAATAGAAGAGACTAACTTCTTTAAAACCTAGAGGTTGTTTCTAGTCGCATTGTCCCAAAACTTGAAACTTCCCATTGTTGATTGGTTAAGATCCAGTGCAATTATATGCCATCAACAATTTATAGCACGCCTGATGGGACACATCTTTCAAAGAGTTGAAGAATTTTGGTGTGTTCTTCAGCCAATCAGCCTTTGGAGGTTTTTTAGGAACACCAACAATGACTCTGAGTCATCAGCCAATCAAGAAATATCATTAAGAAATCCCTTTTGGTAGGTATAATTCTGTTACTCATAGCTATGAGTCTTATTATCCTTCAAATATGTTTAATCAAGGACAAACTTCTCCTAAAATCATGTCAAGTAATGAGGATGCACATGGTCACGAGCTATACCAATTTTATGCCCAACCTAATCTCATTTTCACCTTCAAGAAAGCATTGTTGGGATTTAAAAAATATGTGTTAAAACTTGACAAAAAAAGGGAATGTGGCCAAGAAATCCCTTGTCATATCATCCATCAAGTGAGGGAAGCAATAGACCTGATCAAAAGTGAGTGGGATCCCATTAAAAGGGCAAATTGGTAAGAGCTTACATATGAGATGTCAAATGTGTGTG
This sequence comes from Torreya grandis, assembly GCA_037957365.1. Taxonomy (NCBI): domain Eukaryota; kingdom Viridiplantae; phylum Streptophyta; class Pinopsida; order Cupressales; family Taxaceae; genus Torreya; species Torreya grandis. Next base: position 747,656 of record JARHVA010003715.1, read on the forward strand.
GATTGATTACATTTCTAGAAGAAAGGCTAAGCTTTCATGAGAACCAACCTTACCAAGTCTACCAAACTTCATATCCACCACCACAAATCCCATATCAAACATATGCCACCCCTGTTCATGAGCCAAATCAAACCTGTCAAGGCCAATTCCCCAATAATGTAGAGTCTATAATAACAGCAGGTCAAGAGCACCCCAAACTCTCACTATCTCCTCAAGTTCCTTTCACCCTTACTCAAGAAGCTCCTTGTTTTCCATCATAGCCTTCTTTTTCATCCCTTTTTAGAAAAGAATATGTTTTGAAGGAAGCAATTGAGTATGTAAAAGAGTATGCTCGATTCATGGCAAGTCAAGAGGATTACATAAGTATAGATCAGGAGGAAATCATCATAGATTCCCTCTTTGATGAACAAGAGGACAAGTCACCAGCTTTCTCCTTAACTTATAATGAGGAAGAGATCATTTCTAACTTTTTCCTCACCCTGTAAGAGGATATGGAGGAGTATGGACACTCCCTTGATCAAGTCATTGAGACAGGTGACACTATCTTTTAAGAAGGCTATGGATTGGCTAGATATGGAGAAGATGACTGTGAGGCTCAACTGAGTATATAGAAGGGATACCACCTTTTAGATTCATCCTTTCAAGAGGATGTAGTCATGACAGAGCATGATGATGAAATAAAGCTGAAACCTAAAGAAGATAAGCTGGAAGACAAGGGATATTAGAGGGCATAGCATGGAGAGCCAATAGCTGATGATTTCTTGATGACACACGATAGCATGAAGAATTAGTATTCGATGAGCTTTCAAGGACAAGAAGAGTTTGTGGGTGTCGAAAGCATGTTTGATTCAGACTCATTCGAATGCTGGAAAATCTGTGTGGCCAGCGTAGAGGACATTCCATCAAAGATATACCCATTGCAATCACTGGTATGGCAAAACAAGTTGGCTTGTCATAAAGAAAACATTGGAAAATTCATTTTTGATCTTGGAGGGAAATAAGAATATTCAATTAATGTAGTTAGGTAGTTTCCCATTCTCACATTGTTTTGTTTTTTGTTTTGCTTTCCCACTTTTTTAAAAAAAATAAGCATTTTAAATAGAGTCGGTGTCTTAGAAGTTTTAATTCTTTAAATTTTTCCACATTAAATGCTTCCCCAAATCTATTGAGATCTCTAAGGTACCTTGCACCACATAATGTGTTTGCCTCACTATTTCTTGAAGATTGAGTAGGATTTGCTAATGGTGACCTAAAATTAATGCTATTTGGGACTTGATAGGCCCATAAATATCCCTTAGCAAATTTTAAAAGTTTAAAAACTCTCAAGCATTCTTACGAAAACATCCTACTCATTGTGATTGATAGCGCTTAGTGAAATTTGTTTCAGCGAGTGAATTTTTATCTTGCGCAAGCTTCATACCAGGTTATCATACAAGAGATATAGAGATGGCAAGAGCATCATCTTTGCAGCAAGGAATAGGGACACCTAGATACCTTGCTAGATTACTAGCTATTAAATCATATGTTTTAGCTCCTACATAACTTCCAAGGAGCTACCCATGAATAAAAGTCTTGGGAGTCAGTCAAACCAGTGACCCATCCAGGGTAAAACACTATGCAGATGGAATCATGGACATGATTCTACAAAGAGCCAGTGGCAAGAACCTCAGAGAAGAGGCACACCAAAGGTGTCTGCAAAGAGCCAAGGCAAGGCAATATGAGACATTTGAGATAAGGATATGGACCTCACAACTGGCTCAATTTGTTGTCCTAGCTACACACCCATGCCTAGATATAATTAAATTATGCATGGACTTGCTCAATCCACAATCTTGATCCATCCAACAAGGCCCCTTCATGTTATAGGTCACTTTGCAATCTATTAGGGGCATGCTTGCCCTGCAATACGATGATACCACCACCTTCCTCACCATTGATAGAATGTAAAGGATGTGGGTAAATGTCAACACCCAGACTAGGTTTTTGAGGTCTGAGTTACAAATAGCTGATGGGGATACAATGGTGCCCATACTCCCTACATCAAGGACTCCATTTGCACTCGCTAGCCAAGATACACTGTCGATGATGGCTCTCATCTTCGACATGAAGGATGATGTGGCTGTATATGCTGAGTAAATGGCCATCCTCTTCAAGCTAAAAATGGTTGACAAGATGCAAGAGTACCTTTTGGACTTCTCTAAGCATATCACCTTCTCAATAGTGGAGTAGCTAACCCAATTTAGGTCAAAAGGGATATTCAGGTACTCCTCCTTTCTATTTCATCTAATATTTCACCAGAATCTTGACCTCTTCTCCCAATTTATGAATCCAAACCTATATGACCCAGCCTTCGATCCCCAAAGAACTATACCTATGTCTGTATGGACACATTTTTTATCAAAAACCAGTGACACATATGATTTTTGAGAACTATTCATCACCTCTATTCTTCATTGTCTTAGCCCTGAGCCTATGATAAATAGGTTATTCCCAAGTGTTACAAACCTCTTGGTCAATTGCCTAATCCCATGTGATTTCTATTTTGGGGCCCATCACATGACCTTAAGGGTCCATGGATTTTGTGGGGAGCCATCATTGCTACCAAAGGTTTTAACTCTTCGATTAGCATTCCTCAAAATTTCCAAGTAAGTGTCGGTGGTTGATAATGAATATGACTCTAGGAAGAAGAAGAGGAAAATGTACAATCTTCCATGGATGGTAGGCAATGTAAGCTTGGAAGCTAGAGAAGCTAAAAATATATTGTTGAGGAAGCTAGCCTTTCTTAGATTCTTATTGGTAGAGGATAAGTGGGTTTATGACCCAACTGATTACATAGCCTCCGTAGTGAAGACAAATAAAATTGGAGCCAAGATTGTGCATGAAGGCTGCCCATTTTGGGAGACCAGGAAGAATCCTACTGAAGATACCCCTGGTCTCTATGTTGAGATAACAAATTTTCCACCCCTACAAAAGAGGCCATGGGAGACCTTTTATGATAAATAGAGGGATCCTGATCCCAAATTCAAGATGACCTCTGGTTTGAAAAGGATGCTAAGGAACAAAGGATGGGATGCAAAAAAAATTGAGGGCTATTGGAAATATAGGCAAGAAATTTCCCAAACCACCCATGCTTTTAGAGGCATAGATTCATATGAAAGGTGGGAAGAACTCTGGGATGAGTGGCATCCATCCCCTGCATCTAGCCCAAAAACAAGCCAAATGCTGACACTCAGGGCGGAGCAAGTAGCTGGAGCAGGACCAAGCCAACAACTGTAGACTTCAAAGCAAGCTGAAGCTACCATAAAACAACAAAGAAGTGTGGTATCTTCACCACCATAGGCTTCCCCATCATTGGGAGTGATTGAAGTCCCCAGTTCTCCACATGCGCCACTGGAAAAAGCAAAGGTGGAAGGGAAACAAATGTAGCCAGAGGCAGAAACACCCAGGAAGAGGAGGGTGTAGTTCCACTTGGATCTAGAGGAAGAAGAGGAGCCTTCACAGTGCCTAGTGCAAGGTACTGTAACTTCCCCTTAGGTAAGTATTACTTCCCCTCTTCCCTATCACTCTCCCCCTTTCCCTGTTAGTGTGGTTCCTCCATCTAGCCAAATGACAACTCCCGCCACTGCTGCCATTCCCATTTCACAATTCGCCCCATCCTTGATGCCTCAAGCCTTAACATTGCCCTATTTCTCCCCCTCCATTCCCAAAAATATGTCCCTACAACTCACCCCTACCCAGCCAATGACTCTCCAATATGGCTTACCACAAGGATTTCCTTTTGTAGGGGGACATATTACATCCCCTTCCACCTTCTAGATGCAGGCCGATGCAGCAAGGAAGGCAAGAGAGGCCCAGTTAGAGAAGAAGAGGATTAAAGAGAATAAAGCATCGGATGTCCCACATTTGAGGTCACAATTTGACCCCATTCAATAGTAGCTGATGGTGACCCATTTGTCATCCAATGTTGCTAGGCTGAGTGAGCAAATGCAGCTGGAAGACTACACAATGAATGTAGTGGCCATTGACATGTCCCTGTTCAGACCCCAGGACAGAATTGAGCTACTGACTGAATCCACTTCTATGGTCACAAAAGATTATTTAAAGAAATCAAGAAGACTGTAGAAGATGGAGGCTTATTTGGCCCAAGAAAAGGCAAACTATAATAGTTTGGTCAAAGAAATAAATAGGAGAGACAATGAAATAGCTAGTCTACAGAAACAATTGCAAGATATTGTTTCCCTCCAAACTCAACAGGCAATTCAGGCCCAAAATGATTCATTGAAGATAGAGCTTTCACTTGCAAAAGATGTAGCTATAGTTCTAAGAAAAGAAAATGCAAAATTGTAGGGAAGATTTGAAGGACTTCAACTACAAGTTACCCAATCACAACAAAGGTTGCTAAAGGAGCAGAATAAGGCTATGACTTTTCAAGCTCAGTTTCAAGCATAGCAACAGAGGATGGCACAACTAGAAATTGAGTTGGAAAATAGGCCAAGAGGTGTTAGAGTGGTGCAACTGGTGAAGGAGCTCTATGAGTCAGTGTGGGAAATAATCTCTTCAAAGATTATCCAGCTCAAGCCATTTTTCACCTTCTTACTCAACGCACAGCAACTATGCAAAAGGGTGGAAAATTTAGTACATAACACTCTGGCCACAATCCCTAAAAGAGTCATAGACTCCCATTCATTGCTAGAGAAGCTCTATGACATAAAGGATGCAACATTGGTAGTCACAATAATCTCAGACAGAATGGCCATCGTAAAATGGGTCAATGAGGAGCTCAGTCACAATGCCGTAGCCAATACTTGTAGAAGATGTCTCGATGTCGTGAAAGAAGGATCGGTGAGATGAGACACCACATTAAATATTTGGTATAACTAGGCATACCTTCCTTGTTTCCAAATTCAAAGATGGTCCTGATGGTTGATCAACTTCAACCATTGCTACTGGCTAAACAAAGGGATCAAACAATTTTCTAGAGCTTACGGGATGATTCCTTAGCCCCAGACGTTGAAACTGTTCTGATTCCTATTTTTTGGCTAGAATCCAAGTTGAAAGCCATGGTCCAAATACTACAAACCTTTTCACACAAGGATATTTTCAACCTTAATTTGGCCTTCATGGAACTGTAGAGTAAGGATTATCTGACCATGAGTGGTTTATCTACCAAACAGCTCTTTTAAAGCTGTAAATTTTGAAATTTTGATCAAGCGGGAGTCAAGTTATTTTTGAGCAAGCTCAAAAGTATTGAAGGTCACCAGTAATTGTAGAGTAATTTCCTACTCTACATCGTATTTATTTTATTTTTTGATTCGAGTACTGCAATTTTGGTTCTTACGTATCCTTGGATGTCGCAGCATAATTTTGAAGCAAAGGGCCAATTCATTTTGCCTAAGTATCAAAGTGTAGTGGAAGCTACCAAGTGTCACCCTTTGAGAATAAGTCTTTTTCCCCTTCTTATTTCCTTCATCTCATTTTGCCCAAGTATCAAATTCAAGCGGAAGTCACCACGTGTCGATTTCCAAGAGACAAAGATGGACAGCTGACATCTTCTGAACACCCTTTTGTAACTTTTGGGAAGGCCACAAAATGTGACATGTACCTAATAATAGCTAAGTAGAATGCACCACATGTCAGTGTTCGAGTCTCATAGAGGCACCCATGTTTCATTCTACCTTTTGACAAAGACTTTCAATGGACCAAGCAGCATAGAGAGCGAAAAGTGCCAGGTGGCAATTTTGAAGACCCTGAAGGACCTTTTTGAAGAAGGCAGTGGAAGATGCCACATTCCCCAGATAGAGAATTGAAAGATGTTGCATATCTTCCCAGGAGCAACAGAGATTGCCACGTGTCAATTTTTGAGAGACCATCTTTAAGCCTAATTTCCAAACAAAGATTATGGTGGGTCCCCAAGTGTTACTCCAAAGAAATATGGAAATGATGAATGTCAACAAGCGAAGACTGCCACGTGCATCCATCCCTTCTTAAAAGGTTGCCTGAGCAAGGAATGTGATAAGTTTTATTTTGTTAAAACTACAAAGTATCAAGGAAGCGGATTGCAATAGGTGTCGAAGGTAGAGCATCCCTAAAAAAAATATAAAGAAATTGGAAGTGGCCAAGTGTCATCCTCTGGTGCCTTCTAGACCATAAAGGAGAATTTTCATGGATTGACTAAGTGTCTTTTCATTCGTCTATCTATTTCAGCAAAGATGGAAAGAAATTCAATATGAGTTATTCTTGGTAGATAGAGCAGTGCACCAGGTAGATTTTTGGGGGCTTACAAGCATTAAAGATGCCATCTATTTGTTCCTTAATATCAGAGGTAGAGTAGACAGTTGAGCGGCCAAATAGATGATGAAACAAAGAATTTTCAGCACGAAGAGAGGTACTAGACATGGACTGCCATGCCGTAGTTAGGGTAGTTCCTGATAAGACCAAGATGCATCCAAGGTATTGAATGTGCCATCTATTTTATCCCCTATGAGTGAATGATGGAGTGGAATTGCATGGGAAATAAAGTGATTGAAGGAGACATTCAAAGCTATATAAGTAGGATTGTAAAATCAAAAGAAAGAGGGGGGAATTTCCATAGTTTTAGACTTTCAGAGTTTTGACCAATAATATCATTTGCTTTTGTTTCATTCTCCTGAGTTGAAAGGTTTATATGAGTATGTGTGTTTCTACATCTTTTGTATGACTGGAAGATTCAATAAGAATATGGAACACTATGCCCTTATTGATGTTATCTATGTCATTTGCAATGTAGTCTATGCTATAGATTTTCTAGTGTTGTGATTGGAAATGTTATTTGCTTTTGTCTCATTTTATGGAATCTAAAGTTACATAACTGTGCATGACTTCTGCACCTCTTATGTGATTGAAGGATTCTATTAAGAAGATTGATCACTATGCCTTGTTGACAATTCCTGTATCTCAGCAAAAGACTCCCATGTTTTGAGCCTCTATTTCTATTATTCCAATCTTTTACATTGATCATGCACTTGTCTGCTCTTAAATGTAATTGAATCATATAATAGTTTCATTATTGCTTAGGTTAGGATTAGGATTACACTCAGGTGCATCACCATAGTTAGGTTTCAATTCTTGCATTTTGCATTTCTATTTAGTCTCCTATACCTTTCCCCCAACACCTATAAAATAGAAGAGACCAGCATCTTTAAAACCTGGAGGTTGTTTCAAGTCGCATTGTCTCAAAACTTGAAACTTCCCATTGTTGATTGGTTAAGATCCAGCATAATTTTATGCCATCAACAATAACCCCAATGCACCCCCTAATCAATCTCTTGACATTTTATGTAAGCCTTTCCCAAATCATGCTCCTTCCACCCAACATCAAGATAGTAAACCTTAATATTATAACTCCCATGAGGCACATACAATCAATGTTATTATTAATGTGCCCATCATCACTATTACCCAAATAGAGGAATCAAACCTACCATTTATTCCTTCAAACACCAAAATGAAGTAATTAACCACTTCTCTCTCTTCATTAGATGTGACCATGACTTTATCTACTCCTCCTTTTGTGGAAACACCCAAGGAGGCAACCATTGCTTCAACCACTTCCTCTACCTCTTCAACCTAAGAATCACATACTTCTTTAAACATCCAAGCTAGACCCATTCCTTCCCTTTAAAATACCACATCCACCTCTCCTATCATAGAACCATTTATACCTCCTTTGGAAACCATTCCCCAAAAGGAGGTCACCTCATATACCCAATTGCTACCTTTGGAACCTTCCACTAAAGATACCAATACTGAAACCATTCCTTTTTCACCTAAGGGCTTAATCTTTGAGATCAATGATCAAGGAACTACCCCCATTTATAATCCCTTCTCTAGGTTATTCCAAAGTTTAGATTTCACATCTTAGCCTAATTTTGATAAAGCCATCTTTTGGCATCAACTTGGCCTTCCTTATCAAAACAAATCTGACTCCTCAACTTTACTTGAGTCCATGCTTAAACCCATTATTACCACCCCAAAAACTACCTCCTCTAAGGTCATAAATGAACCATCTCACATACATCCACCTAAAATTACCAAATTACCTCATGCTTCCTTCATCAAACTAATCAAGAATCTAGGGATCCTTCCCACACCTAGTCACACTTTCCCTCCTTTGAGATTGGACTTAATTCCATCAAACCCATCGAAGTCTAATCTAATTAAGTCCCTTAATAAGGAAGCTCTACCCGAACCTCCACCATAAAATAAACCTATACTACCTCTTTCTAACTTGCTTTCCATTTTAAGACCTCATCCTTCTGCCATTCCTATTACCTATTCTTCTTCTAAGAAACCATATTCTTTTCCTTCACCTTTAATCACCAAACCATCTAGTTATTCATCATTCCTAACCAATGTATCCCTATCCACCTTTCTGCCTGTAACCAAACCTTCACCATCCAAAATTTCTACATCCAAGTCTCCAACCCCCAAGTCAATCATACCTAAGTAGACCCAACTAAAACCATCAATCAAAATCATTCATCTAACTATTGATTCTATGAAGAATCCTATGCCTAATAAATTTCTCACCCCTCATTTCCAAAACCCCTTACCTACAACACCTTTGCTAGAGTTATACATAACTATTTTACAAATTTTATTACAAACCTCCTATATTATCTTTCCCTTATTCAAACCTATTGACCCATCTCATCCTAAACCAACCTGTTTCAATGATAATTTGATTTGTCTTTACCATATGACTCTTGGACATGATATAGAGAATTGTAAATCTATCTAAACACTTTTCCATGATCTGTTGGAAGAAGATGATCTATTAGAGGAGCCTCCACTACTAATCTTACCATCAACCCAATCTACCCAACATATTCCCACTATACCACTCCTACCCAAGAGTAAAAATAAGGAACCAAAGCAAATATCAAGTCCCCTTATCCACACCATTCATATGGTTACCCATTCCTAAGCCCAACAAAAGGATAAGGCAAAAACTAATGAAGGCAAAAACTAATGTAACCGTCCACTAGACTTACCCTTCGACCTCTCAACCTACCAACCAAACCCAATCATCTCCATCTCCACCCTCACAAACATACAAACCAAAAGTCTCCATTTTGGGAGCTCCACCTCCTAACCCCACTCCATTCATCCAATGGATCATGTTAAAATAACTTCACCAAACACTAATGAAAATGAGCCTTTATGATTTAATCAGTACCTCACTTCAACATCATCAAGTATTAATTAAGGCTCTACATTCCATAGATGATACAAAACCTCTTACATCATTTATTAGAGCCCTTTACTAAGCCACCCTTGTCACTTTTTAGGATTAAAAAGTTCCATGTTTTTTTACTAAAGATCCTGATCCTCCCCTCTTTGTTATAGTATACATCAATCAAACCCACATCAAATAGGTAATGATTGATGGAGGTGTTAGCATCAACATCATCTCCTCCCATGCATATGATCAACTACAATTATCTATAAACATCATTTCTATGAGTATAGTGGTCCTTCACTTTTTTAATGATGTTATGATGACTACTTCAGGGACCATGGTCCTTCATATCTACTTGGGGTCTCGTACCATTCTTAAACTATTTTACATGGTTGAGGGAGAGTTGTAATATAATGTGTTACTTATATGCCCTTAGATATATGCAATGGGTTATGTCCCTTCCACTTTATACCAATTCATCAAATTTGAGCATGGGGGACAAGTTATTACAATTAAAGTTGATCCTTGTCTGTTTACTTCCTATAATATGACATATCAGCCTAATGGCATTCTTATTACTCCTTCATCCACCTCATGACCTACTTCTGATCAAACCACTACATCACCCACCATCAATAACATTTCCCCTCACCATAATGAAGCATCCACTAGCTCATATATTCCTTCATCACAAATTTTGGTAGAAGACCCCTTGAAATCAACATTTCAATGACTCTCACTGGGGGAATGTTTCCTTATAGCATTAAATGCCTTCCTTACTCCACATGAATATGAGAATCTTCAAAATTACCCTTCCTATGACCCTAACATCAACATCATTATCCCCTTTGGGCTTCCAAAAAATCAAAAAAAAATTGTCTATGGGGGACTTGATCGACCACTTCTCACTCCCACCACCACTCCATATATCCAACCTTTCACCTCTATTTTTTTACCTAAGTAACCCAACCTTTGCCAAAACTTGCCTTTACTAGTGTGCTTGGAATGGGTTTGGTATTGTCCTTTATGAACAAGGACCTCATGAGTTTCCTATTATCAAAACCCAGAAACCTTGTGAGTTATTTAGACTAGGGTTTGAACCACCAAAAGAGCCCACATCACCAAAACCCATTGCTAGCACTACCAAAGAAATTCCATCCTCACCAACCCTATCTTCCCAATCTGAAGAGTCTGACATCATCCCCTCTAATTTTTTTATCAATACCATTAGCTTAGGTCCTCTAACTTACCAAAAATAGGGTCAAACTAGAAATATTCCTCTCATCCACCCTAAAATGATTGAGCATGACTCACCCACTATTAACACCATTCATCATCAAGATGACAATGCCATTCTCACCTACCTTAGTGTAGGGTATTCTTATATCCATAAATATCTCCCTTATAAGAGCTAAAACATGTTGAATGAATCAACCACTGATGTCAACATGGGAACTCAAGAGAACCCTCACATTATCAAAATCGGCCAATCCTTAACCCTTGAAGAATAGAAAGATTATCCCTCTTTCCTTCATGACCATAGCATGGCATTTGTTTGATCCTATTAGGATATTTCTATAATTGATACTTATATCACTCTTGATAACATCATCACCCATCCTAAGGTTAAGCTGGTTCAACAAAAACTTTGTCATATGCATCCTCGTATATCTCTTCTCATCAAAGAAGAACTTCAACACCTTCTATCCATTAACTTTATCCACACCATTGACTATCCACAATGGGTTTCTAACATTGTCCACATTACCAAATTTATTGGGGGTCTTTTCCTCTACATTGACTTTTGTGATCTTAATCTTTCTTGCCCTAAAGATGACTTACCCTACTTAGCATTGATCAACTAGTTGATCTCATGGCTAGCCATGAAATGCTATCTCTTATGGATGTTTTCTTGGAATATAATCAGATCTTGATTGCCCCTAAATATTAGCATAAAACTTCTTTTATCAACCCATGGGGAAATTTTTTCTATTGGGTTATACCTTTTACACTAAAGAATACAGGGGTAACCTATCAACAGGCCATGACCTATATCTTTCATGACCTCATACATAAAATTGTCGAGGATTATGTGGATGATCTCTTATGGAAATCCAAACATCACTAGGACCACCTAGTTATTCTCACCATCATATTTGAATGATTAATTCATTATAATGTCAGGCTTAAACCCAAAAAGTGTATATTTGGAGTCTTATCAGGTAAACTCCTTGGCTTTATTATCTCTCTTCATAGAATTGAAATAGACCCCACCAATGTTAGAGCCATTTTGGAGATGTCACCCCTACCAACCTTACCCAACTTCATAGCCTACAAGGCAAACTTTAGTTGCTCTGGTGTTTTATCTCCCAATTATCTAACAAATGCCAACCCTTCCACCACCTCTTAAAGAAAGATGTCTCTTTCAAATGGACCAATGAATGTCAACAAGCCTTTGATGCAATCAAGGAGTATATTATTTCTCCACCTATCCTCATTATACCTAAAGAGGACTAACCCTTTTATCTATATATATCTACCATCAATCACTATTTGGGGGACATACTCACTCATTGTGATGAACATAATAAAGAGTAGGTCGTATACGACATCAATCACACCCTAATTGAATATGAAACATGGTATACACATCCTAACAAACTTTACATTGCCTTAGTTTTCATATCCTCCTAGCTTCATCATTATCTTCTTAATAATAAAACCTATGTCATCATTAATACTGATCCCCTCAAGTATATGCATTCTAAACCATATCAAAATCAACGGATGGCTAAGTGGCTCATGCTTCTAGCTAAGTTTGATCTTGAGTTTCTCCCACAAAAATCCATTAAAGGATAGGTCATAGCTAACAAATTAACTGAAGCCCCTTTGTCTAATAACCAACCTCTTTATCTCACATATCCAGATGAGTTTATTATAACCCTTTCTTTGAAGGAACCTACCTATTAAATGACCATGTTTTTTTATGGCTCTAAATGCCAAAATGGTGGGGGTGCTAGATTAATCCTCATTCCCCTTAATGGATAACCTCTTCCCATTTCCTTTAAACTTGATTTTGAATTCACCAATAATGTATCTGAATATGAAGCCTTAGTCATAGGTCTTCAAACTACCTTGGCTTTAGGGATCAAAATAATTAATGTCTTTAGAGACTCCTAACTTATCATCAACCAAGTCATAAGATCTTATCAATGAAAAAATAATGTCCTTTTGAAGTAAAAATAACTTGTTGATGTACACTTAATATTATTTTATCATTACACCATCCAATTGGTTCCTTGATCCACTAAGAAAATCATAGACACCATGGCACCTCTTGCTTCCCAAATTCCATCCCAACTAGCCCAATCTAAACTATTTGTTACCATTCATCATTTTATCACTCCTTCACATATCAATTCAGACCTTCCCATCATTTTTAATGTGGAAACATATCCTTCTAAAATTTGGTATGATCAAACTTTCAATTATCTTAACCTTGGCATTCTCCCCCTGATCTTTTAAAGAATGCTCATAGAGCCTTTATCCAGGGTACCTCTCGTTACACTATTCTAGGAGGTATTCTTTGTAAACAAGGTTTTGATGGCATCCTTATACATTATCTCCATCATCATTAAGCTTCTCATGTCATCAAGGAAGTTCATGATGACATCTATAGGGGACACTTTAGTGGCCTAGTTGTTGTCAAATGTATTCTTCACCTAGGATACTATACACCCACACTAGGTTAGGATTATTGTGACTATGTTAATAAATGCATCAAGTGTTAATAACATGTTAATATTCATCACATAGCTTCCCATAGTATTCAAGTATCTCAATATTATTGGCCCTTCTCACAATGGAGTCGTGACCTTATCAGGGAGATCAATCCCCATTCTTTGCAATGACATCAATATATCATTACCACTATAGAATATTTCACCAAATGGCTAGAGGCCATCCCACTTATATCAACCAAATCCAAAAATATCATTGATTTTATCAATCACCATATCATTACCACTTTGATGTTCCTCATAAAATAATCATTGATAATGGCAATTCCTTTAAAAACAAGAAAGTCTAAGAGATTTGTGATGATTTTGGCATCGATTTAAGCTTCTCCTCACCTTATCATCCACAGGCTAATGGACAAGTAAAAACTTCCAACAAAACCCTCATCAAAATTCTCACAAAGGTAGTCAATGCTTCTAGTTAGGATTGGCACCTCCATATCCCCTTTGCCTTATGGGCTTACCACACTAATATCTAAACTGCTATAGGTACAACACCTTTCTCCCTCATCTTTAGTGTCAAGGTGGTCTCATCATTTGAAGTCCAAATTCCATCACTTTGTATATCCTTACATTAAATCCTCTTTGAAAGTGACTATCATCAAAAATGCCTCACATGCCTAGAGCTTCTTAATGAGCATCACCTTGTTACTCTCAATAATCTTCATGTCTATCAAGAGTGAATCAAGCATGCATATAACAAACATTTGAAAAATCATGAATTCAAAAGCATATACTTTGTCCTTAAATAAAATCAACTTGTAACTAATATGGAGAAGGCCAAGAATGATAATTTTGCTTTTAACTGGCTAGGACCCTACATTGTAACCCATAAGTATGGATTGGGTGCTTATCATTTATCCTCTCTTGAAGGAAAATGATAAATTGAGCCAATAAATCCTTCGCATATATGTCCTTTCTATTGTTAAAAAGGATCGAATTCACTTTTGTGTCTAACTGAAGCTCATCCCTTAGTTCATGAAACTTATACATTCTCCTTTATCCTCTAGGAACAATTGATTACAACTTAGAATCATGTTATTCATCCATCATAGATAAAACCTAATCCTAAGTATAGGTAACCCAGCTCTACCCATAACATGGTTCTCATGGATACTTTTCATCTTTTTATAGATGGAATCTCATGATCAGTTATTTCTTAACCCATTCCTTTCATTTAACAAATAACATTTTGTGTTAAAGTCTTTCCTTCATATGGGTGGATTTTTATGCCTAAGAAAACTTGTTCATGTCTGAATTCATAATTCAAAATCATAGTATTGTAGACTAATCCCTTGAAGGATAGTTGCCCCATAATTCAAAATTGCTTAAAATAGATTTATCCCTTAAAGGACAGATATAAAAGTCAAAATTTTAGACCACTCCCTTGAAGGATGGCTAAGTAGAAAAAAATGAAGCTTCCCACATCTATTAGCTTCAAAAACCTTTTTAAATTGCAAAGCAATGAACAAAATTATGTCAAAATTAAAAACAAGTAAACCACAATCGGCTCTTAGAAATACCATTAGTAGACTTCCCTCATTGATCAATCTACATAATATACCATCATATTGTAATTGGCTCTTATACATGACACTGGTAGACTTCCCGTATTGATCAATCTACATATTACTATAAGGCATAGACTTATCTACTATGGCCCTTTGATCACCTATAAGAGTGGCAAGCTAACCCACATCAAGTTGTTATTTCCCATTCATTCTACTACACATCTTACCTTCACTATGCTTTGAACCTAAGGGAATATGAGCTTACCTAATGCAAATTTATCATGAGAACCTTGTTCTCAATTTGAGCATGCTCTTGTGAAACACTTGATAGGCTCACATTCATTAAGTTGATCAACCTATGGTTTATTATTATTCAGTTCTTGCTAATCTAAGTAAACGTATCCATTTCTTGGGACACGTCAACCTATTTACCTTCATTAACCTAGTCAACCAATCTCACCCTAGACTCACATTAAAATAAGCCTATGTTATCCTCTTTTTAAGACTAATCCCTACACTACACTAGTCTCAATGTGCCTACCAAAACATTTTTGACCCTAGACATCACCTAACATGTTCATGGTCACAATCATAAACATCATAATCACCTCATATTCAAAATAAATCATCATCATGCCTAAGCTAACATCATGTAATAAATCACATCATACATCATAATTAACATAAACATCATAATAACCTCATATTCAAATTAAATCATCATCATGGCTACACTCACATAATGTCATAAATAATGTCAAAAACCATAATTAACATAATCATAATCAACTGTACATGAAAATCAATGATCATATCATCAACATATTATGAACCATAATTATATCATCATCATACCTAAGATAACCAATCATAAACAATATGAGCATAAACCATAACCATAATCCTTCAAATGAACATCATACACACAATCATCCCAACATAATCCTCATAGCATAATAATCATAAAGTCACAACATCATAATACTCCATCATCTTTGTCTCTCTCTCTCTCTCTCTCATAAATACATCTTACATCATCATCACGTAAGCTAGTATAAAAATATCCAAATCAAAAACAAATATATATATCATGGAGATATCATATCTCAAGGATATGCAATGTTAGAACTAAAACCACTTATACCTACTACACCATTTGGTGGAGGACCCCTTGATATACCTACCTATGTTTTGGTCGATGCCACTAACTTGGTGTAGCTATTGTTGGACCCCCAACCAGGCTAGCCCTATACTCCTTGTATCTCATCACCTCAAGCAACTAGGATAACACCATAGCATTATGGTATCAAAGCTCTTAAATGATGGCTAGGTACCATGTCCTTAGTACTAAGTTAGCTACTCCTCCCCCTACTATGGTCACCCATGTTCTCTATCCCAAGGCATCTCACTCTTGTGTGACTAAAACAAGTTTTGTCCATATTATATCTTGCTCTCCTATCAAAGTGGCTACCTACCCCTATAAAGTGACTATTTTCACCTACAACATAGCCACATATCCCTGTAAACCTATCACATGGGCCTATGTCATTGTAAGGGATATCATTGTCTAGCCATCAGGTCCTCTACCCTGTACCTATCTAGGATTGACATCCATAAGCTATTGGCCTATATCCCCCCATCCAAAATCTATGACTATATATGTGGCCTGATACCATCCCATATATCCATCAGTAACTCTAACATCATCTATAAGATCTCTCACTAGAATCTCCTCATAATCTAGTACAATAGCATCTAGTTATAGCTCTAAAAGTGGGTACTCCACATCCTCCCTCCTATAACACTAAACATCTATGGATGTATCTTACACCAGCCCAAACTACCTTTAGATTCAATCCATTTGGATGTGCTCAATATTTCCATCCCATCAGCCATAAACCCACCACTAACTCTATAATGATAGAGTGTGGTACCTGTAACCTATCCATAGGGGCCAACTCAAATATGGTCTCCATATAATGTTTGTTTCCACTAAGCCCTCCAAGGCATCTCAAAACCACTCTATATCTTTGGCTCAACCCCCTAATCATGTAAGTGCATAATCATCATGTCATCTCATGAATCTAACCATATAACATGTCAGTGCATAGCCATCTTAGGGAAGCCCAAAAGGTCTCAATACTCATATATGTTTGTATGCCTAGAAATAGAGCAAAAAGTTGATATTGATCCTATATCATCACCATGCCCTAAAGGCCTAAATATCTTTATAAATTTTCACCAGTAATATTGGGGCCCATCTAAAAATAGTAGCCCCTAGAAGCATCTCTAATAGTACCCCTAATAAAACACAAGGAAATCAACCACCACTTGAGTCTAACACTAAAAAACATGATATGTCCACCATCATCATAATCAGCAAATATATATCTTATGGAGCCCTCTAGTATAATGGCTTGTAGAAAAATCCATCAATATGGTATGTGGCCTCCACTCAATCATCACCATATATCCAATCCATGTAGTGGTCTCGCTCATCACTCTCAATGTGGAATATCAGCTCCCCTCAAATTGGTAGCTGAGTGATCCTATAGAAATCCTCCAATAGAATATACATCTCTCTATTTAATAATAAGAAGGTGATTATGGTAGGCTCCCATCTCTAGATGAGTGCCATAATCATCACCACATCACATAGAAGGTGATGGTAGTGTCTTATGGCCCCTAAGACCACATCCTCTATCTACCTCCACTCAGCATCAATCATCCCATCATACACCTCTACAAATATCTTAGGGACTCAGTCCCTCATCTAAATCTTCTCATGATCCTACACAAAAATATAAACAATGTTCATATTTACCTCTCTTGCTTGACACACACCCTTGACCTATATTTGCACCCATTTTTGCACATCCATATTAACCTATAATCTCTCCCTCATATCCACTATTTCATATTTCACACTTCTTTCTACCCTAATGTTGACTTATCTCTTAGACCCATTTCTACACATCCTTTATTTTTAACCTAGACTCCTTTTCATTCCTCATGATTTGGCCCTCTTTTGGCCAACTGTTGATGGTTTAGGGAACTGTCGACGGTCCCTAAGGCTATTTTGTCCCCACAAATTTGACCATTGATGATTGGGTCCAACTACCGATGGTCACTATGTGTGATTACCAATGACAAAACCTAACCACTTGATCCTAACCTACACACCCTAAACTAAGCTAAATATGCATCACAACAAAGAATTCCTACTTATCTACTTCTTACTTTCATTTACTTAACCTTTCCCCCAATTTTTCCACCATGTTTTCACCACTTTCGCTAATAACTAAACCTAAGGCATCTAATCCTATGTCTGGTATTTTCCCTAACCTATTTCTACTTTCCCCAATCTTCTATACCCTTTTCCTATACCTCAAATTATTATCCTTCTCTAAATTTTAAAACAAACCCTACCTCATTCCATGATCTCTGACATGGATGAAACCCTCACACCTCTGCTCAATTGTGCCCTCATCTTCCCTCCATCACACTCAAATGAACTGACTTGACCAATCATTAATCTCCACCTCCACAAACTCTATGCTCCACACACCCATCCAGATCACTCTAGATGCCAGAAACTATTCACCAAAGTTAATGAGTGAAAAGGACTTCTTATTTTTAATTTTACCATTCAAATTTTTAGGTTTTCACCCTAACCATCAATGGTTAGGGTAACCATCTACATTTTCCCCTTTGGTCACCCTAACCATCAATATTTAGGATAACCATCTATAGTTTCCCCTTTAAGCACCCTAACCATCAATGGTTAGGCTCCTGTCACCTTTCTTTGCACTTTTCCAACCTAACCTTTCATTGTCAACCTAGTCCTACTTAGAACTACATTTGGCCTAAAGTTCCTCTTAGATGATCTATCTAGGGAACTATGTAGGAAATGTCCTCTCACCTATTATACATGGAGTCAGCCCAGCCACCCTATAACCCAAATCTTTTGACCTGACCTCTTCACATGTTTCATGATGACTTTGCATGGTCCTTTGACCGTACTAACCTATTTTTCCAAAGTTAACTATTTGCACATTGCACCACCTTATGCACAATTTAATCGATTATGTTATTTAACAAGAGCACTTCCTCACCTAGATACCTACAAATGACATAGACCTTGTCTAGATGGCTTGATGGGAATGACTCAATCAGCTATGACCAATGTTTTAGCCTATTTATCCTCTCTTATCTTTTTATAACCTAACCTTATTTTCTAACATTGGTAATTTTAGTTATTAAATGATCTAGATTATCGATCTTCATCTCTTTTTTGCATGGGTTTGCATCACACCTACCCAACCTCTTTCACGTAACCCACATTATACCAACTATCAAACCCTAACCCAATTTTATCCACACCTCAATCATCTCCCAATTTAAGGGGAAATACCTATTCCTATACTTAGGAAAACTAGACCTGAACCTTAACCAGTCTCCTATTTTTATTTTTTAGCTTGCCTAAAAGCTACACAACAAAAAGGGGCAAAATGTCTATACGTAAAAACTACACACAATTGGATGCATTTACAGCTTGACCTCATCAAACCCCCACATAATGCATAATTTAATTCACCTTTTTTACCAAATCTCATTTCCCCACTGACTGATGATGGTTAGGGTAACCGTTAATGGTTAGCCTAACCATCGATGGTTGGGTTCCCCACCTTGCCTTAAAAACTTTAAAACTTTTCCAGCTCTTTGTGTGAGATCATCAACTCTCAAAATGGAAAATTGTCTTTAAAATGAAGCTTTTAAAGTTGTGAAAATAGGCAAATTTATCCTCCATAAAATTAGTAACTTCATTTATTTCATTTAGTAACTTTTGCCTATAAAAGGAGCAGAGGAAGAAGTGAAAAAAAACAATCAATCATCAAGCATTCAAGCTTTATTGTACGTATCCATCATCTGTAACAATGAGCAAGCATTGTCACTAGAGATATAAAACTCTATCAAAATCATTCTGAAAGGCCTAAAGCACCATTACTCTGGCTGTATCACCCCAAGATTCCTCTACTCAATTTCAGGTATTTTATGCTTGTGTTCTTTGGTTTATCTAGTTTCTAATCCCTTTATCTTATTAAACCCACCAATAACCCCCTTTACACTTCTCAGCCCCATATCCAACCTTTGTTTGACCAAAATCCCATTCTATACTTATTGAGTTATTCACTCCAAATTTGCATAGGTAATCACTGACGGTTACCTAACTGTCGATGGTCATTTACAATTGCCAATAGTTAACCAACCACCCATGGTTTACCTCAACCATCGATGGTTCTCCTAACCACTGATGGTTCTCTATGGCATCATTTTGTAGAAATATTTTTTCACCCTTTTGCCTCAAATCAAGATCCACTTTCTATGTTTCCCTCTAACCATAGTATCCTTTCTGATTTTATGAACCTAACCCCAACCACCCTATTATCAAAATTTTATCAATTTATTTAATAAGCAAGTTATCTTTTAATTTCTAGTATGCATTTCATTTCTTATCATTGAATGAAAATATCTTCTATTATCATTTTAGACTTGATTGTCATAAAAGTGGATTGACAACCTCCTAGAAAGCATTATGCTTCTTAGATCTAGGTCACACTAGGTAATCCACTCAACTAACCATCTAACAAACCCCTTCCAAT
The DNA here is from genome assembly GCA_037957365.1 of Torreya grandis. Classification (NCBI taxonomy): domain Eukaryota; kingdom Viridiplantae; phylum Streptophyta; class Pinopsida; order Cupressales; family Taxaceae; genus Torreya; species Torreya grandis. The sequence goes on from JARHVA010003715.1 coordinate 767,847, forward strand.
TGTCTATGTTATTTTAAAGTTACTCCTTCCTAGCTGAAGAGGAGTTCCTACTTTCATCTGGATTCATGCATGCATTTCATCAGGGATTCTTCTACACACCCTATTACTATATATTTTTTTGTTTACTTTCAAAATTAATAAATGAGGAAAATAAACTAAAATAATAGCCTCAATGTTGTAAACAAGTGAATATGGGTAGATCCTATTAGAGTATAAAAAGTGGTACGATATGCCTAGAGGGATTAAAATATATGTAAGTGATAATTATGACCAACATCATTAATAATCTTCTTCAAAATACTAATAATAGTTTTGTTAGAAGACTCAGCCTGGTCATTGCCTTATGGGTAATAGGTAGTAGATAAATGTTGTTTGATAGGGTATTGGGTACAAAGTGATTTCACATCTTTGTTTTTAAATGATATACCATTATCAAATATAATTTTGGATGGGATGTTATAATGGCAAATGAGATGGTTGATTATGAATTTAGATATCTATTTATCGGTGATGTAAGTAGGAGGAATGGATTCCACCCACTTAGTGAAGTATTTAGTAGTAGTTAGGTTATGTTTATGGCCATGTGGGATTTATATTTCCTATGAGGCTTATTACCCACATTAATAATGACCATGGTGTTGTTAATGGTTTGAGTGTCTTGGTTGGAACATGAATTAGATTAGTATGCTTCTAACACTTTACACACCTTTTCACATATGCAGCTACGTCTACTTCCATAGTCAACTAGTAATAACTAGTACTTAGTAACTTTTTGACTAAGATCACCTCATTGGTATGGGATTGATGAAAATTATATAACAACTTGTCTCACTTGACATTGTCTCTAAATCCACTTCTTTGACAATAGCTCTTAAGTTCAGTATTCATGTTATGGTATTGAGATTCACCTCAGTCTTATAATTTACAATTCTTTGGTTTTTTTTAATAAGGTCTATTTTACCCTCTCTTCTTATTCACCAACTCTGCCACACCTTCCAAGTCTCAACTCCTTCCTTTGTTCAACTTTGCATACACTTCACATAATCCTTGTAGCCCTATTTTTGGGCTTATTTTCTTAGCATGGTTATGTATGAATGCATATAGAAAAATCAATGACCATTTGGGATACCTTATAAGGTATTCTTACCTTTCATAAATTTCTAGGCTATGGTTACATTATTTAGTAACTTTTCTAAGTCTTTATAGCTCTATGATTAGCCTTTTAGGCCTCCTACAGTTATTTTTACACATAGTATTTAGTATCCATTCTCAGAGGTATGTTCACATAAAATAAAATTTAAAATCTTTTCATAAACTTTGTCCCTAAGATTTTCACCAAATTTCACCTAGTTTGGTTTATGGAATCTCTCTATACTTCCAAAGCCCTACTTTTAGGGTTATCCAAGACTGTGAGGACCTGAGAGCATAAAATAATTATTTGTGAGGGTTTTATAAGGTTTTAAAGAATGGTTAAAACTCCCTTAGGTCTGTCTTGACCTCACTCAACCTATCCAATCATTTTTTTCACTATTTTATCCACTGTCAAGTGTTTTTAACTCTAAATTTCTCAACTATGCAGGAAAATGTATATCATATAGGTTTGTATCAAGGTTTGAAATCTCTTACTACATTATTGACCAAAAAAAAGGTTCTAAAAACATTTAATGGATTCACATATACTTACCAAAACATTCTATAGCATTTTCAACTTGATTCTTTGATCTTGTCTTTTCAAGAATCCAATACACAAGCCACCATGATAATGTTCACTACAGGAGATAGGAGTTTCTTGGCATAAATATCTAAACACCAAATGAGTTTCACACTATTTATTTATATATGAATTTAAAATAACATTCCAAAATATTTCTCCACAATTGAAAATAACTATCTACACCTTTTATATTCAATCATTGAAAACACACAATTTGTTTAAGCAAAGCAAACATCTTAGTAATAGGGGTCTATCTTCAGTAAAGATCAAACCATAATTTATCCTTAAGATTTAATGAAAAATATATGTTAAATACATATAATCCTCAATCAATCACTTTTAAAATGAATCACCATTATTATAAAATCATCCAAATTTAAATACACAGTCTGTAAACAAGTAAAATACACAGGAACAAGGTCTGTGTTTGCATTCTTTAACCAGAATTCATTTTTATTTATAGCTTGGATAAAATATTCACAAAAAAATATATATTAGTCTTCAAACACACTTGGAAAAAATTTATAATCTCATTCTGTCATCAACAAGCATATATAGTCAACAACAAAAACCACTTCTTCAAAATAGGGATATGTGATTTCTTCATTCAATAGAGGTTACAAAACACATACCAAAAATCCCTCCTTATAAAACTTTTCAATACATTCATTCCCCTACCCCAAATGTAATATTAGGTTACCACTACCAAAACATACTCCTATCACTCCTAAAAGGATGCATAACTACTTCTTGGCTCCTTTGCTTCAGAGAGGTCTTTTTTTGTTACATTGCATTGTCTTGATTTTGACCCAATATAAGGTACCTAAAACCATAAAAATATATTAAAGTACATCTTTATAAACCTCTTACAATTCCAAAACCATTATACACATTTTTCATATCTTTCCACCTTCACAAATGCACAAAATTTCTTAAAATAAATCTTAACAAGATTAAATTTTCAAAAGGAGTTTTTGGCGAGAAAAGCCAAAATTCAAATTTCTTGCACCTTAAGACTACCTAGACTCCACACACTCACACTCCTTTATGAACTTCCCTAAATGCTAATCTAAATTATATCAAAGGTAAATCATGAATTAGAGTTTTTTCATAGCTTTTATGATATAAGGTTGGTCCAAGTAGGGTATAACAAGAGGCTTTGTGGATGAAGGCTTTTTTTCCTTATGTGATAGGTTAGGAGGCATAGTTTGGTCTTGGATATAAGCATATATGTCATAATACCAAGGATACATGGGACCAAAATTGTCATAAATCATCTCCATGGTTGATTTTTTATGTGTCAATGCTAAGAGATGTTCCATAATAAATTGATAATCCCTTGTTATGTCTATGATTTGAATCATGGAGCCAATAGTGGCCATGGCATTAGCTATTATTTTATCATCTTGATGTATTCTTTCATATTAAATTTTAGAAATTTTTTACTTGAGATTATTGAGCATATCTTTATATGATACCAAATTCTCATCCTTCATATGACACTAGTCCATAACCTGATTGATGATTAGCTAAGAATCATTGTACATGAGTAAATGTTAAATGTTCCACTGTACTTATTGATGAAGCCCTACAATGAGTGCTTCATATTCAGCCATGTTATTGGTATAGGTAAATCCAATGAAAAAAGACTTAGGAATAAGATCCCCTTGTGGTGTAACAAATAATATTGTGGAACCTGATCCACAAGCTATGAGTGAACCATCAAAGTACATCTTCCATTGTTCCTACCTTAGGAGGTGATTCTAATTTTGTGGTAGTAATTATGGACTCATCTAAAAATCCAAATGTAAAAGGTTGATTATTGTGAAGATGAGATTCTATGAGTACTTGTCCCTTAATGGAATTTTGATTTGCATATTCAATTTCAAACTCACTCAATAGCATGATCCATTTTTCCGTACAGACCTATAGAGTTATTTTAAAAAGTAGATACTTAAGCGGATCTACTTTGGCAACAAAAATGGTTTTATTGTTCAACATATAATGCTGCAACTTTTGGGCTATGAATACCATTGTTAAATAATATTTTTCAATTGGCATATAATTATGCTCATACACAACCAATGTTTAACTTAGATAATACATGACATGTTGTTTACCTTATTTATTATGTTGTGATAAAAGTGCCCCTAGGTCATTTTTAGTTGCTAACAAGTAAAGTAGTAATGGCTTGTTCAGCATGGGTGGCAATAAAATAGGTGGGTTGGCCAGATATTTATTAAGATGATCAAATGTTTTATAACACTCTTCATTGTAAGAGAAAGTAATGCCCTTATTTAGTAAGTGTGTAGATGGATGGAATTTGTTGACCAACTATGATATGAAGCATCAGATTGACTAGATAATTCTCTGTAAACTGTATAGTTGCTTCAAGGTATATGGTGGAAGTATTTCTGTAATGGCTCAAACTTTGGCTGGATCAAATTCAATACCCCTAAAAGAGATAATGAAGACTAACAATTTGACATAAGTTATGGTAAATACATGCTTCTTTGGATTAAGCTTAACATTGTACTCATGAAGCCTCTCAAATATTCTTTATAATATGGCTAGATGATCGGCATAGGTCTTTGATTTACCCATGATGTCATCAACATAGTATTCAACAATGTCATGCATCATGTCATGAAAAATCACTGTCATGGCATATTGGTAAGTGGATCCTACATTCTTAAGTCTAAATGTCATTCTCTAATAATAAAATTTCCCCAGTGGAGAGGTAAATGTTGTCTTATGTTGGTATCTTGGTGCAATTTTGATCTAGTTATATCTTGGAAAACCATTCATAAGAGAAAGAATTTCATATCTAGTCATTGAGTCAACTATTATGTCAATGTTAGGTAGAGGAAACTCATCTTTCAGGTAGGCTTTGTTAATATCCCTGAAATCATTGTAAATTTTGATATCATATGGTTTCTTTCTTACTAGCACAATATTTGAAATCCACTATGAATAGTTGATTGGTCGAACACACCTCACGTCTAAGAGTTTCTCTAACTCTTTCTTGACTAGAATAATAATACATGGATAAATATTTCATAGATTTTGCTTAATGAGTTTGGCATTAGGGTGTATAATGAGATGGTGTAAAACCAAGGTAGGGTCTAAACCTAGCACATCCAAATAAGCCCATGCAAATATGTCAACAAATTCCCTCAAAATGGTTATAAAAACTTCATATTCTTCCTCAGTGAGGGATGAACCTAATTTGATACACTTTGGGTCCTTTGGAGTCCCAATATTAACCTCTAAAGTGTCCTTCACAAGAAGTGTAGAACCATCATCTAAAATATTCAGCAAAGAGGTAAACTGGTTGGTAATGGTAAAGTATTCTAACTAGACTGGCTCATCAAATTTTCCCAATTAATAAGAATCAAAATATCATAATGCTAGTAAAGGCCATGAAACAAATACTTTGGGACACTTTTGAACAATCTATGTAAAATATTTCCATTCCTTAGTATTGATCTCTGATCCATTTATAGGATTTTTACTATAGGTCTCTTGTGATTCATCAGAAGAGGGGTGAACATCCCTATTTAATGGTATTGAAAACTAGTTTTCACCAAGAGACTTAACTTTTTATTTACTTTTACCTTTGTCAAAAAGTGCCTCAAAGAGGTTTTCACTTTTAGACATCAATGTTTGATTTTGTTTTTAGTTTTTACCAAAGAAGTTCACCTACTCTCTAAAATATGTAACAAGATCCAATCTAATAGAAAATCCTTGCTTGTGGTCTCCAAGAGGAATGTGATTCCTCAATCCCATAAAGCTACATATAGCCTCATCATTTTTAAACTTGTCTAATGGCATTGTTAACTCTTGGTGGTCCCAATATATCAATTGTGGATGCTATAATCAAACCTTGCATCACTATTGGCATCATTTTCACTAGTCCATGGTCTTAAAATGCAAATAAGGTATGTAGGTCATCAACAGGTAGTTTAAATCTAATACCATGGATTCCCTTATACTTGGTCATTGATACTAGTTATATCATGTCTTTTTGATATAGCCCCAAGCCTCTACCTTCATAATCTAGGTGATCCATAATCCGATTAGGGATAGGGTACTTTGCACTTTGGTAAGAATTAGATAACTCATTAATGTAAATCCATGAATAATCTTAATTAGCTAAGGGGTCATGTTCTAAGCTAGAGGCCAATTTAAAAATAATGGGTTTGGTCAACTGAGATTTTCCTTTGGTCTACCACTCCATGTGATTAGTTTTAGCATTGGGTCTTCAATAGGTTTTTGGAATTTTTAGTAATTTGGTAAATATCAAATGAGTCATGAGTATTGTATTCTTTAAGACCTTTGTTATTTATATAGAAGTTATTGGTAATTCCTGGTGGAGGTATTAATGAGGTATAAGTTATGCTATCTAGGTAAATGTAATTGGCTTCTAGTCCTGATTCAATGCTTTTCTTTTCTTGTTTTTTCCTTCATTAGATTTAGGCATAGGATTCATGTCAAATTGTTAGTTATATCTCTTATACTCAACCTCGAGACATTTAAAATACTGATATGGTTGAAGATCAGCCAATATAGTCACTTCCATTCCTAAATGGGGAAATTTTATACACTAATGCAATGTGGAAGGTAAAGCCATGATTTCATGGATCTAGGGTCAACCCAATAATAAATTCAAAGATATTATAGATCTAAAACATAACATAAATTATCATGGTTCAAAGGCCCAATGACCACTGGTAAGCTAATAGTACCTTGAGATTCTCATTATTTGTTATCATATGCCTTGATAATAATGGTATCTTGATGCAAGTCAGCTATTGTATATCCAATATGTTTGATCAACTTTAGAGACACAATGTTGAGGCTTGAACCATTATCTACAACAATGTGTTTAAATATATGGTTTGTTATACCAACCTTGATGTACAATGTGTTATTATGTAGAGGACCTAGGTATGACATATCACTTTCATCAAAGGTAAGACATAATCCAAGGATGAAGTGTCCTACTGTGGCTCAAAATTTATCTAGATGTCATTTGGCATGAGGGATTAGTTTAAATACTCATTCAAGATGTCTTTGTTGATGCTAGATATATGTAGAAAATCCATGATGGATATATGTGTAGGTGTCTTCTTTATCTACTCTATAATATCTTATTATTTCCCTTAGTTTTGTCAATTCATTTATTTATGATAGGCATGGAATGTTGAATGGGCTCATTCATAGTATTTGGTTATGGTCTCTTGATAGTAACCTTGGCTCATCAAATCAAAATTACACAATCTTAATTTGGTACTTGGTTTTGGTAGTTGTTTGGGTAGGTAATGGGGCCTAGAATGGTAATTCTAAGGTTATGTGGAGCCTGGATGATAACATGATCTGAAGAAGAATTACCAGCATAAGGAGGTTGTTAGGCATTACTCGACTAGTAGGCATTATTAGATGAAGGTCTAGGTATATTGGTAGTTGGTTGAGTGTTAATGGTGATAGTGGAAACAGGACCACCTGAGACATGTCATATAACATTTTTATAGGTATATACAATTTCATGATGTCCTCCTTGGTTGGTTTGGTTAGTTTTCCCTTGGTTCTGACCATTATCTTGTTATTGTGGTTGGTGTTATTGTTGTTGATTTTACAATAGAGTTATATACTACTATTATGTTGTTATTTGTACTACTTCTAGTCATTTTTATTATTATGTTAGGGAAATTGATTCCATTAGATTCCCAAGTTATGATTGGTCGTATAAGCATGGGTATATTTTTATATGCTTGAGTTTGATGCACTGACATATGAAATGTACTTTGACATGATGGTACTCACAATATTTATATTCTTTTTACTAATTAAGAAAAATAATCCCTTAAGTAAATAGCTTTGATATTGGCTAACTAATCATATTTTCTTAAACTAATCTTCAGAACACAAAATCAATAGGATCACCAAGGTCACTGAATAGTCTGGCAATGGGTGGTCTTCTATGTGGATGTTGGTTTTGTGGAGGCCTTGGTTGAATGTATGGAGGTGGTGGTTGATAAATGGGTTTAATTAAATGGATAACTAGTGTTTGTACCATATGAACATGGCATGATTCAGTGACCCCATTAAAAACAACATTCTTGTTATGGTTGTAGGGTTTTGGTCTCTCATTGTTGTTGGCTTGAGGTTGTGTTGAATCCAATACTTGAATTGGGTTTTCATTATAGTTTTGGCTTTAGTTTTTGTTTTAGTTCTACTAGCATTGATGTTAATTATGACTTTGGTTAAAATAAAATATCTTGATTATCCCTTTGTTACAAGGGATTTCTCAATTTTTATTCCTTTCTATATAGCCTCTTTAAATGTATGATCACATTGCAATTTGAGATGGTAATATATCTCATTGTGTAAGGTCTTGGTAAATATCATAGCTAACTATTTATCTATCAAATTATGAGTGAACTGGCTCATGAGTTCTTTCCAACATTGCAAGTATGCAACGAACCTTTCACTAGCCTTTTTTAAAGCTTGGCCCAAGTCAAAAATTGTAATTTTATGCTCGAGATTATATGAAAAATGTTGTAGGAACTTCTCCAAAAGATCATTGAATTCAAGTATACAATTATTTGGTAGTTTCAAAAGCCATTACAAGGCTTATCCAGGTAGACTCCTTAGAAAGAGAAGAAGAAAATATATGTTGTTATATGCCACTGGTTGGCACATGATAAATATTTATTTTACATGCTATTTAGGGTCCTCTTTGCCCTTGTATTTTCAAATTTAGGTGGCTCATAACCTAATATAAATGGTATTTGTAAATAATCCATGTTGAATGGATACGAGCATGTTTCATCTAGTTTGAATTTATTTATTTTCTTTCTAGTTTATATAACTTGAATTGCATCCTTCATTTATTTAAACTCTTGGGAAAGAAATTTAGATGGAGTGTCTTATTATTTTTGGGTTTACACAGTCAAAAGTGGATAACCTTGACCAGGGTAGGCATATTATGGAGTGTTGGTCGAATTGGTCATATGACTAGGTATATGTTTATATGTATTATAATTGTTCTATGGATATGAAATACATTACTGTTGGAATACATTCTAGTTTGGATTGGATATATAGCCTTGGTTATCGAATTGTGGCTATAGTAATGGCATTTGGCTCTGTGGGATGTGTTGGTGTTATTGGGTTTGTGAGGTAACTTGATGCCTAATTGTTAAACCCTATTGTATATAGAGAACATGTTGTTGACTAAAACCTTGATATTAAAGGTGTTGAAAAATAGATCCATGTGTCACATGTGATACCCATTAGGTAAAAGGAAACTATTATCTAGCACCTAGCATTTGTTGTACATAGGAACCTTATTATTGGTTAAACACTTGTTATTGGACAGGCATCTATTGGGGGTTTAGCATTTATTGTTATTGACCAACTAGAACTTTTTAACCAATAGAAATACATTGTGGATTAGGCAATATTTGTGGTTGTTAAGGTATATTGGTATGTGTTTGTTATGTTAGAACATTTATTACCTACTATTGAGGTGGAATAATATTATATAATTTTTATGGTGGTAAGTTAGTCTATTTTTGGTTCATTACCCCTATTGTGTACTCAAGGAAGTAGCTGGTTGGGGAGCGGAGGTTATTTTTTTATTTTGGGAAATAGGTGTGCCTATCCCCTATTGTTACAATCCACTCATGGCATTGGTTAGAGGAATTTGTTGTGTGTTGCTTAGTGGTAAATTAGACCCACTTTGGTGAAAATTGGAGTGCATTTGCATGTTATCCATAATGTTTTGAGTGAGGTTTTTTGTTTGAGCAGCAATCTCTTCTATCGAAATGAGGACATTAAACATGTCAACAAATAGTTTGATTTGGCTAAATAGGTCTATATTTTGGTTTTTATAGCCCAGAGTATATATTTGTGTCCTTATTAACAGAGCTAGCTCAATAAGTGGCATGTTATAAATAACCATTGTATTAATATTACAAGCCATATTAAGGTAGTTTTCGTACAATTGTTGTACCTGTTCTATTTAATCATCCATAGGACCTTTACCTTTCTTAAGCATACTTTAGCTCTGCTATAACATTTTGACTAAATCTTGGCTATAACTATTTGATGCATGTTTGAACTATTAATTTTGAGGTGCATTATTAGGATTTATAATCAAACTACTTAGACTTTCATGTGGGAAGTCTGACAGGAATTTGGCTCCTACTTCAATGGATCTGACAAGAATTTTTTATTTATTCTTTAATAAATGATTATCAAATAATTATAGATTATAACTTGTCTATGTTGGTGATGTAATGTAGTAGGTATTTTGTTATTATCTTTGTTCAATTTCAGGCATCACTTGAGTAAGGTACTATGTCATTTTCTCTTATTCTTGGCCTAGATAAGAAGGTGCAATCACCAAATACTACGCTAGTGGGTCTGGCCTTTGTTTAATGTATGGAATATTATAAGATGGATAGGGATCCATCTTATAATTTATGTCATCACCATACAGCTCTTGAATAAAAGGGTTATTGGTCATAAAGTTCTCATAGTTTGGATTATACATAGTCTCGTTTCATGTGCAATGAGCCATGTTCGGATTTATGGCTAGGTCTCATGAAAAAAAAGGTATAAAAGGTAACAAATAACTAAGGTCTTAAAACAAACAACCCTTGGCTCTATAAAATAGGCCCAAAGGGTATAATAACTAAACTAGATGAAGCCAAAGATAAAAGAAAATTGGAATTGGTATAAAAAATGATACTCATTTACCCAAAGGCAGTTATAATTAGTGGAAAGGGTAACATAATAGTTCAAAACTCATAAATGGATTTGATACTGATTTTCCCAAAGGTAATTATAATCAATGATTAAATTATTCTAGATAATGTAGAACAATTTTGAACTATGTCAAAATGATAACAATGATTTGCCCAAAGGTAGTTATAATCATTTTACATGAAAACTAAGGCTAGACTTAGAAACAAGAACTCAAAAACAAACTAAACTAAGGCAATTGGATTGGGTGATACCTAGTAATTAGCTCAGTAAAACTTGATACTTGGTTCATTATAGAGTATTTGAATAATGGAACTAGAACATTTTCAACTTAGCAAAATAAACTTTGAACAAATCAAGTGGAAATAGCTTGGCTCAAAAGGAACACAAAAAAGGCATAAAACAACAAACAACCACTAGGTTCTAGGCAAGGGGTCTTTGATCAAATAGGAAATCAACCCAAGTAACACAATCAAAATACAAAAGGTAAACTACCTATTGACCATTTTTGACACCCATGTCAAAATGGGTCAACCCATTTAGTTTGAAACTTTTTCATAGAATTTCCCAAGTATTTAGATAGTTATTTTGGTCTTGTAATGGTCTTCTAATGGTCAAATAAATACTTATCTAGCAATGTTTAAGGTTTTGGTATCTTTATGTACTTGCATAGTTTCAAGATCATTCATGAGCTAATGTTGTTTTTCATGTGTGTTCAAGGTTATATCATTGTGATGAGTCATCATATGAGTTTTAGTCATGCCTTAAGGTCATCTATCCATGTATTAATCTTCCACCATGTTTGTCATGTACCTCAAGGCCTTTAAGTCACTTTCGAAGACAATTTAAGGAATTATATGTACTCTTCTCAAGGATAAACACTTAAAGAAATATTATAAAATGCATGGTGTCATAATTCAATTAGATAATGGTCAAATTTAGAAAATTTTGTAGACCAACATCCAAAAATAGAGATCATTCAAAAAAAGTAGTTTTAAGTCACTTGTAAAGCCAAGAGGATCCACCTTCAGGTGAAAATGTGTATAAAACTATCTTTTCAACTTATTCACATTAAAAATTAACCTACACAGGTGTTGAGAGGTCAATATATGTAAAAATATAGTCATAAGACTAGTTGAGCTCTTCACAAACTCAAGAAGCCCAGATGTTTATGCTTGTTTCATGAACATGTAAATGAATTGGGTCAAATTATCCTTAGAATAGGAGGTACCCCTTGTATGATTAATATTCATTAAAATAGGTTAGGGTTTAACTGGTTGAGTTATATAAGCCATAGATAACAAGATAGGTAGTCAAAAACACCTAGTAAACCCCATAGGTTCATGTTTTACACTAATTTCATTCAGTTTTGAGCTCATTGGATCATGATGAGTGTTTTTTAAGGTATATATAGGTATGAATAACCATTCCACATTTTTTCATTAGATTTACATGTATGAGCTTCCATGTGATCAAGAGGAGCCTCCATGAAGGATATATCATAGGTCTACATTTGAATTTTTGGAGGAGTTGATAGGTTTCATGCATATAGGTGATAATTGAATGTTTTAAACCATATTATAATCTCATTCAAGGATATCCAACATGACTATTCATTCCTTACCAGTCCTCTAAGTGGCATTTATGTTTCCATGCTTGAAGACTATGTTTTGATGTTGCTTGAAAAGATGATTTTAAAATGTTTTAACTTGCATTGTTATAGGTGTATAAGTACCTTGATCTCATGATAAAATTTAATGAATCAATGGAGATACAATCTGAGGTATCAAAGAGATCAAACTTGCATCATGTGAAGGCTTGAAACATGAAAATGTAGACCTATAGGTCTGCAGACATGTAGGTATATTTTCATGTGAAATATAATGAATTGTGCACTAATAATTGAGATTAAAAACCTAAATGATGAGGTAAATGTAGTGTTCTCACACTTGGATAAGTTTAATGTAATTGGATAAGTTGTGGTCTTAAAGCCCAAGGTCAAGACACTCAATAACCACCTACATGTAAAATGGCAAGACTTAAATAGTTTGAGACCTTGAGTTAGCATGGAGAATTTTTGAAGAGGTACATGTGAAATATATAGAAAAAATGAGATCTATTCAAATAAATTCTAACCCCTCATAGTGCTCTCTTTTGATAACCAATACAATGAGAAATTAAAAACCTAAATAGCCCTGTTATAGGTAGAACAAAAGAAAGTATACATGTATGGTCAAATTGAAGAAAGTGTTGAAAAAATTATAGATGGATAAGTTTTAATGTGAAGGATTATTCAATGAAACTAAAATACTATCATAGTGTCACTGATATAATTGAATAAGGCCAGGTTTCAATGCTCAATATTCAAAAAACTCTCAACCCATCACCTACAACCATGTCTTAAATAGACATGAGATAAAAGGGGTATGTTTGTGAAGATGTGAGGTCTTGAATAAGTTGTAGAGGGTAAAAATAAGACACTAAAATCTCAAAATTTGATCCAAACAATATTTCACATGACAATTCAGGTGACGGTTCTACCCTAATTGGTGGCAAAACTTTTGGGAGCCATAACTTTTGCGCCATAGCTTCGTTTGACTCCCCATTTGAATCGTTGGAAAGATAAGAATGAGGGGAACACCATGAGGTGGAAATAAAATTTTCTCAATAGTTTTTTATGCTCTAAAAATAAATTAAATTTCCCCAAATTTTAGTTTTAGTAGTGCATTCTAAAAATAGTAAATTTCTAAAAATAGTAATTCCTCAAATTCTATATTGTTTTAAATCGTGAAAGTTAAACCACTTAATATCCCTCGAGATTAGTGACCTTCCATATCCTCCTCCTACCTTAAAAATGTGTATAAATGAATATTTAACCCTAAATGGAAATTATACATCTCTTCTTAGAGATAGGCATATGTTCGGGTCTGCAAATTTGATCAATAAACCATCTCTTCTCAGAGATAGCATTATTTCAATTGTGTTATTCTTGTTTCTTGAATTATCTTTCAACCAAAGATTTTGAATTCTGGATCAACATTGTAATGGAGGCCATTGAAGTTCCTAGTGATTTGTATTGAGGTCTTAAACTCCAAAATTTAGTCAGACCCCCAAATGACTACCTATAATATTATTTGAGTAATTACAGTTTTAACATCCCCACTGGGATCTATTTAGAAATATGTAATTTTTTTAAATTAAAACACAAACACTATAATTATATTTTATCATGGTGTGATAATCATACAAAATAATCTAAGTGTAATAACTGTTGATGAAGCATACTACATTATACATCATTGATCACTATCAACAAGAAATACATCATAGTGAATATAGAAAGTATTTACAATCTTCTAGCCACGACTAATAAAATATTACAACCACTATTGTCAAAATATTATAGTTAATAATTATAGCTCAATATAATAATTTTTTCAATAATAAATAGTATACAAAGTATAAATACAAGAGACATGGTTCCATGGAACATGAGTTTCTCAAAACTTTAGTATATACAGTAATCTCAAGTATTGTCTCCAATTAGGTACTATTATGGAGAGGGAAAGCATCATCCGAGAACTTTTACACACCAACCCTAGACTAATGATCTCTTACAAAATATCCCATTAGATAATGGCCCTCTCTTCATGGATGAGTATATAATAATGTTACGAGAATCCAGTAAGACAAGCTAGTACCCATGTCTTATATGATTTATAAACATGTAGTGTAACATAAATAAATTCATTCTAACATGATATCAAACAAACATGTAAATCATAAACATGAAATGATAATATCTAACTAACATTTTTTTTACCAAAGTTTTCAATAATTAATGATCTCAAAGATCAGTCAATTTCAAAGACACTACTTGATCGAATTACCATCATCTGACATTGTGATGTTATTAAGCTAGTGAAGTCTATCTCACTACTTACACAGACTTAATAATGAAAGATTGAGTTATCACAAATATAACACTATATTTCTATATATTATTTCCTACTAACAATCATACACATGCTAAGAATAGAAATAATCATAAATGCTTACATTTAGTCTGTCAAACATATGAATGAATCAATATAGCTCATAAATACAAGAATTGCCAGCGCAACTTATACCATTTAGGTAAAATATATGCCTAAACTGAAATTCTCTAATTATCATAAATAACTCCCAAATAAGACATTTTATGACACCCATAATATCATAGTTCACCATTACTCAAAAACAAACAACCAGTCATAACATTAAGAGACGTTGCCATAAGTCCTAATTGGGTAAATTAATGGAAACATAATATATAAAATCTCAATTTTCATGACATATGTAATATTTCATCAGAGGATTATACTTCCAAGGTTTTATGGATGAATATATAAGGTCTTATTATGTGGATATCTAAAAAATTAGTTTTGGTTACACCTCTAAAATTTTGAAGTATATTATTTATTAATTTATCGTTATGTATCAAACTATAGTAATACACCCTCAATGTGTATTTTTATCTCATTTGAATAATACTCTTAGATTACTATATTTGGCCAAGTTTTTTAAATGAGACCAATTATATCTTTAGATATATTAAATAAAATTCTTACCATGGTCACAAAATACCCATAAAATTATTTAAGACATTTTGATTTGAACCCCATAAGATTTGTCTATATATTCTTAAATGCTATATTTCTTCCCTATTCCTTAAAATATATTTTATTCATATGTTTCTTCTATGTTACATAATAGTGTAATTACATTTTTATTTTTAACTTAATAAACAAATACTTTCTTTAATAGAATATGACATCTACATCCATGTGGTCTTAGCTTATGCCCAACTACGACTTCAAATGCTAAGATAAAAATAATATTCCAACATATAATAACTTAAGCTTTTAAAGATATCAAATAGTATGAAATTTCCCATTGTATAACTTATTCTAGAGAAATAACATTCCTTAAGGGGATTTCAAAATAACATAGTATATATGACGCATGATGCCACGTATACCTAACCGTCACCTATTGTTCTCTACTTAGTAAAATGTTATGGTTAATATAAGTATGGTTCATCTCAATGATACTATTATTCTTGATACAAGTTTGTATAGATATATGTATATTGTGCATGACATTAGTATAGTATATACACACAAATTTTATATATATC
Source organism: Torreya grandis (assembly GCA_037957365.1). Taxonomy (NCBI): domain Eukaryota; kingdom Viridiplantae; phylum Streptophyta; class Pinopsida; order Cupressales; family Taxaceae; genus Torreya; species Torreya grandis. The sequence continues at coordinate 783,515 of JARHVA010003715.1, forward strand.
CAATAATAAAATGATTGTTATAATAATCATTATTATTGTTATTAAAATCTCACATATGTATCAATAGTTGAGGAATAAGCAAGTCACCCTATGTATTTTCCGTCATTAGTATATAATAGTTATTTGACTAAAAAACTAATGTATTGCTATGATATGAATCATTGGAATTTTACAAGTATAAATCACTACTTTATAATAAATATTGATAGGGGTCATCAATCCTCTTCATTTAATAATGTCAATCTAGGGCTGGTGTTTGAAGATTATATGCAATAAGAAAAAGAGTCTTTGGAAAACAGTTCCTTCTAACACAATCCACACTCATAGAAATTGAAAATCACACTTAAAAAAATAAATCAAACTTGCAAGAAAGTAGATTATTGAATTGAAAATAAATGATAAATAAATAAAACAACTACAGGTTCACAACAAACTATACAAAAAAAATATTTACAGCAACAAAGAAATAAAATAATAATTTACAATAAAATGATAATTATAGAACAAATAAATAAATAAAATTACATTGATCCATATTCTTTGGAATGAGTAGCCATCTCATTCCTCAAAAGAAGATTTCACTCAGAACACAAACTTTATAATAGACTATTCAGAATGGAGAGAAAAGTATATTGATTGATTTCACTTGGGTGTGGGAGGTTGCATTTATAATCTCATACTTCTAACCAACACCTTATTTAAGAGTAACAACCTACATATCATATCCTATCTCAATCTCCACAAAATATGGAGAGAGCTATTTATTGAAATGAAATTACATAAATCTATATTTGGATACAATCTATAAATGAAAATTATATATAGAAACACTCCAAATGGAAAGCATTCTTGTGATAGTTGGGATAGACCAAGAATACTTTTTAAACAAGTCCATAGTGGCTCTGTTGAAGTTTGTAGTAGTCCTGATGAAGTCTGTAGCAAATCTAATGTAATCTATAGTTGGTCTAATGTAATCCGTAGCTAGGCTGATGTAATATATAGTTGGCATGATGTAATATGTAGTTCAGCTAATGTAATCCATAGCTAGGCTGATTTAATCCATAGCTAGTCTGATGTAATCTATAGCTATTAGGCATAGCTATGGACTAAGTTTAGAGCTACTGTATAAGACTCTAACACTACTCCAATATTGTTCTTGAATGGTTACTCTTTATACTTTGAATTGTTATAGCTTAGTATGAATTGTGTATGCACATAATGACATCTTTTTTCTAAAAATTATTAGAAATAAATAAAAAATGGATAACAATGAATTCTAATGAAATAACCATGATATATACTTGTTATTTTAGATCCACTTCCTATGAAATAAAAATGATGTCATTTCATGGATACAATGAACCATTTTATGGTCTCATCAAATACAGTTCATATTTTCTAATTAAATCATTGTACTTATATAATAGTAATAAATTAAATCACTACATATTATTAAATCTCAACATAGTAATAATCAGATCACATCATTGTTTGAAATCTAAATTGGTACAATGTTTACTTCCAAGCTAGTTTGATCTATACACGGTGATACTAATCTCCTACCAATGAATTGCTCAAAAATGATTCTCTGTGTGTGTGTGTGTGTGTGTGTGTGTGTGTGTGTGTGTGTAAGCACACACATGTGTGTGTGTGTGTGAGAGAGAGAGAGAGAGTGTGTGATTATGTATATATAACTAATGAATATCACATACCAATCACTATGTGAATACTAATTTCCTACTCATTATGTATATACTAATTAATTCACTGCATATGACAACTTGGTTTGCTGGTATTTATTCCTCTAGATCTTTGTATGTAATGACTTCATGTTGTGACTTAATTTCACTATGATTGTCTTTATTTTATCATTTATTCTCTTGTATGTGACTGGTATCATATATATATATATATATATATATATATATATATATATATATATATATATATATATATATATATATATATATATATATATATATAGAGAGAGAGAGAGAGAGAGAGAGAGTATCATGTATTTACTATGGTGATAATTAAATATAGTGTAGAATATCATATAGTGTAGGAAATAATGACATATTAGTTAATAAATATATAGTCTCCTTACTATGATCTATTCCATAAGACTGATACACATATATGAATCACCATTTATTTTTTGTATATAATTATATAATTTTGTAGTTGATAGGTATATATAATTCCATATTTGAAAATAAACTATTTGTTCTATGTATAGATCAATGTATCTAAGCATATAGAATTTTCAAAGATTTCAGAAGGGTATTGCACCCACTTGGTAGTTCTCTTCCTATAAATTGTTATCTTCTCATTCCTCTCTACACTTCTCCTTCTTCTTCTTCTTCTATTCACTTTCTACATCCATATCCATACGCCTCTCCCCTTCCAAGACCATATATATTTTTTTAATTCCTTTTCACTTGAAAAAAAAGTGTGGCCTTTTTCTTTAAAACTAACTCTTTTTCTAAGTATGACATTCTTTTTATTTATTTTATTTTTAGCCAAGATTTTTATTTTCTTTTCTAAATTTAATCCTTTCCTTTTTAATCCTATTCCCTTTTTTTTAAGTTTTATTTATTTTTATTTCTTATATTTTATTTTGATAATAAATGACTTATTTAATTAGCCATAATAATTAATGAAAACACAAACACATTAAATTAACTCCATATCCTTTCTACACTAATCTAATCATGCATAATATACTATTTAAATATAAACAACATAAAATTATACTATGCTAACTATTCAATTATGTATCCAATCATGTCTTAATAATGAGGTGTGTATAGGGTTCTCATTGGCTTCTTTGTCTTCTCCCACTATCACCATTTGTGTCAACCTCTCTGATGATGCTTTCCCTCCATCATGCTTTGAGGGATGAGTTCTCCTATGTCAACCTCACAACAAATAGGTAGTTAGATCAAAACATCATGATATTCATACATCATAAAATATGACTGTAATAATAAATCAACATGATCATAATATAAAAATTCACTATAGTTAACTCATAGCAATGTAACCAAATCAATATTCAACTGTCTCATAATAACATATATCTCAAAGCTTAGTTACAATAACGAAATAACATATGTCAACTATAAATATCCATGGACAATCCAATAGTCTGCTTAGCAAAGAATTAGGATGTAACATCCTTTCCCCCTAAAACTAGTCATCATCTCAAATGACTCTTATTCAAACATAAGTTTTGAATTTTTTAAAAAAATTAATTGAAAAATAACATAATATAGTAGTATCTAATCAAGCAAATAAAAGCAAAAATCACCTATAGAACTCATCATAGTCCTCCCAAGTAGCACTATCCTTAGAGTATTAGTCTCACTGGACCTTGCACTATGACATCTCTCTATTACACAAATTAAGTTTGTGTGTGTCAATTACTTTGATTGGTTCTACCATGACCACCCTATGATCTAGACACTGCAAAGCATTTCAATCCAACACATACATAGGATTAGATATATACTTTTAAGATAATAAACATGGAAGACATTATGTAATAGATCTAGGTCTAGTGGCAAATGCAAGCTTGTACGCTATAGGATTGACCATTTCTAACACCTTGAAGGGTCCCAGATATCTCAATGACAATTTTGTTGACTTCCCAAATTTAAGTGATATGTTATACTAAAATTTAGTTGTGTACCTAGAGATAAATTTAGAGTTACCCAAAACCTAGAAGTCATCTTTGGATCATGACCTAAAATTATGTTCTCTATAAATACATGCAACCTATACACTTCTTTTAAGAATATTTTCACAAGGATAGGTGCATCATCTATCAAATTGTTTGGAATAAAATGGGCTACCTTGGTTAATTTATCAACAACCACCAAAATCATATCATACCTATTTTATGACATCGATAAACTTTAGACAAAGTCCATACTGATCACCTACCACTTCCATTCCAGTATATCATGCATATATAACAATCCACCTAGGTGCACATGCTTAGATTTCACTCATTGACATTACAGATAATTTGACACATAGTTTGCTACATCCTTTTTAATTCCCTTGTAAAAATACAATGGTTTAAGCCCTGCCATGCTATTGGTTACTCTTGGATGTCCTGAATATGGGGCATTGTGCAATTCCTTTAGCACTATGATCTATATATTCTCTCAATATTTCACATATATCATTTCATTGCAATGTAATAAACCATCACTCTCCAGTATAAATCCTTTATATTGAGGATTCTGAGCATTTTCAGACACTATCTTTCTAACTTGATCATAGAATTTATCTCCTAGTGAGAACTCAATCACCTGATCTTTGAAAGTACTCCTTGTTGTCCCCAAAAATAGCTTTCTCATATTTGGGACAACATATGAATTAATTTGGTCTTGCATGACCAAAATTGTCTCTTCCCTTTCCAAAAATTTGTTCTGAGCATTCAATTTCATCATTTTCTCAACTTTTTGGTAAAGGGATTAGTAGGTTTAATCGATTCAAAGGCTCCTGTAGGTGATTTCAATCAAAAGAACCAATTTTTGATACTTATTCATCTTCAAGTTTGGGTCAACACCTTGTTTCAACCGCTTCATAAGTTCATTGGGTTCACAGGTTCAAAGGTTCAAAGGCTGCCTCAGTTAAGAAAAGAAGCATGTGCAAAAGAAAGAGTTAGGCGGATGCTACCAAGTGTCATCAGCTGGGCCTCGTTACACTTTGTTTCTAAGAATTGGTAGATGATGCCACGTGTCCCTATTGAAGCTCATCAGAAGCCTCCAAGTGTCAAATATCCACTGACCCTTCCCTTAGCTTCATTGTTTTGATCAAAGACCATGGTGGGCCTGGGGTGCATGACTAAATGAAGCAGAAGTTGCCACATGTCTGCATTGGTGTGACTACCAAATATATTTAGACTGTGCCACATATCCCATGTAGAGATCAATGGAGGCTGATAAGTGTCATCATCCAAAAGAACCTGAGTGAGCCCTAAGCATTTCTATGATGCTACAAAAGCCTGATAGCAAAAAGTGCCAGGAGTCGACGGTGAAGGGTTTTAGCATGATGCAGTGAAAGGCTCCACATGTCCTTGCCAAGAAGTGATGGATACTACCACGTGTCAAAGAGGGATTCCCTTGCGAGAGGCACAGAGCCAAGGAAATGAATTTCTTTTGACAAATTGTTTGACGAAATTTCTTCCAGCTTTTTGTCAAAAGAAAATGAAGGAAATACATGGAACAACAGGCCCATCAAAGATGAAAATATTTAAGGCCATCAGGGGATATCAAAGGATAGAGACCCTTGTGGAGGGACACTTGACACATAAAATGGACCTTGTTTGTGATCCCGAAGGGCAAGTTCCTTGCAAGAAGGGTCAAACCTCAAAGTGTAGCAGAAGCTGCCAAGTGTCACGTGCCAAGACAGTTTCAAATGAAGCTTCATAGAGCAAAACATGCCACGTGTCCCATCCCAATGTAGCAGAAGCTACGACATGTCCTCACCTATGTCATAGCAAAATGATAGGCCCACAAATGTCAAAATTGGGGTCAATGTTAGCCGTTAACCTTCAAAGGAAGATAAACCCACAAATGTCAAAATTTTAGCAGTAAAGCATCTGATTGATCCTTGTAGGCTTACAAAATATACCCAATGCATTCAAAGACCCTAAGGCTAGGACCAAGATAAGGAAGAGACAAAGGTGGAAACTTAGTGGGATTTAATTCTAGTAGGTGAAGCAGTTCACCAGGTAGATATTTAAGGCCTGTAAACATTAAAAGCACAGCCTGTTTATCCCCTTTGAATTAAAGGTAGAATAGACATTTGCACAGCTAGTATGTGATGGAATGAGTGATTCAAACTCGGGAGAAGACAAGGAAGATGAACAAATATGCCATAGTTAAGGTAGCCACCCTGCTTCAGCATGGCTCTCCCTAACAGAATCAAAAATGCAACCAAGGCATTGATTGCATGGCATGGGTTACTCCATGAGACAAAGTGCCAGGTCTCTCCTAGACTCTATATAATTTAAACTCTTTCATTGTTACAAGAGAGATCTTCCCCTTACATAAATGAAACTCTGCCCAAATTGAAAGGCATTACTGAGACTTTGAGCTCAGATTATTGTTCATATTTATTTGATTGAATGAGAAAGCAAGTTATTTGTAGACATTGTATTGTTTTAGCTTGTGCTACTTTAGGAAATTATTCTTATGTATATTTCCTAAAATCATTCTTTTTTATTTGATTTAATAAGTAGAGCAAGTGGAAGTGATAAGGAAGGTGTCCTGAAACTAGTTACTTTCAGACTTTATGCTGACATAGTTATTTTTAGTGTGTGTTTTCTGTTTCTATGTAAAGGACCTTGGGATGACTTTGTGCCCTCATTGTCCTTTGTATCTCACTCTTGGGTAGTCAAGGTGGAGACTTTGTGCTACATCTTATATTTTTGGTTACTACACCCTTGGCACCTTATTACTTATCCTACCAAAAAAATTCTTATTGTTTGCAAGAACAAGCACTTCTAAAAGAAGAGAAGTGCCTTCTATCACTTCACCAAGATTTCTACTATCCAAGAAGGGATCTGGATCTTGGTTGAATGTTACTTCTGAAAGAAGAGAAGTACCTTCACCAATCACCCAGGATTTTTCCTCTGTTTGTTAGCATCATCTCTGAAAAAAGAGAGATGGATAGTTTATCCCACTCCTGTGTCTTACTTTCTGCTTTTATATATATATATATATATAGTATATAGCCTCCTTATATTTAATAGGTAACCTCCCCTTGATGAGAGGAGAGATTTTTCCCCTATTGATGTAGTAAAACTACACACTTGGATGACCAATCTCCCTGTGCTATGATGATAGGAACTATTTTGCTCACCAGTTAGTTGGTCAACAAAATATTCACCTAACAATTTTTGGTGACTCCACTAGGGAAGGACAAGAAATTTGAAGCCTTGAGCTTCAAATTGAATTTATACTATTCCTTTTCCATTTTTGATTCACAATCTAGCAACTCCATGTTATACCAGAAGCCAGAGAGCTCATGGTGTTGTTGACCCTTTTTTTGAGTTGGCACATCAAAGAGATTTCAACTTGCTTTCTTCCCAACATCAAGTTCAATGATCCGATAGTGTACCTCCTACCTATACCAGGACACCAACACCAGGTCAAGCTTCTTTTCCTACTGTTAGCAGAGCCTTGCCTATCCCAGTTCCACCCAGATTTGTTATCCCTACTTTCAATAATCCCATCATGGCAATTTGAGGCCCTTGGGATAACTCTTTTGGCCCACTGAATATAACTCCACCTTTACATGAACTCCCACACAACTCAAGGAATAATTTCCCTAAATTCTTTGGGGATGGGAAAGTTCACCCTGATGAACACGTTTTAGCATTCAGCATAGCCTGTCGCATAATAGGAATAGAGTTTGAAGATGTGGTATTCAAGCTCTTCATGGAAACACTGCAAGGTGCTACTACAGATTGGTTCTACCATCTGCAAACTAGATCAGTCATTAATTGGGACACACTCAAAGCCAAATTTGAGGCCAGATTCAAGCCTACAGAAGATGCACATGCTTTATTGGCCCAACTCACACAATTGAAGGAGTCTCATGAGCCTATGAGGGATTTCATAGCCAAGTTTGATAAGTTGAGGAACCAAATTCTTGCTATTACTCAGCTAACCCTTGAAACCTCAAATGCTTCTTCATCAACTCACAACTGCCTGAAGTGAGTTTTTTGTTAAGAAGAGCTAGCCACCTAAACCTAGAAGCTGCTCAAGATTTGGCTATCAAAGTCGAAGATGACCATATCTTAGAAAGAAAGATAAGGAGAGATCCACATAGAGGCAAGTCTTCTTCTTCATTTGAATGTTCCCCTTCAGCCACCACTGATCCTATGGTGCAAAAGCTGGTAAATGAAGTGCTAGCCCTTAGAAAGCAAATGGCACAAGGAATGTCACCTACTCCTTCTTATAGAGATGTACCAAGGAGGACATTCCCTAATCAATCCTACCAGGGACATGTTGCTAGAAACCAAGTGCAAACCAATTGTCTTCCTCCCCCTTAGAGGAATAACCTCGCCATTGAAGCATCTCTAACTAACTCAATAGTTGGATATCTTGAAGTTGAATCAAATTACTCATCCCAACCTGAGTTGAATCCTGAAGATGACACTAATCTCTTCATTGAGGAGAAGAAGAATTAGCTAGCGACTTTTATATTGGTTTCCTAAACTATCAGGATGAACCCAGAAGTGAAGGCAATGTGGTTGAGGGGTCATATGTTATTTTCACCCAGTCCAAGAATCAATCAGCTCAACAAGCTGGTAAAGAAAAAGTAGAGGAGCGACCTCAACTAGTAGTTTTGATTGCTAAGTGGATATCCAATCTTCTTTTCCATCCAAAGGACCCAATGATCGCAAGAAAGGTAAGTACCCCAAATACCCCTATGCCTTCTACTTCAAATTCATAGTCTAGTCCTCTCCCTCCCAAAAATCAAAAGGATGAATTCCCATCCTCTGCTCCTGGCTCATTCTAGACATTTGACATAATTGACCATATGAAGAAAACTAAAATTCAAATGTTTGAATTTGAATTTTTGCAGTCCCATCTTGACCAATTAGATAAATTGGTTCAGTGTGTTAAAAACTAAAGCATCCCTATTAAACAAGTAGTTCCTAAAGTGTCGCATGATACACCCAAGGAAGCACCTACCAAGAATAATCTTGTCATTACCCCTCCTGCTGCTCTTAGCAAGACTAAACCCTTTTATGTCTCATTGTTGATAAATGGACATCAACTGAATAATTACAGCATTGATTTTGGAGCTTCAGACAATGTCATGCCTACTAAAGTGGCTAAATTCCTTGGCCTTACACTAACCAAAACCTTTGGTAGATGTTTTTCCATGGAAAATAAGCAAGTACCACTAATGGGGCAGATCAAGGATGCCCAACTTACATTTGTTGCCTTTCCAGACAAAAGAATCAAGATGACTATCTTAATAGCTGACGTCCTAACATCATATGGCATCCTTCTTGGGTAGAATTTCTATAGGAATGTTGGTGGTGAATTGAGCATGGATTTATCAGAGGTGAGGATTCCAGTCAAAGGTGTTATGAAGAGGCTACTCCCTAAGAAGGAAGCGAAATATGTGGTTACCCAGACCTCAGCACCTGAAGCTCAAATTATATTTGAGTCTTCAGGCATGGGTAACTACTTTTTGTCCACAAATAGAGTTCATGAGACATCTGATGAAGCTCCTATAGGTGACAACCTGGAAATATGTTCAGTTGGAATAGTAAAAGAATTGGCTAAGTGTAATATAAGTGTGGAGGAATCTCCTCCTCTGAATGAAGAAGAATCCAAAAAAAATTAGTATCAAATGAGGTATGGATTCTTGAATTTGATGGTAGTTGATCCTCTACCAGTTCAAGAGTCAGATTTGTGTTAATATCTCCTCAAAGAGATATTTTTCTTTCATCTTATAAGTTGTAGTTTAGCAAAACTAATAACACAGCTGAGAATGAATCTCTATTGTTGGGATTAAAAGTTGTTAGGGACAAAAAGCATCAAACTCCTTCATGCTAAAGGAGATGCTGAATTAGTGGTTTGTTAGGTGAGGAACCTATATCAAACCAAGAATAAAAGATTTTGCCACTACCGTAATCTAGTCTGAGACCAAATTGAAAACTTTGATGCTTTCAGCATCTTTGCAGTTCCCAGAGAATTCAATGACCAGGCTGATGCATTGACTATTTCAACTACTCTCTTGGTCCCCCACCCAAATTTTAAAGGAGACAAGTACACTATTGAGCTGGTATTTTGGCCGAGTGTACCTAATAATGCCAGTCATTGGTAGGTATTTAACAATGACAACCAAATCATTACCTTCTTGGAGTAAAAGGACATCTTTGAATGGCTACATTTTGAAGGCACTAAACCTCAGAAGTGCGAACCAGCTCCTAAATCAAATGCAAACATAGGTGAGGAGTTCTTACAACTCAAAGGGAATAAGATTCCCAAAGGCCTGGTTTATCTTAAGAAGCTATTTGATAAGCATGATAGATTCATCAAACAGTAGCCAATGGATTCAAACTCATCTCAAGAGTTTGATCAAGTAAATTTGGGAACCAGAGAAGACCCCAAGATGGTGAACATTGGGAAATGTTGTACTCCTGAGGAGAGGTTCAAGTTCACCAAGTTACTCAACCAGTACATGGACATCCTGGCATATTCCTATGATGACCTAAAGTCACTCCAGCCTGACGAAATTTGACATGACATTCCTCTCAAGGCTAATGCAACACCTTATAGGCAAAATTATAGGCATTATAATCCAAAAATATTAGGTACCATTCTATCTAAAATACAAAAGATTTTAAATGCTAAGATCATTTTCTTAATCCATCATTCCACATGGATTGCAAATATAGTGCCTGTGAGGAAGAAGAATGGTGAAATTTTCCTTTGCATGGATTTTAGAAATTTGATTCAGGCATCCTTGAAGGATAATTACCCTTTGCCAATCATGGATCAAGTGCTTCAGATGATGATAGGTTCAGAGATGTTATCAATGCTAGATGGCTTCTCAAAATATAATCAAGTTGAATTTGGTGAGGCAAACCAACATAAAATTGCTTTCACCACACCATGGGGCACATTTTCATATAAAAGGATGCCTTTTGGCTTGATAAATGCTGGCACCACCTTCCAAAGATCAATGGATATTGCTTTCAAATATGAGATGGGTAAATTCATCATAGTTTATCTTGATGACTTGACCATCTTTTCTAAGCATCGCCCAAATCATGTGCACCACTTACAACAAGTGCTAAAATGCTGCCGCTAGAATGGCATTTCCTTAAACCCCAAGAAGTCAATTTTTGGAGTAACAGAGGGGAACTTCTCAGACACTTTGTGTCCAAAGAGGGCATAAAGATTGACTCAGACAAAGTCAAGTTTATTCAAGAACTTTCCTTGCCCACAAGTAAAACTATTGTTCACTCTTTCTTTAGAAAGGCAAATTTCTTACAAAGGTTCATTCCCAAGTTTGTTGAGAAAACTAGGCACATTATAGACATGATGAAGGGAAAGGCCACCTTTAGCTCGACTAAAGAAGGCAAGTTAACATTTGAGAAAATCAAGACTGCCATTGCTCATGCCCCATTTCTAGTTTGCCCAGATTATATGAAAGATTTCCTCATGTATAGTTATGCTTCTGAACACACACTTTCAGCCATCCAGGTTTAGCAAAATGAAGAAGGTGTGGAATCTCCCATTTCCTTCATGAGCTATCCTCTCAAATCTCATGAGTTGAAGTACTCGAATATGGAGAAGCATGCTTATGTAGTGGTGAAGATAGTGAAACATTTCTATTTCTACATCTTCAATTCTTGAGTTACTACATTGGTTCTTGACACCACGATCCAATCCATACTGACACAACAGGAGTTTAGAATGAAAAGAGGTAATTGGGTTGCTAATATCTAGGAGTTTGATATAGTCATCAAGCCCATAAAGCTGGTGCATGGAAAGGGGCTATGCCAACTAATTGCTGACAACAAGCTGAGAGGGGTAGAGCTTGAAGAACCAAAAGTGGATGACACACCAACAGTCCTCTTTGTCTCCACCATGAATGAGTGGTATTCAAGCATCACTCATTTCCTTACTTATGGTGAGTTTCCTACACACCTATCTTATAAATAAAGGAGAAGCATCAAGTTGAAAGCTATTAATTTTGTCCTCTAGGATAACGGCCTATACAAGAGGAGCCTTGATGGAGTTTTTCTTCACTGCATGGACAAGGAGCAGCAAAGCCAACTTCTGAAGTCTTTCCACAATTCATCCTATGGAAGACATTTTTTTGCTCCTATGACTACTCATAAGATCTTGTGAGCTAGGTACTACTGGCCAACTCTCTTTCAAGATGCATACAAATGGGTCAGGGAATGTGAATGGTGTCAGTAGTTTATTGGAAAACTTAAGTTAGCTACCTTGCCCCTCAAACCAGTGATCATAGAGGAGCCATTTCAGCAATGGGGAATTGACTTCATTGGAGATATAAACCCATCTTCAATTGCTAGACATGATTATGTCCTTATAGTAATAGACTATTTCACCAAATGGGTGGAAGCTGTTCCAACCAAACATGCTACTTCTGAAGTAGTATGTAATTTCCTCAAAGAGAACATCATATCCAGGTTTGGGGTCCCAGCCAAGATTATCACTGATAATGCAGCTTGTTTCACTTCCTAGGAGATTACTCAATTCTATTTCCACTACATAATTATGCTATCCCACTCTTCTGATTACTTTCCACAAGGAAATGGATAAGTCAAATCAAGCAATAAGAACCTGGTGGCTATCATCAAGAAGCTGGTGGATGACAACCAAAAGATGTGGCATAAAGCATTGGTTGATGCTCTATGGGCAGACAAAAATATTCCAAAGAAGACAATTGGTATGTCTCCTTTCCAACTTCTTTATGGACTCAATGCTAAAATACCAATCACCATAGAATTGCCAGCATTGAAATTGGCTAAGGCAATTAAAGATCAAACATATGAAAGCCCACTTGATAAGAGGATCATGTGCCTGACTGAGCTAGAAGAGTAGATAACTATAGTGGTGGATTGAATTGCCACCCATCAAGGTCTGGTGAAGAAGCTCTTCAACCAAAAATCAAAGAATCATGATTTCCATATTGGAGATCAAGTCCTGCTGTGGGACAAAAGAAGAGAACCAAAAAGGATGCACAGAAAGTTTGATTCCCCATAGAGGGGCCCTTTTACCATCCACCATCTCAATGGTGAAAATAGTTTCCTATTGAAGTATCAAGATGGCACTCTCTTTTCTCTACCTCATAATGGGTAACATCTAAAGCACTTTAACTCTTGAAGTATCAGATGAGTTCCCCTGTACATATGTATATCTATATAGTCTTTTGTTTCTATTTTGTCCTTTTAATTTTCATTTTTGGAGCCTTTATTTTTGGGTAGCATGACTCCATAGCCCAATGGCACACTTCAAGGCACTAGAAATTCTAATTTCTACTCCCCTCAGCTATGATTCAAGTTTTCATCTGATGGAAGTTCCCTAACTAGAGCTAGTTGTTGTCCCCAAAAATATCTTTCTCATCTTTGGGACAACATATGAATTACTTTGGTCCTACATGACCAAAATTGTCTCTTCCCTTTCCAAAAATTTGTTCTGAGCATTCAATTTCATCATTTTCTCAACTTTTTGGTAAAGGGATTAGCAGGTTTAACTGATTCAAAGGCTCATGCAGGTGATTTCAATTAAAAGAACCAATTTCCAATACTTAATCATCTTCAAGTTTGGGTTAGCACCTTGTTTCAACTGCTTCATAAGTTCATCAGGTTCACAGGTTCAAAGGTTCAAAGGCCACCTCAGTTAAGAAAAGAAGTGCACACAAAAGAAAGAGTCATGTGGATGCTGCCAAGTGTCGTTGGCTGGGCCTCATTACACTTTGTTTTTGAGAATTGGTGGATAATGCCACATGTCCCTTTTGAATCTCATCAGAAGCCTCCAAGTGTCAAATATCTACTAACCCTTCCCTTAGCTTATTTCGAGCAAAGACCATGCTGGGCCTGGGGCACATGACTAAATGAAGTAGAAGCTGCCACATGTCTGCATCCATGCAACTGCCAAATATATCTAGACTGTGCCACATGTCCCATGTAGAGATCAACAAAGGCTGACAAGTGTCATCATTTAAAATAACCTAAGTGAGCCCCAAGCATTTCTATGATGCTATAAAAGCTTGATAGCAGAAAGCGCCAAGTGTCGACGGTAAAGGGTTTTAGCATGAGGTAGTGGAAGACTCCATGTGTCCTTGGCAAGAAGTGTTGGATATTACCACATGTCAAAGAGGGATGCCCCTATGAGAGGCACAGAGCTAAGGAAAGGAATTTCTTTGGACAAATTGTTCGAAGGAATTTCTTTGGGATTTTTATCCAAAGAAAATGAAGGAAATACATGGAACAATAGGCCCATCGAAGATGAAAATCCTGAAGGCCACCGGGGGGATCCCAAAGGATAGATACCCTTGCAGAAGGACACTTGACACATAAAATGGACCCTGTTCGAGATCTCAAAGGGCAAGTTCCCTGTAGGAAGGGTCGAGCCTCAAAGTGTAGCAGAAGTCACCAAGTGTCACATGCTAAGATATAGTTTCAAATGAAGCTTCATAGAGTGATATGCACCATGTGTCTGATCCCAATGCAGCAAAAGCTACCATGTGTCCTCATCTACATCACAGCAAAATGACAAGCCTGCAAATGTCAAAATTGGGGTGAATGGCTAGCCGTTAACCTTCAAAGGAAGAGAGACCCGTGAACGTCAAAATTTTGGTAGTGAAGCATCTGATTGATCCTTGCAGGCTTAGAATATGGACCTAATGCATTCAAAGACCCTAAGGATAGGACCAAGAGAAGGAAGAGACAAAGGGGGAAACTCAATGAGAGTTAATTCCAGTAGGTGAAGCACTTCACCAGGTAGATATTTGGGGCTTGCAAACATTGAAAGCATAGCCTATTTATCCCCTTTGAATTAAAGGTAGAATAGACATTTACGTGGCTAGCAAGTGATGGAATGAGTGATTCAGACTCAGGAGAAGACAAGGAAGATGAACCAACATGCCATAGTTAAGGTAGCTACCCTGCTTCAACATGGCTCTCCTTGACATAATCAAAAATGCAGCCAAGGCATTGATTGCATGGCATGGGTCACTCTATGGGACAAAGTGCTAGGTCTCTCCTGCCCTCTATATAATGTAAAATCTTTCATTGTTACAAGAGAGATATTCCCCTTATAGAAGCAAAACTCTGCCCAAATTGAAAGGCATTTTTGAGACGTTGAGCTTAGATTGTTGTTCATATTTCTTTGATTGAATGAGAAAGCAAGTTACTTGTAGACTTTGTGCTATTTTAGCTTATGCTACTTTAATAAATTATTCTTATGTCTATTTCCTAGAAGCATTCTTGTTTATTTTATTTAACAAGCAATGCCAATGGAAGTGATAGGGAAGGTGTCATGAAACCAATTACTTTCAGACTTTGTGCTAACATAATTGATTTCAGTGTGTGTTTTATATTTCTATGTAAAGGATCTTGGGATGACTTTGTGCCCTCAATGTCCTTTGTATCTCACTCTTGGGCAGTCAAGGTGGAGACTTTGTGCTACATCCCAGATTGCTAGTTATTATGCCCTTAGCACCTTATCACTTATCCTACCAAAAAGATTCCTATTGTTTTCAAGAATAAGCACTTTTGAAAGAAGAGAAGTGCCTTTTGTCACTTCACCAATATTTTTACTATTCAAGATGGGATCTAGCTCTTGGCTAAATGTTACTTCTAAAAGAAGAGAAGTACCTTCACCAATCACCTAGGATTTCTCCTTTGTTTGTTAGCATCATCTCTGAAAAAAGATAGATGGATAGTTTATCCCACCCCTGTGTCTTACTTTCTGCTTATATATATAGTATATATCCTCCATATATTTAATAGAGAACCTCCCCTTGATGAGAGGAGAGATTTATCCCCTGTTGATGTAGTAAAACTGCACACCTAGATGACCAATCTCTCTATGCTATGGTGATAGAAACTATTTTGCTCACTAGTTAGCTGGTCGACAAAATATTCACCCAACACTCTTAATAATAGTTATGGCTATTGTGTACCTTTTATGACTTAGGGCATTGATTATTCTATTCTTCTTACCTTTGATATAACTGATAGCAAAATCATAATCAAATAATAACTCAAGATAATGTCTCTAATGAGCATTCAAATTTGGTTAGGTGAAAATATACTTAAGTCCCAAGTTATCTGTCTTGATCTCAAATGGTTTTCCCATCAAGTAATATCACCAAACTTATAAAGCATGCTTAATTATTGCATGTTCTAGATCATGAGGGGTGTTTCTATATGAATTTCACTTTCACATTCAAAAAGATAATAAGAAACTAAGAGATGGTCTAGGGTTAGGAGATACCCGGATGAGGTTTGTGCACCGTTATCCAGACGTTGTAGGGACTCCTCTTTGGCTGTGGAGGATGACACCTACAAAAGAAAGAGACTTAAACAAAGAAGGTGTTAGATGGATAGATGGTGGGCTGCCAAGCAAAATATTGATCCCAGAAGTGCAAGGACTTCCTTGAGGGATGACAACCCACTGATTGATAAAAGAATGTCTAATAAAAAGTAGAATGATAAAAGACTAAAATGATTAAAGATGGAAATAGAAATAGAAGCAAATGCTTACCTAAATTTTGTTGTCGGTCTGGTCACAGTCACCGACGTCGGTTAGTCTGTCAGCGTCATTTGGTCAAGTCTATCGACATCGGTTAGTCTACTGATGTCGATGGAGGCAGTGGTCTCTGTGGCCAGCGTTGGTCAGGGCAATGGTCTGGGACAGGGCCTGGGCGAGTTTATGGTCTTGGACAGGGTCTAGACAGGTCTATGGATGTGTAGAATGGTCTGGAGTCTGGTTTGTGGTGTCTAAGAGTCTATTTAATGGTCTGTGTAGGGCTGTAAGGCAAAAAATATGGTCTGAATAGGGGACCAGAGAGAGGACAGGGTGACAAGGAGACAGGGATTAGAGAAGGCCTTTCAACCTCTCAGGGAAGGGCAGGTTGGGTCTGGGCAGTGGTTTGCTTAATAGATGAAAATAAAAACTGAAATGAAAAACAAAGAAATACTTATCTCCTACTTCCTGAAGGAGTGAAGGAGACCTGTTGATGCTGTTGATAGACCTGCAATGCCTTTGATCTCACAATCTGGAGCTATTCCTGTAGAGTACCTATAGCTGGTGATGTTTGTTATGTGAGAGGGAGAGAGAGAGAGGTCGAATGCCAAGATGCAAGAGAGTTCATGTTCGCGGGGGGTAGGAATAGATGCAAAAATGCATTTTTAAGGGTAACCGACGCTGGTAGAACCGTCGACGTCAGTTGCATACTGACCGACGTCGATGACCAAAGAATGGGGATAGAGGCTAATTTTAGCCTTCTATCCATTCTTACAAGCTGTCAGGGTCAAATGTCATTAAAAAATGGTCAAGAGGGGCTTAAATGGATGCGAGAGGAAGGGTTAAGATGGGATTTGGGTCATTAAGGCATGGGATGGGGTGAGGGGATCCAAGGAGAGGAATTCGAGGTGGCATGAGGTGGCATGGATGAAGTGGCAAAGGGGCTTTTAGATTAAAATAATTGATTTTTATTTTAATCTAATAATTGAGTAGGCTAGGACCTGGGTTAGAAGGTGGACCAAGGGGACCAAGGGGGGAGGATGACCAAGGGGTAGACACGATTTTGGTGTCTACATTTGCCCCTTTTTGTCTTGTTGGTTGTTCTTTACGAACTACAAGACAAAAATAGGAGTAAGTTGCCCCAGGCGTGGGATAAGGTTGATTTTGTCCTGTTGGTTGTTCAAGTGAACTGCAAGACAAAAATAAGAGGGTGGTTGCCCCAATTATGGGATGAGGTATTCCCCCTCAAAGTGGGAGTTGAGGGAAGGGAACTTGAAGTCAGGTGTCAATTTGACAGAGAGTGGATGAAAATGGTGAGGTGTGAGTATGAACGTTGTAATAGTCATGATTGCGCGTATACCACTTCACGGGATGGTCAGGTCAAATTATCATAGGTCAAGGGTCGAGGAGTGCCAAAATTGAAATAACTGGGCCCCAACATTTAGTTGTAGCTGATCGGGTTATTCAATCTAAGCTGAAGCTCCAATGGTCATCGTGTTTCCAAGTATCCTGGGCTCAGGAAGTGCTCCTAGAAACATGAAAATGTCACAAGTAGTGGGGATCAACCATCTTGCGATCCTATACTTGTGAGGGTCAAAATTTGGTCTACAGGCAATTTTGCTAACCATTCATGAGGTAGCATACATGCAAAAATAACCAAGGCAAAGTCATCTTGGAAGTAGTCAGGGTCGGAGGAGATGGGCATGATCTCCAATGTCACAGGTCGAGGTTGAGATAGATAGATGGTCTGAATGAATGGACAGATGAAGGAATGTGGCCGAGCTAACCTCAAAAGACTGAGTGCTGCCTACATAGCCCCTGTGTGAAAGGGCCTCAGGCCAATGTAGTTCTCCCTAAAAGGGAGGAAGGGTCAAAGTTATGGATTGGTCTTGGTCGAGGTTGAGTCATTGTCAAAGGGTAGAATGGTTTGTCCATTAGATAGATGAACAAACGGAGGTGGCCGAGCTAACCCCAAAAGATGACATGTCATCTGAGTGCTACCTACATAGCCCTAGTCTTAGGGCCTCAGACCAATGTAGTTTAGACTGGGAGACAAAGTGGTTGATAGTTTGGTTTGGTCATGTGTCGAAATGATGAGGAGAAGATGATGACACAACCTTTTCCATATTGTGTGATGGTGTATTCTACAACATTGGTTGAGGGGTCTTTCATCCTTAGCAATTTTCCATAGTCATGATGGATGTATGCTAAAAATGAATTGAAGTCTATTTATGCTTCAGCAAGTATTGGTTTATGCTTAACATAAATTGTGTCTGGTCAATAGTTTCCATGTGTATTGTTGTCCATGGAAACTATGTGAAATGGGCTAGGATGATGTATGATGTCGTGATGTCATGATGTCATGTTGTTGGTCTGAAAATGTTGGGTTGGCTTGAATTGGTTTGGTTGGGTTGGAATTGGTTTGGTTGAATGTGACCAAAGTGTGGAAAAAAAAGTGAAAGGCGAATTGCTCTTTCATTGACAAGGACCAAAATGATAGCATAGATAGGGGTTGTTAGAATAAAAAGCCCCATTCATGCATTACGTCATTGACCATGGGTTGATGTTAGAGAAGTACTCGAATCACTTGACGTTAAGTGAGCTCGAAGTCCCTTGAGTATGTTGGGGTGATAAGTTGGATTATGTGATATGAGAGGATGGAGTAACCCTTTGTGGTAGGAATAACCTTGCCCCTTTTATAGGTGACCCAGAGAACGACTATAGGCATGTCCATGACTTGATATCTTGTCAGTCCTTTTTTTTTTTTTTTTGATGGTGGACTGATCGATGCGGGAAGTCCACGTAGGGATGTTGCTTTGCTTTGTGGTCATAATGTGAAGCTGATCGATGCGGGAAGCTTCAAAAAGAGTGTTGTCTATAGCAATATTTAGTCATAGCCATCCTTTGAGGGAGTGGTCTATATTTTTGCTTTATATGTATGATATGTCTTGGCCTAGCTGTCCTTCAAGGGAGTAGTCTAGTAATATAGCAATTATGTAGCTGTCCTTCGAGGGAGCAGTCTACATTTAGAGTGTTTATGACCTTTGATATGTTAGGTATCCCATTTTTGACATGTTTTGTTGACTGAAGTTTAGACATGGATGAGCCTCTAGAGGTTTAAAGGTTCCCTTTTATTAGGACAAAGCATTCATGCTTGGCAAAAAGGGTTGACTAATGCTGGGAAAAAGGGTCAAAAGGAATAGGTATGACAATGACAGGGATTGCTCAAGGGATGAGCTCAAGTAAAACGTCAAGTGATCGAGTACTCGACTAATAGTAGAATGGTCATGGATGCAAGGCATTAAAGGGCTCAGGTTCTGATAAGTCCCTAGGCCATGCTTGTGCATTGTTGATAAGGTCCGAGTCAATTTAGGAGCAAACTTGCCCCACTTGCCTCTTCGAGATTGGTCACGTGTTGATTGATGTTGGATGATTGATTGGTCAATGTTTGGTTGAGACTGGTTGAGGTCATGATTAAAAGGTTGGTTGAATATTTGGTCAAGGTTTGGTTGAGGCTTGGTCAAAGTTTTGGTCAATGATTGGTCGATGTTTGGTTGAGGTCATGGTTAGGTGATGATTGGATATTGTTTGGTCAAGGGTTGGTTGATTGTTTGGTCGAAGCTAGTATAAGGTTGAATTCCCCCAGTTGCTAGGGAGAATGTTCGGCAGATGGTTGGTAATGATTTGATTAAAGTGGCCAGTGGTTGGGGGTCATCAAGTTGGACCTCTATTGATTGTAAGGCTTTGATAAAGGTCTAATGATGTTGTGGAGAGCTTTGAATGAGATCATATAAAGACATCTTCACAAGGGTCATGTGGTGAGGTTGTTTCACCACAGAATCAAGGATTGTGTTCGAGGATACTGGTCGAGATGTGCCCAAGACAGTAATCTTGGGTCTTGGTTGTGGTGAAGGCTTGATAGATGGATATGTCCAAGGGATAGAAACATGTCTTTTCCCTTTATCCTTTGGGGTCGGTGGGTTGGTGGTCAGATTGATTATGTTGATTTTGAATAATGGGGTTAAAGGCAATGGAGGGACCATAGTCTTGTGTGGAGGTCCTGATTTAGGTGATAATGTTGGTGAGGCATGTGATGATGTCAGTGATTTGTTGAAGGGGTGGTCAAGAGGATCCTTAATGAGAAGGGTATCCTTTTTCTGGTATTGACGAATGGTAGCTTTAAGAGTGCAACAAAACTCAGTGTCATGTCCCAGAGTGCGGTGATAGTGATAAAATTTAGAGTTATGGAACCAAGATGATCTTGATCTGAGAGTTGGTGAGGGTGCGGAAGATGAGGAGGTCTAAGAGGCAAGAGGCGGTGTTGAAGGTTTGTTGATAATGTGGTCAAGAAGAAGGCTGTCTTTCTCTAAGTATTGGTGAATGACAACCTTGAGGGCACAACAATGCTCGATATCATGCCCAGGTGTGCGATGATATGCACAAATTTGAGTGTCATCGAACCAGGGTGGTTTTGGTCTGAGAGATCGATATGGCTTAAGAGGTGGGAGACTGATGTGATAAAACTGTAAAATTTGGCACAGTATCAAAGCATATGAACTCGCTAATGGGTCTACATGTTTTGTTGTAGTAGGGGTTGGTGACTTTTGGTTTAGAGTTGTAGGAGGCATTGGTCGTACCATCTTTTTGTTTGGCGGTATAGCCAGACGTGTAGATGGCACTTTTGTGTTGAGAGGTGTTAGATGTTTTGGAGGAAATATATGTCTGATGGGTAAAGGGGATAATGGAGGCAACTTGCCTCTGTGAGGTATGGGAGTAGGAAGCACTCCTATTAGGGTGGACGGATGTGGGCCCAAGATCGAAGGTAATGATGAAGGTGGGGGACGAATTCTCTGGTGTGGTCTAGTAGCCTTCTTTGGTTTAGGTTGAGGGCCACTATTGTGTGAGGAAAGATTAGATATGGGCCGGATGTCGAGAGATACAAGCTCTTTTGGCATGGTGGACGCTTGTGCGGGTTTGGGCTCAGATATGGACGGGGATGAGTGAGATGTAGTGATCTCAGGAAAAAGGCAAGAGGAAACCTTGACTGGGTCTTCATTGGTCAAATTGGGCGAAGGGATAGGTTCTTCTCTTGGTGGAGAATAAATAGGAGAATGTGGCTCTTCAAGAGGGTAGAGGTCAGGGATGATGGTGCCTTCTACTTGTAGTTGAGGAGTAGGCAAGGTAGGGTCCTCCATTGGTAGGAGGAAGGACGAAGGTGGGGCTAGTGGCGTAGGTATGGTTAAGGCATCCTCCAATATAAGATAGGTCCTTGGAGAACTAACAGGAGAAGGAGGCTTTTCTACCTATGATGGATGAATGGGTGAAGAAGACACTTCTACCCGTGGAGGAGGTTGGTCAGGGATAAGAGGTGAGACAGTGTTGATGGTGTGAATGTCATGCTCTGGAGAGTCATTGGTCAAGGTCTGGACATTGTTTTGATTAGGAGCATGGTTAGGGAAGGGGTGTCTGAAGATGTCAATGTTTTGATTGGGTGGCACATTCAGGTTATCCAAAACAAGATCCCCCTGGTCTATCATGTCTTGGATAATGTTCTTGAAGGTTCAGCAGTTGTTGATGTCATGGTCGTGGACGCAATGATAGTGACAGAAGTCATTCTCCCTATACAAGGTAGGGAGAGCTTTTGAAGGGTCAAATTGAGGTGGTTAGATTGGAGGGAGATTGAGGACCCCCTGCTTGACAAGCTTTTCCAAAATAGAAGCGTATGATTCTCTAAGTGGAGTGTAGTTACGTTGTATGTACCATTGTTGAAATTGTTTGGTGATGCTTTGAGATGTTGAAGGTTGAGATTGGTCGGTTGTTATTGAAGATGGTGATCTAATGACCACAGTGTTGGCCACTCCTTTGGACTTGGAATGGGAAGAAGAAGGTCTGGAAGAAGAAGGGTCGTCAGCTTTTGCATTGGTATTACGCAATTTGACCCTGATTTCTTCAATAGCACAGAGTTCGAGCTTTCGGGCCATGGTGAAAGCTTCATCGAAAGTGTGGAATGTCTAAACCCATAAGGTGGATGAGATGTGTCTAGCACATGCTCGAGAAAAGAGATTGATGAGCTCAGGTTGAGGCAAAGAGAAGGAGAGTTGGTTGATCAAGCCTCTCCAACAGGCAACAAAATTGACTATGGATTCATCATCAAACTGCCTGATAGAGTAGAGGTCTGTGATTGAGACTTTGTTGGTGATATTGATTGAAAAATGATCAAGGAATAATTGGGCGATTTGAGTGAAAGAAAAGATAGAATGACTGGTAAGAGAGCTATACCAATCGAGGGCAGGGCCAGAAAGTGACATGGGAAACGTGCGTAGTAACAATGCATCGTCATGCGCTATAAGATAATAAGCATGTTTGAATGCTCGTAGATGCTGTTGCGGGTCTTCTGTACTCTGGAGTGAGTAAATTTAGGAAGCTCCCACTGGTTGGGATATGGTCTAATTGGGATGGAGGGATGGATGGGTTTGTTGTAAATTTGGTCATATGTAAGGACATTGCTTGAACCGGAAATAGAAGCCTTAAGACTAGACATTTTGTCCATCAACATCTTGATGAGATCTGCTAATGGATTTGTAGGTGGGGCGCCCCCTAGGGTGTAATGTGCTTGAAAGGTGCTAGAAGAGGCATATGACGTAGTTGGTTGTGCTTGTATAGATGCAACATATGGGTGACTAGTCACAGGGACAGATGTGGAAGCCAGGGGTGGTTGTGTTGTGAAGGTAGAAGGCATGACTAGGCTTGATGTTGCCATAGGTTGTTGGAGGGTGGTAAGAGTAGACGGGATGGAGACAACTAGATTTTGGAAAGGGGTAGAGTTTTGTTGAATAGTCTGTGGTTGATGGGGGGCCAAAACCCTGATGGAAGTGGGCCCAGAGATAGAGGGAGAAGCCACACTTTGAAGATAGGACATGGTTGGGTTGATGGTCAAGGCAAAGGCCAGAGTGGTCATGGACTGGGTAGCAGACGTTGTCAATGTCGTCACCGCTTCAGTCAAAGAGGTTGGCATCCCATAAGTTGGGTTGCCTAAGGAGTCTCGCATTTGGCTTTGTGCAAGATAATGTTGAAGGGCCTTGACATTGAGGTCAAGGAACCTTGCAAAGTTTTGGTCCCCTTTAGGGATAGTCAATGGTTGAGTCAGGGTCGGTAAGGTAGGAGTTCATTTGGTCTCTGAATGATACTCCATTCAAGGACTAGGTATAGGCGGCGAAGGCAGAAGAGGTTGTTGCCTCGCGTGGTCAACAAGAGTCCTGGTTTGACTACGTGTCAAGACCATTCAAGGCAAGAAAAAATTTCCTCACTAGCTCAAACAACTAGATAAGAATATAAAAGAAGAAGATAGGCAGACCCTAAATGTTAAATCCTAAGAATAAACTTTTAGAATCTTGTTGGCTTATGCCTTAAAGTGTGTGTGGAAAGTTGGCTGGTAGAACGGGTCCTAGAAGAAGTAGTCTATGGTTGGTTTCAGGTTAGTTTAGGCACTCAAGAGTCTGTGTTAGGTTATGTACATGGCCTGGTGCTAAGGAGCAAGCTCCCCTCACTTCATGAACCCAGTGATAAACTAGGGCCGCTTAGCCAATATATACTTCCCCTAGAGATTATCCTCTGCTAGAGAACAGAGTGGGCTTTCCCCTTGGTAGTGAAGTCCAAGTGGGATTGCCGAGACGGGTAGTGTATCTGCTGGGTGATGAAATCCCAGTCGGGCCTTGTCTTAGGTGAGTTAAGATGTTTGATTTGTGCAAGTGGTTTGGTCGTGTAACATGAGTGTGCTACGATTTATTCATGATGCGGTTTTAATTACTAGATGTGTGGACTAAATATGCAGTCAATCAGAAATGAGATGTAGTAGATTTTAAGCCCAAGTCGAATGTGAGTTTGGATGCAGACAAGTAGAGAAAAGGTTGAAGAGTATGAGTTTGACTAGTCTAAGATGTAAGAAAAGAAAGAAAAAGAATGATTCTTTTTAATTTTGCTAATAGTGTATTTTGGAAGAGATAGAGGAAGAAGATGCAAGGAGAAACCTAATACACCTATATGAAAAGAAAGAAAGGAACCCAAGGAATACCCTAAGGTCCCACTGGGCATGCCAGAATGTTTCTATACGAATTTCACTTTCACATTCAAAAAGAGAATAAGAAACTAAGAGATGGTCTAGGATTAGGAGATACCCGAATGAGTTTTGTGCACCATTATCCAGACATTGTAGGGACTCCTCTTTGGCTATGGAGGATGACACCTGTAGAAGAAAGAGACTTAAACAAAGAAGGAATTATATGGATAGATGGTGGGCTGCCAAGTAAAAGATTGATCCCAGAAGTGCAAGGACTTCCTTGAGGGATGACAACCCACTGATTGATAAAAGAATGTCTGGTAGAAAGCAGAATGATAAAAGACTGAAATGATTAAAGATGGAAACAAAAATAGAAGAAAATGCTTACCTGAATGATGCTGTCGGTCTGGTCACAGTCACTGACGTCAATTAGTCTGCCGGCATCGTTTGGTCAAGTCTGCCAACATCGGTGGAGGCAGTGGTCTCTGTGGCCAGCGTCAGTCAGGGCAATGGTCTGGGATAGGGCCTGGGCGAGTTTATGGTCTTGGACAGGGTCTGGACAGGTCTATGGACATGCAAAATGGTCTGGAGTCTGGTCCGTGGTGTCTGAGAGTTTGTTTAATGGTCTGTGCAAAGCTGTAAGGCAGAAAATATAGTCTAAATAGGGGACCAGAGAGAGGACAGGGTGACAGGGAGACAAGGATTAGAGAAGGCCTTTTAGCCTCTCAAGGAAGGGCAGGTTGGGTCTGGGCAGTGGTTTGCTTAATAGATGAAAATAAAAACTGAAATGAAAAACAAAGAAATACTTATCTCCTACTTGCTAAAGGAGGAGTGAAGGAGACCTGTTGTTGATGCTATTGACAGACCTGTAATGCCTTTGATCTCATAGTCTGGAGCTATTCCTGTAGAGTACCTATAGCTGGTGATGTTTGTTGTGTGAGAGGGAGAGAGAGAGAGGTCGAATGCCAAGATGCAAGAGAGTTCACATTCGTGGGGGGTAGGAATGGATGTAGAAATGCATTTTTAAGGGTAACCAATGTCGGCAGAACCACCGATGTCAGCCGCATACTGACCGATGTCGGCGGTCGAAGAATGGGGACAGAGGCTAATTTTAGCCTTCTGTCCGTTCTTACAAGCTACCAGGGTCAAATGTCGTTAAAAATGGTCAAGAGGGGCTTAAATGGACGTGAGAGGAAGGGTTAAGATGGGATTTGGGTCATTAAGGCATGGGATGGGGTGAGGGGATCCAAGGAGAGGAATCTGAGGTGGCATGAGGTGGCATGGATGAAGTGGCAAAGGGGCTTTTAGATTAAAATAATTGATTTTTATTTTAATCTAATAATTGAGTGGGCTAGGACCTGGGTTAGAAGGTGGACCAAGGGGACCAAGGGGGGAGGATGACCAAGGGGTAGACACGATTTCAGTGTCTACAAAGGGCATAGTTTAACTCATATGGCTTTAGTTTCCATGACTTTTAAGCCATTAATGCACCATACTGCATTAGAACTCCTAGTCCATCTCCTAATGCATCTATGATCATTGAAAATTGAACATTAGGGTCAAGAACACTTAACACTCATGTTGAAGTAAGTGTTTTTTTTTAATTATTAAAAAGCTACTTCGCACTTTTATGACCAGACAAATATTTATTTTTTCCATTGAAAAGAGGTAATTGGATTAGCTATCTTAAAAAAAATTAGGATGAACTTCTTATAATAACCTATTAATCCTATGAAATTCCTTACCTCATGTACATTCCTTAGAGCTAATCATTCCATGATGGCTCTTATCTTAGCCAAATCTATAGAAATATCATCTACATAAATAATATATCCTAGATATTACACTCTCTCTTAGAAAAAGCACACTTAGAAAACTTACCATATAGCTTATGCTTTCATAACCACTACATAATCAGTTCTAGATGTTGAAGGTGCTCCTCATCATTCTTGGAATATATAAGAATGTCATCCAGAAAGACCAAAACAAAGTGATTAAAATAATCTCTGAATAGACTATTCATGAGATTCATGAATGTTGTCAATGCATTAGTTAACCCAAATAGTAACACGGTGAACTCATAATGCCCATAACAAGTTCTAAAAGATATCTTTAAAATATACTTATCCCTAATTCTCAGTTGATGGTATCATTCTCTAAAATGAATCTTAGAAAAGATCATTTCTCCATGCATTTGATCAAAAATATCATCTATATAAGATAACAAATACTTATTTTTAATAGTTTCCTTATTTAGCATTATGTAATCAATACAAAGTTGAAGAGTTCTATCCTTCTTCTTGACAAAGAAAATGGGTGTACCCCATTATGACACAGTTGGCCTAATTAACCCCTTAGCCAATAATTCCTGAAGTTGAGCCTTCAATTCAACCAACGCAATGGTTGTCATCCTATATGGTGCCTTAGACTGTGGTTCTGAACTAGGTATGATGTCAATATAAAAATCAAACTCATGTCTAGGAGGTAAACCCAATAATTCTTCTGAAAACACGTCATAAAAATCTCTAAAAAATGGGTAATCTTCGAGATATGGTTCCTTAGGTTCCTCTATTTCATTTATTTTGATGATAAATGCTTGATACCCTTTTTCTTAGGCCCTTTTAAGTTACATAGCAAAAATATAACTAAGCCTCAACTCTCTTCTCTCACCCTAAATTTATGTCTGATTCCCAAAATTATCTAGACACTCAACCCTCTTTAAGTAGCAATCAACCTTGGCCTTATGATTTTCAAGCTAATTGACTCCTAACATCACATCATATGATCCTAGTGGTACCACATACAAATCTACTACTGTTGTGAATTTGAGAAACCTAATCTCTACTTCAACTAAACACTTATCAACCATGACTTTTGAGTCATTCTCATATTATACTTACCAAGCATTTGTTATTATTCCAGCTCTCCTAGGAAACTTACTAAGCATTCTAGGAGATATAAAATATTTTGTAGCCCCTATATCTATCAAAATGGAAACTATGTGATTAAACAAAATAGTTGACGTCTCTATGGGTGATGCTTGAAATTTAGTTTGTTGATTATCCACTGCTACATGAATACGCTATTGAAAATTGCCTTGCTAAGGATTAGAACCCTTATTCTTTGACTTGTCATGAGGACAATCATGAGCATAGTGGTCATCTCTACAAATGAAACAACCTTTAGGTGGACCTTTTCTATCATCCTATTGATTTCCCTTGAAACCTCCTTTGAAACTATTATCCAATTTCTTATTACCTGAACTATCATTGAATTTGGCATTCTAACTTTTGAATTATTTCTAGGTGTCTCCACTCCTTGGTTTCTAGTTCTTTTTTTTATTTGATTTATAACTTCCAAAAAATTTCTTGAATTTGTCCCTAGCTTGTGTAAGAGTCTTAAACTTTTATTCTTATTTGGTTTCCATATCTAATACCTGGTCCATGAACATCTACCTCTCCACCGATCTGAGATCTCAATCTTAAAATAAACTTTTTAATCCTGAACCTTTCATCTCCCTGATATTAAGGTATATATTTCAAAAGTTTGGTGAATTTATCCAATTACTCATTCACCAAAAAAATATTCCTAATTCAATTCTAAAAATCTATGAGCTTATGATCAAAATAAAGATATAAAAGCCATCATGACTTGAATAATGTCACAAACTACTCCCAAGTAGTGGTGGTTGAGTTAAGGTTCGTTTCCAACTTCTTGTTGGCCCACCATGTAGTTTTCTCACCAATCAACTGGTATTCTCCTCAGATTGATTTGGTAACCTTAGATTAGTTTCAAATCTCAAAATAATTATCCATCTCTATTATCCACACTTCATCTCTATCACCCAAAATAATTCCATTGAACTTAAGTGGACTTGCCTTTTTCATGTCCCTAGCCAATTCTACAATTACATGTGCTCTCACATACTAAAGATTTTCCTACTCAAAAGGATTCTCATTAGGTTCTTCCTCATGTTATTCCTCTCCATGGCCATGAAATTCCTATTCCATGGTTTTGATCTGATCCCTAGTATCGTTCATGACTATGAGGATCTAATCTAATTTTATCACTTGCTTTGTGGCATGTCAGTGAAGATTGAACAAAGGGTTACTATTATTGGTATTTGATAGACCCTCTCCAAATAATCTATCTTTCACCATCTTTTTTATATTAAATATAAAGATACAAAAGTGTTAGTGGACTCATTCAGTCCTAGAGTTTGAGCCATAGCTATGATACCACATTTAATATCCCCACTAGGATCTGTCTAAAAATACATAATTCTTTTTAGTAAAACACAAAAACTATAATCATACTTCACCATGGTGTAATAATCATATAAAATACTCTAAATGTAATAAATTTTAATGAAGCATACTACATCATACATCATTTATCACTATCAATAATAAATACATCATACTGAATATATAAAGTATTTACAATCTTCCAACCATGGCTGGTAAAATCCTACAGCTACTATTGTCAAAGTACTGTAATGAATGGTTAAATATCAATAGATACATGGCTCCACAGAGCATGAGTTTCCCAAAACACTAGTATTTATGGTAATCTCAAGTGTCATCTCCAAGTATGTACTACTGTGGGGAAGGAGAGAATCATTTGAGTGCTTTTACACACCAACCACAAACCAATGATCCCTCACATAATCTCCCATTAATAAATTTCCCTCCCTTCATGGATGAGTAGATAATAATGGTGTAGGAATCCAGAGAGACAAGTTAGTACCCATGTTCTATATGATTTCTAAACATGTAGTGTACTATAAAGAAATACGTTCTAATATGATATCGTAAAAACATGTAAATCATAAATATGAAATGATAATGTATAACTAACATTACTTTTGCCAAAGTTTTCAATAGTTAATGATCTTTAGGATCAATCGATTTCAAATGCACTACTGAATCAGATTACCATCATCTGGCATTGTGATGCTAGTAAGCTAGTGAAGTCAATCTCACTACTTACATAGACTCAATAATGCAAGATTGGGTTATCACAAATATAAGCACATATTCATATAGACTATTTCCTACTAGTAATCATACACATGCTAAGAATATAAATAATAAAAAATGCATACATTTAGTCTATCAAACATATGAATGTATCACTATAGCTCATAAATACAAGAATAACCACCACAACTTATACCATCTGAGTACAATATATGCCTAAACTAAAATTCTCTAATTATCATAAGTAATTCCCATATAAGACATTATATGACACCTATAATATCATAGTTCACCATTACTCAAAAACAAGCAACCACGCACAACATTAAGAGATGTTTCCATGAATTCCTAATTGGGTAAATTAATGGAAACATAAACTTCTGTGTAAGAAACTAGACATAATATATAAAATCTCAGTTTCCATGACATATGTAATATTCCATCCTAGTGTTATACTTCCAAGTTTTGTATGCACTCATATATAAGGTCTTATTATGTGTGTATCTAAAAAAATAGTTTTGGTTAAACCTCTAAACTTTTGAAGTATATTATTTACTAATTCATCCTTATGTATCAAACTGTAGTAACACACCCTCAATGTACATTTTTATCTCACCTGAATAATACTCTTGGATTACTATATTTGGCCAAGTGTTTTAAATGAGATTGATTATATCTTTAAATTTATTAAATAAAAAATTTACCACAGTCACAAAGTACCCATAAAATTATTTAAGACATTTTGATTTGAACCCCATAGAATTTGTCTACATATTCTTAAATTCTATATTTCTTCCCTATTCCTTAATGTATATTTATTCATATGTTTCTTATATGTTACATAATAGTGTAATTGCATTTTTATTTATAAATTAATAAACAAATCCTTTGTTTAATAAAATATGACATCTACATCTATGTGTTCTTAGATTATGCCCAGCTATGACTTGAAATGCTAACATAAAAATAATGTTCCAGCATATAATAACTTAAGCTTTTAAAAATATCAAATAGTATGGACTTTTCTAGTGTATAACTTATTCTATCAAAATAAAATTCCTTAAGGGGATTATAGAATAACATAGTATTTTTGACTCATGGTGCCATATATACCTAACCATCACCTATTGTTCTTTGCTCATTAGAATGTTATGGGTAATATAAGTGTGGTTCATCTCAATGATATTGTTGTTCTTGATATAGTTTCATATAGATATGTGTATACCATTGGTGACATTATTATAGTATACCCACAGATTTTATATATATCCAGTAATAAAATGACTGTTATAATAATCATTATTATTGTTATTAAAAATGTCACATATGTATCAATATTGGAAGAACAGGTAAGTTTCCCTACATATTTTCTATCACTGGTATACAATAGTTCTTTGACAAAAAAATGAAGTATTGTTATTATATGACTCATTGGAATAAATACAGTTCATAGTTTTTAAGTAAATCTCTATACTTATAAAATAGCAATAAATTAATTTGCTACATATTATTAAATCTTAGCATAGTAATAATCAAATCACATCACTATTTCAAATCTAAAGTGGTGCATTGTTCACTTTCTAGTTGGTTTGATCTATGCATGGAGATACTAATGTCCTACCAATGAATCACCCAAAAATGATTCTATATATATAATTGTGTATATATAAATAATGAATATCATATACCAATCATTGTGTAAATGATAATTTCCTACTCACTATGTATATACTACCTAATTCACTACACATGGCGACTTGGTTTGTTGGTATTTATTCTTCTAGCTCATTGTATGTAATGACTTGCATGTTGTGACTTAATTTCATTATGCTTGTATTTATTTTATCATTTATTCTCTTGTATGTGACTAATATAATATATATACAATCAGTATATAATATGTATTTTCTATGGTGATAATTAAAAATAGCATAGGAAATAATGATAGATTAGTTAATAAATATATAGTCTCCTACCAAGATCTATTCACAAGACTTATACACACATACAGATCACCATTTATTTTGTGTATATAATTATATCATTTAACAGTTGATAGGTGTATACAATTCCATATTTGAAAATAAATAGTTTGTTCTATATACAGACCAATATATCTAAGCATACAAAATTTTCAAATATTTTAGAAGGGTATTGCGCCTACCTCGTAGTGCTATTCCCAAAAATTGTTCTCTTCTCATTCCTCTTCGTGCTTCTCCTCTTTCTTCTTCTATTCCCTACGCCTTTCCCCTTTCAAGACCATATATATATATATATATATATATATATATATATATATATATATATATATATATATATATATATATATATATATATATATATATATATATATATATATATATATATATATATATATATATATATATATATATATATATATATATATATATATATCTATATATATATATATATATATATATATATATATGTATGTATGTATGTATGTATATGTATGTATGTATATATGTATATATGTGTGTGTGTGTGTGTGTGTGTGTGTGTGTATACATACATATATATATATATACACACACACACACACACATATATATATATACATACACATATATATACATACATAAATATATATACATACATATATATATACACACATATATATATGTATATATGTATGTATATATATATATGTGTGTGTATATGTGTGTGTGTGTGTATAAGTTCCTTTTTACTTGAAAAAAGGGTGTGGCCTTCTACTTTAAAACTAACTTTTTTTCTAAGTATGAGATTTTTTTTTTTAAATTTTAATCCAAAATTTTTTATCTTTTTATTTTCTTTTCTAAATTTAATTCTATATACACAAAATATTTTCACACTTTTATTGATTAATGATTCTTTACATCTTGTAAGAACCCATCGAGACTCAATCTCTCTGAGTGCAGGCCCTAAGGGATGCACCAGGAAAGGGGTGGGTAGACCTTTTGTGCTTCATAGGTTTATTATCCCTTTTTGCCATATTATTACTAATCCAACTAGCTCCTAAAACCTTTCCCTATGTTTTTTCTCCTCCCTTACACAATCTTCTAGTATTTTGCCTCTTTCTATCCTTAATTTCCTTGCTTGGCACCCTTTTGACTTGTTCAACATACTAGGTCAACCTAGTATTATTTTTGGACCTTTTGTCTCTTTTTGTTTATTATCCTCTCGGCCAACGTAGCACAAACCTAGTGAGTTAACCCATAAATGTGCTAGGCTGATAAGGTCGACATAGCATAGCCAATGTTCCCAAACAATTTTAGGGTAAGATACTCCTATAAATATAAGGTAATTTTGTCATTATTAGAGTATGCAATCAATAGTTATTATTTACTTGTGCTTCTTCACAATCTGCTCTTCCACCTTTCTACTTAAGGACACTTAGTTTAGGTTTCTTATTTTGGAGAATCTAGTCTTATGGATAGGTCTTGGATGCTTTGGTCTAACAAAGTGATCTTTACAAACCAAAACAACTTGTTACAAATCCCCTTTGGCCAAGGGAGAGATTGAGTCTCGATGGGTTCACATTGAAGTAAGTATATTCTAACTTTGTTCTCCTCTCTTTTAGTAGATAGAAGTAGCATAAGTGTTGGCTCGAATAATAGTACTCTTAATATTCCATATATTAAGGTGTTACTCATACTTGTTAGGTTGTGGAGCTAAAAGCTTCAACTATGCAGACGAAGAAAGGAGGATGCTGAAGTTCCAGAAGTATCAGCATCGGTAGTATGACCGACGTCAGTCAAGATGAAGTAGAAGGCAACCGGCGTCGGCAGGGAGTCGATCGACGTCGGCAGCACCAGGCAGGCAGGGACCGACGTCGATCGCCTGTGTGTTCCAGAACTATTTGTTGCATGAACAGTTAGTTAGTTGAACGGAGTGTTTGCATGTAAAGGCTATTTCGAGTCTTGATCTACGTGGATAATTATAGTAAACTAAGAGTCTAAGTTATTGTTTAAGTCTGGGATCTATTTATAGACCCATTGGCATGTATTGTAATTATGAGCTAGAAAGGAAGGCAAGGAAGATCCTTCCATTATAAGATCATTGAGTTGCAAGTTGTTGCAAGCTCATAGGAGATCTACATGTGTGAGTATGGTCTATTGAATTGTAGGTTGTAGGTTCATGGGAGATCAATTTGAAGTACTTTACAGTGCTTGGTGTACTGGCAGGGTTATTACTGACTGGTTGGAGAGGTGAACACCAATTCTGTGTGTGAGTTGTGTGTTGGGACCATTTTTGGTAGGAGAGTGTTTTGAAGAAGAATTACTATACACTTGAGGTGTGGGAAGCCTCTGTAAGGTGGAAGAGAGTGGCATCTCTTTATTGTATTCTTTTTTGTACAAAGTGTTAATACAAGATAGTGTATTGTCTCTCATATTCTGTGTTATTTGTGAATTCTAGTTACTTGTGCTTCTGGTTATTTCTACATGTTTAATTGCTTATATTTGGTAATCATATTGTGCTCTTTCTGAGGAGCAAGATCCTAACAAGTGGGATCAGAACAAGTGTGTTTGTTCTTGGATTCCCTGACAACTGGTATCAGAGCTTTTAGGTTGGGATACTAACAGATTGGATTAGATCTAGTTAGTGTGTTTTGATACAGGTTACTCACAGGGGTTTCTGTTTGAGTGGGAGTAGAGAAATGGTAGAAGACAATAAGCTATGAATGGAGAAGTTTAATGGCAAGAACTATCAATTATGGAGGATGCAGATTGAGGATTATCTGTATCAGAAAGATTTGTACTTACCGTTGGATGGGGTTGACTGCAAACCCTGGGATATGAAGGATGAAAAATGGGAGGTTCTTGATCGAAAGGCTCTGGGATCTATAAGATTGAGTCTTGCATCGTCTGTGATTTTCAGCTTATCACAGTGTAAGACAATGGTGGAGTTGATGGAATCTTTGGCAAATTTATATGAAAAACCCTCGGCTTCAAATAAGGTATTTCTTATGAAGCAATTATTTAATTTGCAAATGTTGGAAGGTGGATCTGTTCATAGTCATCTTAGTGATTTCCATGGTTTGGTAAACCAGTTAAGTTCAGTCAATATTGTTTTTGATGATGAAATTAAGGCTCTCTTAATCTTGTGTTTATTACCTGAAAGTTGGGAGAGTTTGGTAATGGCAGTTTCTAATATTGTGTCTGCTTCAAAAGTCTTAAAAGTGGATGATGTTGTGAGTGTGATCTTGAATGAAGAGATACGCAGGAAAAGCATAGGTGAATCATCAGGGAATGCTTTGAGTGTTGAAAGCAGAGGAAGGCAAAGAGAGAAGATATAGCATGGGAGAACAAGGTCCAAGATAGGCAGGAGATCCAAGTCCAGGTATGGCAGAATAACCTGCTAGAAGTGTGGAAAACAAGGACACTTAAAGAGAGATTGCAGGTCAGGTGAAGATCAGCATGAAGGACATGAAGAAGAAGCAGATGTTGCAGATTTTATTGCACAAGATGCTCTGGTATGTTCTTTGGATAAAGTAGAATCTTGGGTTTTAGATTCTGGTGCCTCTTTTCATGCATCCCCAAATAGGGAATTTTTTCATGAGTATGTCTAGGGAGACTTTGGAGAAATTTGTTTAGGGGATGGTAAGCCTTGTTAGATGGTTGGCAAAGGGAAATTGAAGCTGAAATTGTAGAGAGGTAACACATGGGTGTTGAAGGAGGTCATGCATGTCCCAGTTTTGGAGCAGAATTTGATTTTTGTAAGAATTTGGGTGATGAGGGTTGCACAGTAACTCTCACAACAGACTCTTAGAAGGTTACCAAGGGTGCACTTGTTATAGCAAGAGGTAAGAAAGTAGGTACGCTTTATCTATCTACTTCTATTATTGATTCTCTTTCTGGGTTATCTACTTCAGCTGTAGATTTGAAGATGTGGCTTAATAGGCTTGGTCACATGAATAAGAAAAAGATGCATGTTCTTGAGTCAAAGGATATGCTTTCAGATTTAAAGAGCATAGATCGAGATTTTTGTATGCAGAAGAAGAAGGTAACATTTCTTGAGGAATCTGATGTTAGTGACAAGAATAGGAAAGCCTTGGTTTTCAAGGAGAAGGTGACAGATAGAGTTCAGCACAAGGGGCAGAAGAATTTTGAGTAGAGCAAGGGTGATTTGGACAAGGGTTTGATCCAAAAGGAGCTCATGGGAAGAAGTCAGTTCTCACAAGCAAAACATAGAGACCGACATC
This sequence comes from Torreya grandis, assembly GCA_037957365.1. Lineage (NCBI taxonomy): Eukaryota > Viridiplantae > Streptophyta > Pinopsida > Cupressales > Taxaceae > Torreya > Torreya grandis. The sequence goes on from JARHVA010003715.1 coordinate 819,035, forward strand.
GGCTAGAAAATCAACGTCGGCGTCCAGACAGGGACCGATGTCGGCTATGTGTAGCCCGACGTCAGTGACTTAGGGCAGATAAACACCGGTGTCGACAATGGGGGAACCGATGTCGGTGATGAGGCAGTCGCAGGGAACTGACATCGGTCAGGTACAAACTGAGATGTGACCGGCATCGGTCACTGAGACAAATTTTGGGTGGACAGCAAGCTATCAAGGAGTCTTAAGTGCCCATATGGAGGACTTAAAGGGTATGTAAGCCTCAAATTCATTATTTCCCTTCTTTACACTACTTGTTGCTCACTTATGGTAAAGAACCAGGAAGTTGTTAAAGAAGCAGAATAGGTAGATCCAGGAAACAGTGGGAGCTTGGCATGGATGGAGGATGTGATTCCTTGGAGGAGAACCAAACGGGAGTTTTGGGTGGAGTTGCCAGCTAGAAGAAAGCACTGAGAGACGAATGGATGTTCAGGATGAAGAAGAGCAGAAATGGACACATGAGACGATAGGCCAGGGTATATGGTCTTGAGTAAGCTGCAGGGCAATGGAGGTTTAATCATTGTGTTTCTCTTTACCAGGTTGGATAATATTAGCTACATTATCCTATTACTATATGATGTGCTTGTTGCAAGGTTACATATATAGGGAGTTGTTGAACTAAAGGTAAAGCTAGTTCAGAAGTATGTCATGAGGAATCTGGGAGTAGCAAGATTCTTTGGCATGAGTGTGTTCTGGAGACATGGAAGGTCACATGTTGACTTTGTTTCAAGATGATTGTGTGAGACCGGTTAGCACGTCGATGGTTGGATAGTTCACAGAACAGTGTCTTGATTCACATAATGAGGTTAAGTGCATGGTATGTACTAGACCTGAGTTTTCCCAAGCAGTGGGAGTTGTCACAAGTTTGGAGCCAATTCGGGAGAGAAGTACTAGAGGGCAATTCAGTGGATTCTTAGAGGGACCAGCAGCAGGTGCACATGCTATGCAGGTTCAAGTTATTTTTTACATGGTTTGTAGATGTGGATGTGGCAGTTGATTTGGATGACAGAAGTTACACCACAGGGTGTGTGGTGGTTGGTCTTCAAGAGTGATCTTGAAGAGGGATACAAAGCCAAGGGAATAAACTAGACAATGTATAGGTACAGGTACAGTTGTAGCTGTTTATCTCTAAGTGGGAGATTGTTAGGTTGTGGAGCTAAAAGCTTCAACTATGCAGATGAAGAAAGGAGGATGCTAAAGTTCCAGAAGTACCGGCATTGGTAGTATGACCGACATCAGTCAAGATGAAGCAGAAGGCAATCGATGTTGGCAGGGAGTCGGCCGACATCGACAGCACCAGGCAGGCAGGGACTGACATCGATCGCATGTGTGTTCCAGAACTGTTCGTTTCATGAACAGTTAGTTAGTTGAATGGAGTGTTTGCATGTAAAGGATATTTTGAGTCTTGAGCTACGTGGTTAATTATAGTAAAATAAGAGTCTAAGTTATTGTTTAAGTCTGGGATCTATTTATAGACCCATTGGCATGTATTGTAATTATGAGCTAGAAAGGAAGGAAAGGAAGATCCTTCCATTGTAAGATCATTGAGTTGCAGGTTGTTGCAAGCTCATAGGAGATCTACATGTGTGAGTATGGTCTGTTGAATTGCAGGTTGTAGGTTCATGGGAGATCAACTTGAAGTACTTTAGAGTGTTTGGTGTACTTGCAGGGTTATTACTGACTGGTTGGAGAGGTGAACACCAATTCTATGTGTGAGTTGTGTGTTGGGACCATTTTTGGTAGGAGAGTGTTTTGAAGAAGAATTACTGTACACTTGAGGTGTGGGAAGCCTCTGTAAGGTGGAAGAGAGTGGCGTCTCTTTATTGTATTTTTTTTCTGTACAAAGTGTTAATACAAGATAGTGTATTGTCTCTCATATTCTGTGCTATTTGTGAATTCTAGTTACTTGTGCTTCTGGTTATTTCTGCATATTTAATTGCTTGTATTTGGTAATCATATTGTGCTCTTTCTGAGGAGCAAGATCCTAACAAGTGGGATCTTAACAAGTGTGTTTGTTCTTGGATTCCCCGACAATACTTTATTTGAAGTTACCTATACATTTTTTGATTGCTTTGCTTTACTAACCCACACTTTGTGCCACAAGCTTTAGTGCAAACTAGATTAGATTTACTTTTCTTGTTATTAGATTTAGTGAAATAGTAAATCATAGGACTCTATTAGGGTTGTTATGTGATTGTGTTAGACTATAGGCTTTGGAACCTTATCTCACATGGTGTGTTTTGATAAGTGATCCCCTAATCAAATCTAGTGGATCCTCACATTGGTCATGTTCCCGTTTAACAATTGTATGCTCCCAAATCAGAAGTGTAGGTATGCTCTATCCCATCCAATTCAGGATAGATTTATGGACATGATGCATTTTTGATTGTATACATTATGGTGAGCCTAATGTGAATCAAATCCTTTCATGATTTCTTTCACTTATTTTATTTATATTCATCATTATTTTATCATGTCTTTACTGTGTTGGATCGATCCTATCGACCCAATTTATTTATCTTTGTGCACAGGTTTGTAGGAAAGGTAACTAGATCGACTAGCTAAACCTAGTATAGGTTTTAAAACTTGTAGAGTTATGTTTAGATAACTAGATCAATTAGCTCAACCCAGTGTAGTTTTTTCTAGTTTTTAGACTTCTTGTTCAGTTAACTAGGTTGACTAAGTCAACCTAGTGCATTTTTAACACTTTTTTAGTAGGGTTTTGTATTGTTTGGTTGATCAGATCGACCTAGTTTGTAGGTTTTTGCTAGTTTTCTCCAAGTTTATTAATTATAAATCTCTTCCTTTTTCATTTTAAAACTATTTAGGTCAATTTCTATTTATCTTTATCTTTCTATTATGTACTTTCCTTTCATAATTTGTAATATTTAAAACTACCCCTACATAGTTAACAAGGTGAACCTGGTCAACCTAAAATTATGTTCTTTCATAACTTTATATCAACTTTATCATCTTCCCTATGTCATCAACAATCCAATGCATTTTATAGTTTGTAAAACAGATGACTAGAACTAAAGATATAAGCAAAATAAAGAACATGTTTATTGTACTAGGTCAACCTGGTTGACCTAGTGCTTTTTTTTACCTCTGTACACTGTATTGGGTCAACCTGGTTGACCCTATATGGTATACAGGCCTTGTCTTCTATGCTAGGTCAATTGGATTAACCCTATACTATTCTATGATTTCTTTACTTTTTAGTTTAGGTTTTTACCTTCCCTATATGTCTGACTTAATTCTCTATCTATTTAACTTAGTTCTTTATCTTTGTTTGTTATTCTTATTGTTTAGCATTCTTTTCCTTTTATCCTCAAGCATCATATCCCCCATTATAAACTTCTTGGATAGCCTGAATCCATTTAGACACTCTATGGAGTTCTCTTTTCTTCTTATGTTTTCCCATATCTTCTTCCTCTTTTTCGTTGTTGGGGCATCTTGTGATGCCCATCCACACATTACTCTAGCCTTTGGGGCATCTTGCGATGCCCATCCACATATCATTTTAGACTTTGGGGTATCTTGCGATGTCTATCCCTATATCCACCTACCCTTTGTGGCATCTTGTGATTCCCACTCTTATTCTCCATTACATGCTACCAAACTAATTCAACTCCAAGAAACTTTTTGAGACACATAGGCTTATCTCTCACATGCTCATCACTGATATAACCATTAATGTAGGCCTTATTGTCACATATATATATATATATATAATAGTTTTTCGAGATTACTTAATCATAAGTCTCTTCCTCTACAACAATTTCCTTCCTTTCGTAAACCTTCAGTCCTCCCTTTTTGTCTTTTAGTTTCTTGATATATCATAGTCTTCCTTATCTTCTTGCATTTTCTCTTGTTTCTTACACCCCTTGGGTTTTTATTTTGTGAGTTGATTTTTAAGACCACGGATAGGACCCAGCATCCTTCACAAAATCACCATCTTTTACTTATTTTCTTTCTCCTTATTGCTACTTGCCAATGTTGTTTTGGCATCCTTTGGCTTTTTCTTTTTGAGGTGCTTTATATAAAATCTCCCTCACTTTATTTTAATATTACTTATTATCACCCTTTTGGGTCTCTCTTTTATGAGTTTCTTTGTAAGACCATGGATAAGGCCCGACCCTCCTCATAAAATTACCATTTTATTTTCATGTTATTGATCCTTGTTCTCAAATTTAGCTTTTACTTATTTTGCTAGATGGAATTTTCAAACATTCTATTTTAGCATGTTTTCCTCCATTTCCCTCTTTCTTATGATAAGGAATCACACTATAATATCATTATATCCCTTCTTTTTTCCCTTTGTCACATTTTTTTCAATTTGAAGCAATTCAAATTGTTATATGTGTCATTCTTCTAGATTTCCCCTTTATTTCATCTCCATATTGGATAAAACAAGGTCAAAGTCAAGATAGCACTTTTATTTCACCTTGATTTACGAGACTCTTAGACCCCATGATCTTTGAATTTATCTCTCTTAGCCACCTTGTCCCAAGTTTTTAAATGAAATTAATCTTTAGCACCCATGTTTGGTTTTCCAAATCCGTATGGAGGAGGAATAGAAAAAGCCATCAAAAGAAAGTTAAAAGCCAAATAATTTGAAACAAAAGGTAATGATATATAAAGGGCAACATAAAAATTTCAAAATTCAAATTCACACCAAAAAATACATGATTACAAAAACATATCCTATCTCTAATCGAGGCTCAAACTCCACAATCAGCTTCACATAAAGCTGAAGTCCTTTGGGGTGCAATAGGCCAGTAGATTGGAATAGGGGATTTCAAAAATATCTATGGTGCTACCTACTTTCTCACACAAGTACCCAATCTTTTCAGTAGACTGACGACTTTATAAGGGGTTCTAAAGAATTAAGGACATGTTGTGGGGACGTAGGTCCATTTTAATTTTCATGCATATAACCTTCATAAGATGATCTAAATACTCCATTTTTTTACCCAAGACTTATGTCGCTAATAAAATTTCTTCATTGTTTTCAAGGTTCTTGTTTTGACAAATCTAATTTGAGTGTCTTGACTTCAATAAAGAGTTTTCTCTACCTTGGTTTTTCCTTCATTAACCCCTCCACCCATTTCATTTTCCCCCATTGATAGACAAATTGTGATTCTAAATATGTATTCCCACTTTTTTAAATTCCTTATTTTTCATCTCTTAAAAACATGATAGCACTACTTTGTTTCAGTTTTATCTATCTTTAGTGCAAAACAACATGTTTGAGTAACTTTGGATCATTTTCTTTACATCTACTAAACTTGCTTTACTTTCCTTTTCCCATTTATCATGATTTTGCTATCTTGCTATTACAGACACCTTAGTTTGTACCCTTTTTCCATAGTTGAGTGAGATGTGGATTGTTACTGCTCACTCAAAAATGTTGTTTTCCCTTTCAAGCATCCTTTTTCCATTGATGATTAAGATGTGGATTGTTACTGCTCACTCATCAATGTTTTTTTACCATTTTGTCTTTTTTAGTTAGTCTTTTTACCATTTATCATTTTATTTTTCCATCATGTTTGACATGTGTCCTTGGTTTGATTAAGTGAGTTTGCCTTTCTTACTTTAGGATAGCTTGTGTGAGTTTTTTAGTCTTTAGTAGCCTTGGATTTTTGGTTACCCAATTCACTCTTGTTGTTTGACTTGGTCATTTGGTCTAACATAAAACTTATCACTCCAGCTTGCTAAATTTCCCAAGTACATCCCATCCTCATAGCACCAACTATCTTGTCTTTTCTTGCATTTGTTTGGTTTTGCTCTTTAGTTTTGCATTCTTGGGTTTGTCAAAATTATTTTTTACACCCTACACAATCAAAATTAACAACATAGCAGACAACCGTCCCATGAGAAAGGTAATTCAAGGTACGCATTGCATTTACTTTTTATATTAGTTTCCCCTTTCAGTCATTTAATTTTAATATTTTATGCTTTTAAAATACTGCAACTTTTTTTTGACATCAGCGTTATGTATGTCCTTATGTTCTTTCCTGAAGCACCATCCCTCGTTACACCTTAGTGATACATGATGAGCTTCGAGTGGGGCATATATATACACATAATATTCTCACAATTTTATTGATTACTAATGCTTTACATCTTGCAGGAACCTATTGAGACTCAATCTCTTTGAGTGCACACCCTAAGGGTGCACCAAGAAAGGGGTGGGTAGACCTTTGGTGCTTCATAAGATTATTGTCCTTTTTCACCATATTATTACCAATCCAACTAGTTTATAAAACCTTTCCCTAAATTGTTTCATCTCTCTTACATAGTCTTCTAGTCTTTTCCCTCTTTCTATCCTTCATTTTCTTGCTTGGCACCCTTTTGATCTATTCAACATACTTGGTTGACTTGGTCAACTTAGTGTAATTTGTGGACCTTTTCTCTCTTTTTTTTTATCCTCCTGGCCGACCTAGCACAAAGCTAGTGAGTTACCCCATAAATGTGTTAGGTCGAACGGGTTGACCTAGCACAGATGATGATCTTGAATAATTTTAGGGTAAGATACTCCTATAAATACAAGGTCATTTTGGTCATTATTAGAATATGCAATCAAGATTTATTATTCACTCATGCTTATTCACAATCTACTCTTCCATAATTCTACTTGAGGAGAGTTTAGATTTCCTATTTTTGGAGAATCTAGTCTTGTGAATAGGTCTTGGATGCTTTGGCCTAAAAAAATGATCCTTATGAACCATAAAAACCTCTTGTGAAACCCCTTTGGCCAAGGGATATATTGAGTCTCGATGGGTTCACATTCAAGTAAGTATATTCTAACTTTGTTATCCTCTTTTTTAGTAGATAAAAGTAGCATAAGTGTTGGCTCAAATAATATTACTCTTCATATTCCATATATTAGGGTGTTACTCATACTTACTCTATTTGAAGTTCCCTATACATGTTTTGATTGCTTTGCTTTACTAACCCCTACTTTGTGCCATAAACTTTAGTGTGCACTAGATTATATTTACTTTTATTGTTATTATATTAGTGGAATTTTAAATCATAATACTTTATTAGGGTTGTTATGTGATTGTGTTAGACTATAGGCTTTGGAACCCTATCTCACATGGTGTGTTTTTATAAGTGATCCCCTAATCAAGTCTAGTAGATCCTCACATTGGTCATGCTCTTGCTTAAAAATTGTATGCTCTCCAAACAGAAGTGTAAGTGTGTTCTATCCCATCCAATCTAGGATTGATTTATTGACATGATACATTTCTGATTGCATACAAATTATTTCCATTTTCTTATCTTAATCCAAATTTTTTTAGTTTTATTTATTTTTATTTCTTTTTTTATCTTGATAATAAATGACTTATTTAATTAGGCATAATAATTAATAAAAACACCAAAAAAATAAAAACATAAAATTAACTCCATATCCTTGCTACATTGAGCTAATCATGTATAATATAGTATCTAAATACAAACAAAATAAAATTATATTATAATAGCCATTCAATTATGCATCTAATCATGTCCTAATAATGTGGTGTGTGCAGGGTTCTAGCTAGATTCTCTATCTTATCCCAATATCACCATCTATGTCAACCTTTTCAATGATGCTCTCCCTCAATCATGATCTAAGGGATGAGTTCCCCTGCATCAACCTCACAACAAGCAGGTAGTTAGACCAAAACATAATGATATTCATACATCATAAAATATGACTGTAATAATAAATCAACATGATCATAATATAAAAATGCACTACAACTAGCTCATAGAAATGTAACCAAAATAATATTTAACTATCTCATAACAACATATATCTCAAATCTTAGTTACAATAACCAAATTATATATGTCAACTATAAATATCCATTGATAATCTAATAGTCTGCTAGTGAGGAATCAAGATGTAACAATAGTTGGTTTCAAACTCGAGAAGAGGGTGCAATACATAATGATGTAATTGGAGTTTAGGATATAAATCAAGTAAATATAATCACAATAAATCAAAATAAACCTAGAGAAAGGCCAGAGAGGATGATCTAAACAAAATTCACTTGAATCTTATAGTCACACAGTCAAGTACTCCTACAAGATTGCCTACCTACATTAAGGGTCCCTACTTATTTTGAAATGAAGGTCTATAAGAAGAATAAAATCACACAAGTGATCCTCTAATGATAGTATGACTTCATATAATATTTAGAGTCGAAAAAAATGGTACCAATTTTGATAGGTTTATTTAGGCCTAGTAAACCTAAGATCACACACATAGGCTTATGTGTACAGTCATGAGAAGAGTGATTTATTGAGGGTGAAATAAGAAAATGAAGGAACTAAGAAGTGTATAATGGTGGCACATAACCTATATAAGTATCCATAGGTAGAGTAAGATAAGGAAAGTGATCATTTGGCCTATAAAACCTTCTTGAGTCCTTATAAATGTATGGTTGTAGTTAAAAACCAAGGTTATCTTGTTCAGTGTGATGATGATATTGTGCATGGGGTCCATTGGTTTTTAGGGGTGGTGAAAGGTTCCCTATATTCCAATATTATATCATCAGATATTGGTTTAGGTCTCCAACCTTTATGAACAATGGTTAAGACTGCAGACCACTTTCCAATGGCATAATAGAGACTCGAGGAACACCTTCTTGAGGTTATAACTATATAGACATGTTGCATGGGAACTTGATCAGCTAGGGTTAGTTTAATAAACTTTTTCAATTGAATTTTTTGGCATTGGTTTAGGAGTTAAGGTCCTAGGGTTTATGAACAATCATTAATAGCTTGAACTACTATAAAACCTCCTAAAACCCTAATAAGAACCCAATGAGAGAGATTGGCTTCCAAGGTGACTTAAAATGAGTTTTATTTATATTTAAACAACTTGGACATCATTATTCACTCTAGTAATGGTATCACCATGACACTTACTTGTAACTGTACCTATACAGATGTAATAGATGTTATGTTTTTGTAAGGATTTAGGCTCAAAACAAGGTATTTGAACTCATGGATAGATGAAAAAAATTGGGTAGGATGTATTTATATGTATTATACCTATTTAGATCCAAAAATACATACATATAACCCTAAAATTGCTCTTACAAGTTTGATTATTGAAGGCAATGTGAAAAAGGCTTGAGAAAGGCTAGGTTTTTTTGCCATTTCATGATTTGCATATCTACACAAGGTTTTAGAAGCCCAAATTTGTCATGGAGAATGTTAATGGGGCATGTAAATTTAATAAAAAACTAATTCTAAGTTTCACATGTGTGGGAGAAGTCTAAAGCCAAAACTCGGTTTTTAGGCCTAGAGACCTAATTAGAGAAAGAAAACAGGTGAGCAAATGTACTTCCACTTAGGGTTGGGTCATGAAATTTGACACATAGATGTAAGGGAATACTAGGAACTCAAAAATATTCATATTTTATTAATATAATTTGTAATATATTCTACACAAGGCGCTTTCTATGTTTTCAGGGTTACAAGGAATTTGGAGAAAATGCAAGCTTTGGGTGCAAAATGAGATCTTTGGGAGTGTTTGATGGATCCAAACAAGTTATTTCAGGTATATTATGATATATAAATATATTCCATGGATAAATACTTCACTCATAAATGTGGACTCAATATTTTATGCTTACAAGCAAGGAGAGGCATAGTGGAACTAGTGGGTTTCAAGACACCTAAGGAGTTATGATCACCACTAAAATTTTAGCATAAGAGGTCTTCAAACTGATGAAAGGTTTCAAGGAGGTTATAATGAGTTTATCAAGGTTTTAAATATGTATCAAGTTGTCAATCAACATTGATGAGCTAATGGAGGTAGTTTTAGTAATGATTGTGTGGTAAGGAAAGTGAATGGTCTCTTGTGCCACTTTGAAGAAGCAATCACAAGAAGAATCAACACATGTCAAGAGGAATGTTATGGATTCCTATAATCCCTTTTCATCTTGTAAATTTTTCATGAATATTGACATATTCCTTTGGCTCTCTCCAATTTACCTCATCTCTCTCTTCCTCATTCTCTATATATGCTGCCTCTTTTGGCATTGTAACACGCCCACATATTGGTATGGTGAAGCCTTGTTGAATTGAATATTGATTTATCTTTGGAATAAATAATTAAAATTGGTTTTATATTTCTCAATTCTTTCATAATTTTATGAATTAGTTTTGTTTATGAATGATAAGTGATAGTTCTCTTTCCTTACATTCATATATCTCTTTTATGTTTTGTGTGATCAATCTACTTTCTAACAGGTGTGTAGCTAGCAGCTTAGTGTGACTTTAAGTGTAATGAGGATTGTTAGTGCCCATTATCAGGCCTATTAGTCATCCACCTTGAAGACTACATTGCATTCTACCTTCATATTGAAATATTTTGTTAGGAGAACCTTGGATTTTGAGATCTGTTTTGTTGTTATTTTTTATAGTGTAGATTCAAGTAAATTGTGGAGTTTATATTGGTGCATCACCTCTATTAGAGTAGTTTTTAATCTCATTATATCCATTTTCCTTCAAATCAATTAGGTTATTGATTAATTTTAGGTGCTGTATATGGGAGTTATCCCATAATATAGAGATTCACCTCTTAGAATTATTACCCACAACATATGAGGTGTTTCCATGTTATTATAAATTTGAAGAGGCTTGAGTAACCCTCTTTAGGGTGAAATTTTTGGTGATAAAACTACCTAAGACAAAATTATATGAGGCTTTGGCATAACTTTATTAGTTTAGGATTTGTAATTTGAAAGATTAAATTTCAAATTTAATACAAAAAGACTCGTATGTTCTAAGATAAATATGCTAGACCAAAATGGGCATCACAACCGTGAATTTGAAACAAGAGGTATAAAAATGATTTAAAACTTGGTTTCAAAAGCAATAAGTGGTTTGTAATTATTTGGGTAGCATAACAACAGTCCTTCAAACAAATAGCATGACATTGGGTTTGGACTAAATCCAAGGCAAATGTTTGAGATGAAATAGGCAGCATAATGATGCCCCTGTTAAGCATGAGATTACTGAGAGGGGGGTGAATCAGTATATCATATATCTTATAAATATTTTCCTTAACCAAATTCCACTTAATCAAACATTCAATATATGCAATAAAACTCAAATCATAAACACCACACAAGATAGAGAGAGACACCAGATATAACATGGAAACCCAATGTGGGAAAAACCACAGAGAACAATCTCAATTATATGAATGAGTACCAACCCAAAAAATATTCAAAATCCAAGCTTTCAGGAGCACCATACCCCTTTGCCGAGCACCAACCTAGCTACTATTCATGAGCACCAACCGACAGGAGCACAAACCCCTTTGCTGAGCACCAACCCAAAAACAACCCATAGGAGCACCAACCCCTTTGTCGAGCACCAACCCACATGATCACCAACCCCTTTGTTGAGCACCAACCCACAGGAGCACCAACCCCTTTGTGTATACCACACACCTATCTCTTAATTTTGCTATCTCAATAAATGATAGATCAATATAACATCTCTTTCCTCTCTCGCACCTTTGCTCTTCTAAGATAGATATAACAAATACAAATCATATTCATCTCTCACAATTGTTCTTCTAAGCTAAATATTACAATATCAAATCAACGTCTATCTCTCATATTTACAAATGGCTCATCAAGCCTTTATTTATAGCTTTCCAAATGACCTTTGGCCTTCCCCCTTTGTGACCCTTCAATCCTCATGGAAAATGTCACCAATCTTGGATGACCCTTTATATTCAAGCCTTTGAAAAGTCATGCGGTGACCCTTCATGACCAAAAACGTCCTTCCCACTTTTATCCTTATCTTTGGTGACTTTTCAGATTCCTCAAAGTGTCCCTTCATGAGAAATTGTGCCCTTACTCTTTTGTCTTCACTTGGTGACTCTTGGTATTCCCCAAGATGACTCTTTACAGAAAAATGCATCCCATCCTTCTTTTGTCTTTACCCCATGGCTCTTCAACTTCTCCATGGGCCCTTCTTTTGTCTCATATGCAACCAAAAATATATTTGTTTATATTAAATAAATATTAACTCATATTAGCCAAGATATATTTATTACAAACAACATTAAATGCAATGGGGCCTTTATCACTAATAATGTTAAACCTTTGACATCAATGACAATATTTCCAACAATCTCCCCCTTTGTCATTGATGGAAACCTCAATCCTAAAACTTCCACATCTTGTCACCTGCACATACTATCATCTGAAAAAATACAGTAACTCCCCCTTACTGTAGTAACCTGTATCTATTCCCTATACCTATTTTTTACACCTGTACCTGTTCTCTGTACCTATTTTCTACACCTGTACCTATACCTATTATTCTCCCCCTTTGATATCAATGGAAAAAGGCCTACCTGGAGCTAACACTTAGCTCCCCCTCACTTAATGCTAAACATCAATGGCAGGAAGTAATAGAAATTACTCCCAACTCCTCTCACCGATCTTTGAATGTATCCTTTGATCGTGCCTTTGAGAAGATATCTGACAAAACATAGACATTGTTCCCTGTCCTTTGAACATTTGCAATCAACTCATTTTAATCTTTTCTTCTAATCTCAAATTTTTTAACATGAAACCTTAATGTGTATCCTTGATCATATATTTGACTAACACTTAACATATTATGCTTATGACCTTTTACATAAAAAATATTCTTAGTCTTAGTTCTACCATAATCCAAACTCAAAGTATCTTTTTCGGCTATCTTGGTAGTGGTTTTATCTCTGAATCTCACTGTACCACCATTGATCTTCTTTAAAGTAATGAACTTACTTTTATCACTTGTCATATGCCTCAAACATTCACTATCAATTAACCATGGCTGATCTTTACCTCTTACATGCAGAGCTATCTGAACCATCATAGAATCTTCATGTTGTTTCTTCTGCCATGAACCTGTCTGAACCTTCTCCTTGATGAGTGGAGCTTTGATACTCTAATCCTTCATCTTGATGAATGGAGCTTTGATGCTTTGATCCTTCTTGACTAACTCGAACATGCTTCTACAATATCAAGCTATGTGTCTGAAGTTGTTGCACTTGTAGCATACTATGGTCTCTTCATCAAAGCTTGATAGAGGAGAAAAAGAGTTGTGGCTTCTGCTTGACTCTACTTGACTTTCCTTCTCCTTATTTTTGAAATTGTTAGCTCTTTTTCTAAATTCTAATTTATTGTGACCATATCCATTACAATAAAAATAATAGCCATAAAAATAAGACCTGTCTATATATCTCTGACCTGATTGCCTTTTGTAGCTTTGTTCCTTCCAGCCTTCTCTATTTGGAATATCCTCTGTATTCTTCACTTCTCCCCTTTTTGTTTCCTCTTGTGTAAGAACTTTAGCATAGCTCTTTTTCTTTTCAAAACCGATCCTTGTCTTATCTGAATATGCTTTTTGACTTTCCAATATCTTATTTAGCATGTTAGTGCTATCTTCAAATTTTGAGTCACTGACTACTTTATCACTGACTGCTTTCTTAATATCTTCTTTTAAAGAGGAAATTGTAATAACATACCTTTGACATTCTTTTCTTGTTATTTCCAACTATGTTGTGAGGTCTTCTTCATTTTTCTTGGCTTCTTCAAAGTGTGCTTGTAGATCTTCAATCATTTCCTTTGACTCTTGTTCATTTTTCTCGATCTAGCACTTTAATCTTTGATTCTTCTTCTGAACAGCGTCTAACTCTTCTAAGGCACAAATGAGCTCTCCTTCCATATTCACTTCAGCTTCCTCCTCTTCTTCTTCTTGATCACCTTCATGTATGGCCATGAATAAAATCTCTTCTTCTTTTGAATCACTGACTCCACTATCTTCCCCTGAGCTATGATCCTTAGAATATAGGCTCTTCTTCTTGAATCCCTTCTTAGATTTGCCTTTGAAATTCTTCTTGTATGTAGGCTTTTCTTCTTCATTATCATTAACCTTATCTGGGCATTTAGTTGAAAAATGTCTAATCTTTCCACAATTAAAACATTTAAAAGGTAATTTTCCTTGATATTTACCTATTCCTCTTTTTGGCTTACGAATGAAAAGTGCTCCATTGTCATCTTCATCACCACTGGAACTATCACTTGATTCTTGAATCTTAGCTTTCTCCTTCTTTGATGTCTTGAAAGCCGCTTCTCTCTTTGAGAGTTTATCTTGTTCTGTCTACATCTGATATGCTGTGAGAATACCATGAAGCTCATCCATCTTTAGCTTGGCTAAATTATTCTTCTCCTCGATTGTTGAAACCTTTGCATCATATCTCATTGGTAGAGATCTCAAAACCTTTTCCAACACTGTTGACTCATCCAATGTTTCTCCAAGACCTTGAATCTGATTTACGATTTAATCAACTCACAAAAGATAACTTGTAATATCTTCTTCTTCTTTCATCTTCAAACTTTCAAACTACCTTCTAAAATTCTGTAACTTAGCTTGCTAAACCTTTCCATCACCTTTGTAAATATTCTCAAGTTTTACCCAAGTTTCATGAGCAAATTTACATTTCATAACTTTAACAAATTCAGATTCACATAAACCACATAAAATAGCATTTAAAGCTTTAGCATTACATTCACTTGCCTTCTTTTCTACTAGAGTAATTGCAAATGTTTGTGGCTCTTCATATTCCTCCACCACTACTTTCCATATGTCGAATCCAAGGGCCATCAAATAAACCTTCATTCTCATGCTCCAAAAAGCATAATTTTTTCCATCAAACAAAGGTGTCTTATTTGTATAAAATCTTTCCTGTGACCCAGCCATCGTGTTTTCTCGATCTACCTTCAAGCTGTAAAACTTTCCAAAAAGGAACTTGCTCTGATACCAATTGTTAAACATGGGATATACTGAGAGGGGGGGTGAATCATTATATCATATATCTTATAAATCTTTTCCTTAACCAAATTCCACTTAATCAAACATTCAGGATATGTAATAAAACTCAAACAATAAACACCACACAAGATAGAGAGAGACACCAGATATAACGTGGAAACCCAATGTGGGAAAAACCATAGAGAACAATCTCAAGTATATGAATGAGTACCGACCCAAACAATATTCACAAACCAAGCTTGTAGGAGCACCATACCCCTTTGTTGAGCACCAACCCAGCTACTATTCGTGAGCACCAACCCACAAGAGCACCAACCCCTTTACTGAGCACCAACCCAGCAACAATTCATGAGCACTAACCCACAGGAGCACCAACCTCTTTGCTGAGCACCAACCCAGCAACAATTCATGAGCACCAACCCACAAGATCACCAACCCCTTTATCGACTACCAACCCAGCAACAATTCGTGAACACCAACCCACATGAGCACCAACCCCTTTGTGTATACCACACACCTATCTCTCAATGTTGTTATCTCAACAAATGATAGATCAATACATCATCTCTTTCCTCTCTCTCACCTTTGCTCTTCTAAGCTAGATATAATAAATACAAATCATATTCATCTCTCACAATTGCTCTTCTAAGCTAGATATTACAATATCAAGTTAACCTCTATCTCTCATATTTACAAATGGCTTCTCAAGCCTTTATTTATAGCTTTCCAAATGACCTTTGGCCTCCCCCCTTTGTGACCCTTCAATCCTCATGGAAAATGGCACCAATCTTGGATGACCATCCATATTCAAGCCTTTGAAAAGTCATGTGGTGACCCTTCATATCCAAAAATGTCCTTCCCACTTTTGTCCTTATCTTTGGTGACTTTTCATATTCCTCAAAGTGTCCCTTCATGATAAATTGCACCCTTACTCTTTTGTCTTCACTTGGTGACTCTTGGTATTCTCCAAGATGACTCTTCATGGGAAAATGCGTCCCATCCTTCTTTTGTCTTTACCCCGTGGCTCTTCAACTTCTCCATGGGCCCTTCTTTTATCTCATATGCAACCAAAAATATATTCATTTATATTAAATAAATATTAACTCATATTAGCCAAGATATATTTATTACAAAAAACATTAAATGAAATTGGGCTTTTATCACCAATAATGCTAAACCTTTGACATCAATGACAATATTTCCAACAACCCCATTTAAATAAGTGACACAAAATCAATTTTGGAATAAAAATATAAGGTAAAAGTGTAACACAAAATGGGTATAGTAACACCTCTTTAGTTGAAGTGGTGTGAAAACAACATGATGGTTTTAGATTTTGTTTTGACTTAACAATACAAACAAACAATTTTAGTCTAAAACACATATGTAAATCAAATAAAATAGAAATAACACATATGGCTCATCCTATCCCTAAATCTAACACAAATGTACATATCTTATGCTAAATTTTCCACTGATATACTAATGCTATAAAGAAATTAAGTGTTAATCCAAAAATTAAATAATAGGATGTAAAGTTTTTACACCCCCTCTGTCTCTCAAGCATTGGTATGTGGAATGAACTTAGAGTGAGGAGCACTTGGAATTTGGAAATATATTTCACATCAAGTGGGGTTGACTAAAATCTATAAGTTTTGAAATGCACTAAATATTCCCAAGTGTGGCTAAAGTAAGGGTGCATCATGTTAATTGGGTTCAAATTCGCTAAGTTATTATGCAAAGGTTTATTCCTTTGCACAATGGCTTCAACTATGTATTGGTTAGTGAAGTCTAATGTTTAGTGTAAACTAATCCAAGTTTTCATTAGGATCGGAGAGGCTAGCCGCTTAGCCCCATGAAATAACTAGTATCACATGCCCAATTTATATACCCCACCATGGATTGGGTTGATATGATGTTGAGAGATGAAACCCTAAGTCAATGCACCCTTAAAGAACTTATGAAGAGGAATTGAACTCCTGCCCACAAGCCAAATGCAATAAAATAAAGGGAAAAACTTTAGATGTTGTTTCTAGGTCATCCAAGTCACTTGGAGCTTGGGGAGAACATAAAAAACATTCTTTCTAACAAGACTAAACAAGGTAATAAACCAAGCACTTTTGGTCCCCTGAGTTCCCTATAAGGGATAGGGGAGGGCATACGTGCTATAGTTTTTAGTTTGCCACAAATAAATAATTTAAAAGAATTAAATATTTTTTTCATAAAAATTAAAGGTTGCACATCATTATTCTTGGACATACAGGATGTGTGGTCCCATTGAGAATGTCATTATGTATCTTAAAAATATGAAGAGTACACAAATGTTGATTAATTCCTTGTCAGTCAAAATGTTAAAAATCCATGTATAACAATACACTAGAACTAAACACTCTAGCCTAAGAACTAGGGGGAATATAAAATAATGAATAAGACCACAAAATAGAGATAAAAACAACATAAGTATTTTACCTCCTTTATCAAATTTGATGTCCACTTGTTGGCATAAGAATGTTCGTGTTTGATCTATGACATAAAGACTCTTGTCAATGCTTTTCCATGGTGGTAACACTTGTCTAATGGTCATTTGTGGTTTTGCTTTGCTATTGCCTTGGTTGGGTGTGAATCTTGCCATAAAATGGGCATTATAACACTAATTTAAATGGCTTCTTCAAGGCATTTCTACATAATAACCTTACACACAAAAGCTTATTGGAATATGGTGTGGGCACTTGTATTTATAACTCTAAGAACTAATTCTAACCTTAGGGAGTTTAGGTTGAATTCTAACTTTGATTGAGTCTAAAATAATCTAGGTCAAATTAGGCTAACCCTGGGTTGGTCAAAGTACTCTTGAAGTCTTGACATCTCAATTTTAGATATTTATGAGGTATGACAACTCACTTTAGATATTGTGAGGTTGTGACTCACCTTTTTAGAATATTTAAGAATTAATAAATCACTTTATTATCTCCTTTGACCTTTGAATTCATATTTGGCTAGAAATTATTTTTTTGATAAATAAAATTTACTAATTCAACTTGAAATTTTTACTTAGGCAAGTTAATTAAGATTTGCAAAGTAATTAATCTTGCTTAGTAATTTTTGGATTTTGGCAATTGTTTTAAATGTTTTCAATTAATAGTTCGACATGCCAAGAGTGTCAAATTACTAGGTCATAATTTTATTAGGGTTGAAACTAAACTAGATTATTGATGCAAATAGGGTAATACCCCAAATAAGCAAGTCTCATCACATTTCTGAGTGATTAAACCCTTTACATGGTCAAATGTGGGAATTCAAGTGATTTTTAAGTTTAAATTATTTCATTTGCTAAAAATTAAATTGAATCCCAGTTTAGGTACAAAAGTAGTCGAAATTAAGTGTCTACATTTACATCTCTTCCCACATTGGGAGAACTACATCAACTTGAGGTCCATCCAGATAATGTAGCCAACACTTAGGTACATGGGGTCAGTTTAGCCACCATCATCCATCCAAGTCATTTCCTCCACATTTTAAGCCATCTATTAATTGAATTACTATAAATCTTTATCAATGCTTGCAAATTTTTATCACACATCAAAAAATCTATATTTTTCATTTTACGACCCACAACTTACCATCGTTAGGATATATTATTCCCACATCTGCTCATGTGAACCCTAAGTCCTTATCACTATCCAAGCATGCAGTTGATGAATGGTAAATATTATTTTTCCAAATCACTCTCTAGCAATTATCTGCTAGGGGTAAATCATTTTACACATGTTTTCATCTTACAAATACTATATCAATTTTTACTACTTCAATTTATTGACAATAATACTTTACCCACTTCATCATTTTCTCTTTAAATCATTTCGATCATTCATCCACTTTCTCATTTAAATACTTGAGGGGGAATCATTACAATCATTTTTAGTTTTTTGAGATATTTTTTTCTCCACAATCATCAATGTTCTACATTATTTACTATTCTTTAAAACGGTATTGCTTCACAACACCATTTCTAAGAGAAAGAAATGTAGACACCTAAATTTCACCATTTAGTGTCAAAATTAACTTGACATGCTAACCCTTATCCTTTCACAATTTGAATTCATATTAACATCATTTCCCTTCAAATTTTGAAAAATCGATTATTTCATTATTAATTAATTAAATCATGCACACCTTTTTTCCTCCAAAATTAATTAAAAATCTAGATTTTTTACCTCATCTAGACATTCACCACCTTTGTCTCAAATATATGTTGACTCATCCAACTACTCCCTCAACTTTTGAGTCATCTTAGAACATTTCAACCTCCTAGATGACTCGACCAACTAGCTTGATATTTTCTTATTGACTCACTCAACCAAATACCCTTTCTTCTCAACCCATGGAATTAATCATCATCCTCATGGATAAGGACTAATTATTCACTACTGATTATTTCAATAATTCAAATAATCTTCAATCATTCTATTTCTACTCATTTTTGCTTGTTACATTCAGAAGATGAAAGAAACTAAAGGTTAAGGGTCAGGTATTAGATGATACCTGGATTAAGTTGCACACCATATCCAGACGTTGTAGGAGCTCCTCTTTGGCTGTGGAGGAAGACACCTGTAGATAAGAATAAGAATGAAACACAGAAAATGTTAGAAAGATATATGGTGGACTGTCAAGCAAAGCCTAGTCCTAGAAGTGTAGAAACTTCCTTACAAGATGACAGTCCACTTTTTGATAAAAAGAGTGTCAGATAAAGAAATAATAATGACTTAAAGAAAGAGAAATAGATAATGTGTACCTGATTCCTACAATCTATCTGTCACAGTCACCAATGTCGATTAGTCTATCGACATCGGTTTGTCAATGTTGCCGATGTCAGTTATGATGCCAACGTCGGTAAGGGCAATGGTCCTTGGACAGATCTTAGGGTTATGTCTGTGGTCGACAGAGGAAGTCTAGGAGTTTAAAGGGTCTGTGCAGGGTTTCAGGGAGATGAATAAGGTCTAAGGAAGGAGTTAATTAGAGGACAAGTTTTCAAAAAGGGTCAAGATAAAAGGAAGGCTTTTCAGCCTCTCTAAGAAGATAGTCAGGTCGGGTCTGGTTGATAGTATTCAAAAATAGTAAATAGACATTAATTACTACTATCTTCTAAACACTGAAATAAGACAGAAGAATACTTAGCTCTTGCTTGATGAAGAACCAGAGGTGTTGTAACACTTGTCCCTATTGTGGCTGTCGTTGAGTCCTCGTGTAATGTTTCCAATCCAATGTCTGGAGTGATTTCTATAGAGTTTTTAGAGCCTGGAGAGTGTTAGTTGAAGTCTAATGTTTGATGCGCATTGATATCTCAGAGTCTAGGTGGAAGAGAGAGAGAGAGAGTTTGAGAGGAAGTCGATTCGAGATTCTAAGAGCCCGTAACTCATCATTTGAAGTCGGTTTATGTAACCAACGTCAGTGGTTCCATCGATGTCGGCTGGCATTTAACTGACGTCAGTAGGTGCAGAATGGGTAAAAGGGGCTACGAAGCCCATTCTCCATCTTCCAAGTGCTTTTGCTAAGAAACGGTCAAAAGGCGGGGTTATTATGCACGAGTGTTGGTTAGGAGGTTGGAATGGGTCTTAGGTGGTTATGATATGAAGGACTTAGTCATAGGTGAGTCATGGGGTAGGAAATGGTCTTAGGGGTGAGGTGTCCAAGGTGAGGTGTCCTAGGTGAGTTTTCTAGGGTGATGTCATTAATTTAAAATAAATAGTTTATTTTAAATTAATGAAGTGTGTAAGTGTTGAGGAGGGGACCAAGGGGGAGTCAACACAATTTAGGTGTCTACATTTGCCCCTTTTTATCTTGTTGGTTGTTCTTGATGAACTGCAAGACAAAAATCAGAGTTAGTTACCTCAGGTATGGGATGAGGTCTTTTCTTTGTCTTGTTGGTTGTTCTGACGAACTGTAAAACAATAATGAGTGTAGGTTGCCTAGGTGTGGGATGAGGTCTTTTCTTTGTCTTGTTGGTTGTTCTAGTGAATTGCAAGACAAAAATGAGTGTGGGATGAGGTATTCCCCCTCAAAGTAGGAGTCGAGGGAAGGTAACTTGATATCGGGTGTTGATTTGATAGATAGTGGATGAGTATGGTGAAGTTGGAGTGTGAACGCTACAATAGTTGAGATTGCACGTATACCACTTCACGTGATAGTCAGGTCAAATTATCATATTCAAGGTCGAGGAGTGCTAAAATCAAAGTAATCGGTCCTCAGCTTTTAGTCGTAGCTGATTGGGTTAAACGATCAAAGTTGTAGCTCCAATGGTCATCATGGTCCAAGTATCCCAGGCTTGGGAAGTGCTCCTGAAAGACAAGAAAATGTCACAAGTAGTGGGGATCAACTTGGGTGTGATCCAATACTTGTGATGGTCATAATGTGAGGTGTGTACAATTTGCTAACCATCTGTGAGGTAGCATATATGCAATCAAAACAATTAAGACATAGTTGTTTTAAAAGTGGTCGTGGTCTGAGAAGATAATCGCGATCTCTAAGGTTGTTGGTCGAGTCACACTGAGATATAAGTGATCTCAATTGTTGTTTGTTGTGGTCAGGGAGATGTATGTGATCTCCAATGTGCCTCATGAGAAGTCAAAGATGACTTCTACAGTGTCAGGGCTAGGTGATTGGTCATGATCGTGGACTATGTTATTTGGTCATGGTTAAAGGTTATATGGTTAGTCCATCAAGTTGGTGAACGAACAAATGTGGTCGAGCTAACCCCAAAAGATGTCATGTCATCTGAGTGTTGCCTACATAGCTCATGTTTTAAGAGCCTCAAGCCAAAGTAGTTCTGATAGGGGGTCAAAGTGGTTGATAATTGTTTTGGTCAGGTTAGTGTTTCTAGCATTTCTCATATGTGTGATGGTACATGCTTGAATTGATAAGGGTATGATGATGTTATAGCCTTTTCTATATTATGTGATGGTGTATTCTGTAACATTGGTTATATGGTCTTTCATCCCTAGCAATTTTCCCTATTCGTGATGGTGTATGCTCAAAAATGAAATGAGTATATTTATGCTTTAACAAGTCTCCATATTGGGTGATGGTGTATGATGTAACATAAATTGTGTGGTTGATAGTTTCCATGTGTATTGGTTTCCATAGAAACTAGTGTGAATGGTCTATGATAATTCATATAACACATAAATCATGATGTCATGTTAATGGTTAGAAAATTTTTGGGTTTGGTTTGGTTTGGTTATAAAATGATTTGGTTGTATGTGACCAAGATATATAAAAAGTGAAAGGCCCGTTGCTCTTTCATTGACAAGGACTATAATGATAGCATAGATAGGGTTTTTGGAAACAAAAGCCCCATTCATGCATTACATCATTGACCATTTGTTTGTGTTAGAGAAGTAGTCAAATCACTTGACGTTAAGTGAGCTCAAAATCCCTTGAGTATGTTAGGGTAATAGGTGTGATTATGTGATATATGTGAGGGTGATGTAACCCTTTTTAGTAAGGATAAATTTGCCCCTTTTATAGGTGACCCTGAAAATGACTATAGACAAGTCCATGACTTAATAGTTTGTAGACTGATCAATGCAGGAAGTCTACTTGGGGATGTTGTTTTATTTTATGGTCATATGGTGCTGTGTATGTAGCACAATTTGGTATAGCCATCCTTCGAGGGAATGGTCTATATTTTGCTTTGTATATTTGGATGTTCGTGGATAGCTGTCCTTCAAGGGAGTAGTCTAGTAATTACAACAATGATGCAGCTGTCCTTCGAGGGAGCAGTCTATATTTATAGTTTATGACCTTTGAATATGCATCCAAGTTTTATATATATATATTTTTTGGACTTTTGACTGGAATTTTTGGTCATGGGCCAGACTATAGAGGTTTGGGGGTCTCCCTTTTATTAGGACAAAGCATTCATGCTTTCCAAAAGAGTTAACTAATGTTTGTAGGGAAAAAGGGTTGGATGGAATATGAATAAGGATGACGGTGATGGGGGTTTCTCAAGGGATGAGCTCAAGTTAAACGTCAAGTGAATAATTACTTGACTAACAGTAAAATGGTCGTAGATGTAAGGCATTAAGGGGCTCAGGTTATAGCCGGCCTTCAAGAGGAGACAGACGATAAGTCCCTGATTATGCGTTATGATGTAAGGTCTGAGCCAATTAGGAGAAAACTTGCCTCATTTGCTTCTTTCCATATTGGTTATGTGTTGGTCAATGCTTGGTCGATATTTAGATGATTAAGATGTTGGTTGGTGCTTGGTTGAGGTCATGATAGTCAGTATAAAGTCAAATTCCCCCAGTTGCTTGTGACGGAGATAATGTTTAACACCCATTGGGGATAATCAATGGATTGGATGAATAAGATGGAGAGAAGATGATGAAGCTCCTCTTTGAGAAGGAGTGCAATGCGAGGATGTATCCTACGAAGCTCCTCATAGGCTTAGTTTGAGAGGGTGAGATCTTGATTTTCCAAGTTGTAGTCTGGAATCTCAGAATTATTGATGGTGATGGAGGCGATGGTAGGTAATGATTTGATTAAATTAGCCAGTGGTTGGGGGTCTTCAAGTTGGACCTCCACTGCTTGTAAGGCCTTGATGAAGGTTAGACGATGTTGTGGAGAGTTTTGTATGAGGTCATACAAAGATGTCTTCATAGGAATTTGGTGAAGTTGTTTCACCATGGAGTCACGGATTGGCTTCGAAGATGTTGATTTGGATGTGCTCAAGGTTGAAATCTTGGGTTTTGGTGGTTGAGAAGGCTTGACAGATGGATATGTGCAAGGGAGAGAAACATTCTCTTTTCCTTTATCCTTCTTGGTTTGTGACCTGGTGGCCATATTGATAGTGTTGATTTCAAACAAAGGGTGTGAAGGTGGTAGAGGGACCATAGTCTGATGATGAGATATCGATTTAGGTGATGATGTTTGTGAGGCATGGGATGGTGTCGATGGTTTGTTGAAAGGGTGATCAAGAGGATCCTTGATGAAAGGGATATTCTTCTTCAAGTGTTGACGAATGATAGTTTTAAGAGCGCAGCAACACTCAGTGTCACGTCCAAGTGTGCGATGATATGCACAAATTTTAGTGTCATCAAACCAAGTGAGTTTTGGTCTGAGATGTTGGTATGGTTTAAGAGGTGGGAGACTGATGCTAGAAGACTACAACAATTGGCCTAACATCAAAGCATAGGAACCCTTTAATGGGTCTGCGCATTTTGTTGCAGTAGGAGTTGACAACTTCTGTTTAGGAGTTGTAAGGGTTGACAACTTCTATTTAGGAGTTGTTGGAGGAGTTTTTCGTACCATCTTTTTTTTTGGTGGTGTGACCGCATGCGTAGATGGCACTTTTGTGGTGAGAGGTGTTGGATGTTTTAGAGGAAATATATGTTTGATGGGTAAAGGGGATAATGGAGGCGATTTGTTTTTGATAGGTGTTGGAGTTGGGAGCACTCCTATTAAAGTAGATGGGTGTGGGCCCAAAATAGAGGGCAATGGTGAAGGTGGGGGAGGAGTTCTCCGATGTGGTTTAGTAGTCTTCTTTAGTTTAGTGCGAGGACTACTATTATGTGGGGCGAGGTTCAAGTCTACCTTCACTTGTGGGTGAGTGAGGTTTGATATAGGGTGAACATCGAGAGATTTAATCTCTTTTGGCATGGTGGATGCTTGTGAGGGTTTAGGTTTAGGTGTAGACAAAAATGTGTGAGACGTAGCGATCTTGGGAAAAAGGTGAGAGAAAATTGTCTCCAGATCTTCCTTAGCCGAAGTGGGTGAAGTGGCAAGTTCTCTTAGTGGAGAAAGGATTGGAGAATATGGCTCTTCGAGAGGATAGAGCACAGGGATGATCATGTTTTCGACATGTGGTCTAAGAGCGGGGAAAGTGTGATCCCCCATTGATGATAAGAAGGATGAAGGCAAGGCTACCAGCATTGGTGCCACCAAAACATCATCCAATATGGGAGAGGTCAAAGTAGACTCTCCCACGTGTAGAAGAGGGCTAGATGGAGGACTATTTTCCATTTGTGGAGGCAAAATAGGAGAGGAAGGCTCCTCTACCTGTGGTGGACAAATAGGAGAAGAAGGCTCTTCTACCTGTGGTGGACAAATAAGAGAAGGTTCTTCTACTTGTGGTGGACAAATAGGAGAAGAAGGCTCTTCTACCTATGGTGGACAAATAGGTTGATTAACCTCTTTAGACTGTGGGAGAGGTTGGTTAGGAATAAAAGGAGAGACCGTGTTGACTGTGCGTATGTCACGCTCTTAAAGGTCATCGGCCATGGTCTAGACATTATTTTGACCAGAGGGATGGTTAGGGAATGGTTGTCTAAAGATGTCTATGTGTTGGTTAGGCAGTGCGTTTGGGTTATCCAAAACAAGATCCCCCTTGTCCAACATGTCTTGAATAATGTTTTTGAAAGTTTTACAGTTGTTTGTGTCATGACCCTTGACACGATGATAATTACAAAATCCGTTTTCCCTATACCATGTAGGGATGGCTTTTGAGGGGTCAAATTGAGGTGGTTAAATATGAGGGAGATTGAGGACTCTCTACTTGACTAGTTTATCTAACACAGAAGCGTATATACCATTGTTGGAATTGTTTGGTGATGCTTTGTGATGTAGAAGGTTGAGATTGGTTGGTTTTTGTTGAATATGATGACCTAAGAACCACAATATCTGCCACTCCTTTGGACTTGGAGTGGGAAGAAGAAGGTTTGGAAGATGAAGGGTCATTAGATTTTGCATTAGTATTACACAATTTGACCTTATCCTCTTCGACAGCACAGAGTTCAAGCTTCCTGGCCATGGTGAAAGCTTCGTCAAATGTGTGAAATGTTTGGACCCACAAAGTGGATGAGATGTGCTTGGCACATGCTCTTGAAAAGAGCTCAATGAGCTCAATTTGAGGTAATGGGAAGGAGAGTTGGTTAATCAAACCTCTCCAATGGGTGACGAAGTCAGCTATTGACTCATCGTCGAATTGTTTAATAGAATATAGGTCTGTAATGGAGACTTTTTTAGTGATGTTGATTGAGAAGTGGTCAAGGAATAGTTGGGTGAGTTGAGTGAATGAAAAAAGAGAATGACTGGCAATAGAGCTATACCAGTCAAGAGCGGCCCCTGAAAGTGACATGGGGAATGTGCGAAGTAATAACGCATCATCGTGCACTATAAGGTAACAAGCATATCTAAACGCTCGTAAATGTTGTTGTGGGTCCTCTTTACTCTGAAAACAAGTAAATTTTGGGAGTTCTCACTAACTAGGATGTGGTCTAATAGGCACCAAAGGGTGAATGGATTCATTGCACACTTGTTTATATGAAAGAACATTGTTTGAACCTGAAATGGATGTCTCAAGGTTAGACATCTTATCCATTACCATCTTGATTAGATTGGTCAATGGATTGACAGATGGGGCACCCCCTAAGTTTTAGGATACTTAGAAGGTGTTGGGAGGGGTGTATGACGTAGTTGGTTGTGCTTGTATAGGCGCAACATATTGGTAGTGCGTCATAGGGACTGATGTTGAGGTCAAGGGGGCTTGTGCCATGAAGTTGGAGGGCACAAATTGGCTAGATGCTGCCAAAGGTGGTTGAATAGTGGCGACACTTGTAAAAGGATAGGTAGTCACTCTTGTATTTATGGGTGCAAGAGTGGGTGGGATAGATGCAATCAAGTTTTGGAAGGGTGTTGAACTTGTTTGAATTGTTTGTGGTTGAGGGGGTACGGAAACCCCGATGGAGGTAGGCCCAAAAATAGATGGGAAGGCCAAATCTTGAGTATTGGCCATGGTTGGGTTAATAGTCAAAGTAGTGGCTTGAATGGTCATAGGTTGGGCAGCGAACGCTGTTGATACCATTGCCGCTTCAGTCAAAGAAGTTGGCATCCCATAAATTAGGTTACCTGAAGGGTCTCACATTTGGCTTCTTACGAGATAGTGTTGGAGAGCCTTGACGTTGTGGTCAAGAAGTCTCTCAAAATTTTGATCCCCTTCGGGAACAATTGAAAGTTGGTCAGGGGTTGGTTGAATAGGAGTACACTCAGTATCTGAAGTATACTCCATTAGAGGACTTGTTATGGAGGGCGAAGGTGGAAGTGGTTGTTGCCTCACATGGTCAATAAGGGATTTGGCTTGACTGCGTGTCAAATCCATCCAAGACAAAATGGGTTTAGGTTCTAAGAACTGTGTATTTCAGTTTCAAAAAACCAGAATGTATGTTTAACAACAAAGAAGTTAGGTTTTAAACTTGCTATTTTGGAAAGAAAATTGTTGACAGTGATCAACGTCGGTGGTATAACTGATGTCGGTGAAGATATGTTGCCGTTGTCGATGGAAAAACTGATGTCGGTGAATAAGTTGTCGATCTCGGTAGAAAAACTGATGTCAGTGACTGTGTATTTCCAGAAACTCAAAAAACTGAAAGTTTTTGGAAAAAAGGAAAAATTCTGAGTTGTTTTTTAGACTCAGAATAATGCAAACTCACCAGCTCAAAAAACCAGATAAGAACAACAAAAATGATGATATCAAGCAACCTCTAAACATTAAATTCCTAAGAATCAATTTTAGAGTCGTGGTGGCTTATGCCTTAGAAGAATATGTTTGGGAAGTTGGGCTTTTAGAACGGGTCCTAAAGAGGAAGTCTAAAGCTGGTTCTGGGTTATGTTTTGGGGCTCAAAAGTATGTGTTAGGTTCTGTACATGGCCTAGTGTTAGGGGCTTGCTCCCCTCACTTCACGAGCCCAGAGCCAAGCTGGGTCGCTTAGCCAATATATACTTCACCTATAGTTTATACTCTGCCAAAGAACAAAGTGGGTCCTCCTCTTGGTGGTGAAATCCAAGTAGGATCACTGAGAAGGGTAAGGTATCTGCTAGGTGATGAAATCCTCTCAGGTATGTTTAGATGTTTGATTGTGAATGTGGTCAGGTTGTGTAACATAAGTGCACTACGATTTATTCATAATGTGTTTTAATTACTAGATGAGCTAAATATGCATTCAAGCGGGAATGAAATGCAATTATGTTTAACCCAAATTGAAATGTTTTGTTCAGATGCAAACAAGTGAAGAAAAGGTTAAGAGTATGAATTTCACTACTCTAAGATGCAAGAAAAAGTGACAAGAAGAAGAACGATTTTTTTTAACTTGTACTAATGGTGTCTTTTCAAAATAAAAAGATAGAAGAAGGATGCAAGAAGAGAATCTAATGCACCTATATGAAAGTTTTCTTTTTAGAAGAAATGAACCCACGAAAAATTTCGGTGTCCCACCGGGCTTGCTAGAATGTTTCTACTCATTTTTGCTTGTTACATTCAGAAGATGAAAGAAACAAAAGGTTAAGGGTCAGGGGTTAGATGATACCCGAATTAAGTTATGCACCGTATCCATACGTTGTAGGAGCTCCTCTTTGGCTGTGGAGGAAGACACCTGTAGATAAGAATAAGACTGAAACACAAAAAATGTTAGAAAGATATATGGTGGACTGCCAAGCAAAGCTCGGTCCCATAAGTGTAGAAACTTTCTTACAGGATGACAGTCCACTTTTTGATAAAAAGAGTGTCGGATAAAGAAATAATAATGACTTAAAGAAAGAGAAAGAGATAACGCGTACCTGATTCCTGCAATCTATCTGTCATAGTCATCGATGTTGGTTAGTCTGTCGGCATCAGTTTGTCAATGTTGCCGACGTCAGTTATGATGCCGACGTCGGTAGGTTCAATGGTCCTTGGACGGGTCTCAAGGTTATGTCCGTGGTTGACAGAGGAAGTCTGGGAGTTTAAAGGGTCTATGCAGGGTTGCATGGAGACGAATAAGGTCTAAGGAAGGAGTCAGGTAGAGGACAGGTTGTCAAAAAGGGTCAGGATAAAAGGAAGGCTTTTCAGCCTCTCCAAGAAGACAGTCGGGTCAGGTTTGGTTGATAGTATTCAGAAATAGTAAATAGACATTAATTACTACTGTATTCTAAACATTGAAATAAGATAGAAGAATACTTAGCTCTTGCTTGATGAAGAACCAGAGGTGTTGTAACACTTGTCCCTGTTGTGGCTGCCGTCGAGTCCTCATGCAATGTTTCCAATCCAATGTCTGGAGTGATTTTTGTAGAGTTTCTGGAGCCTCGAGAGCGTTAGTTGAAGTCTGATGTTTGATGCACGTCAATATCTCAGAGTCTGGGTGGAAGAGAGAGAGAGAGAGAGAGTCCGAGAGGAAGTCAATTCGAGAGTCCAAGAGCCCATAACTCATCGTTTGAAGTCGGTTTATGTAATCGACGTCGGTGGTTCCACCGGCATCGGTCGACAGTTGACCGACATCGGTGGGTGTAGAACGGATAAAAGGGGCTACGAAGCCCATTTTCCATCCGCCAAGTGCTTTTGCCATTGAGGAACGGTCAAAAGGCAGGGTTATTACGCACAAGTGTTGGTTAGGAGGTTGGAATGGGTCTTAGGTGGTTATGATATGAAGGACTTAGTCATAGGGTGAGTCATGGGGTAGGAAATGGTCTTAGGGGTGAGGTGTCCAAGGCGAAGTGTCCTAGGTGAGGTGTCCTAGGTGAGTTGTCTAGGGTGATGTCATTAATTTAAAATAAATAGTTTATTTTAAATTAATGAAGTGTGTAAGTGTTTAGGAGGGGACCAAGGGGGAGTCGACACAATTTATGTGTCTACACATTCATCTCATCTCCTGTAAACCTATAAATTGACATGAAATTAATCACTTTCAATCATTCATGTTCAATTCAATGAAGTGCTATCAAATTATCAAACAAATCAAAGTGAATCAAAGCCATCCAAATCATTTGCATAGCAAAACGGTAAACAATTCTCTTTGCTTTTGAAAGGAATTGAGCTTTACATTAACACACAAGAGAAAATCCATAATTAATTATACAATGAAGAAGGTGATGAAAATGCATCTCATTTTGTAAGAATTTCATTTAGTTTTATCTCATTGTTGTTATATCTTTGAGGTTAAGTTTAGTATAGTTTAGATTAGAATTCATTTGTATGTATTTTCTTAACTAGCTTACACTCTAGATTTTATGCTTATACAAAGGGGTAGAGATACTCTTGGGCACAAGGATGGTAGACTATCTTTAAAGTAGGTTAATTAATTACAAAACTCAGATAAACATACACTGAATTTATTATGTTGAGATATGCCAAAAATAGAAAGTACAACTATAATAGATGTTACAATGATAATGAAAATAAGATGCTTAGTTGGTTATAATGCTAATATAAATTTGGATCTAGAATAGGTAGAAAATAGATTGGATCTAGATTCTAGATTAGTTGCCTGATTTTAGAAATTATACCTTTAGAACTGCAGACATTTGTGTCGACTTGAGATGGTTTCTCTGACATTTCTATCTAGATCAGATGCATGTGTTTAGTACAAAACACTTGCTCAAACTAGATGTGACCACTTGGATACTTCTAGGTTTTGTGTTAGCTTTACTATGGTGCATTCAAATCTAAGTCATGGACTGTCACTCTTTTTCAAATGAGAAAATCTTAGTTCTTCATTTTCATAGTGGTTGTATTAAAAAGGAGTTAGTGGGCACATGGTGTCAAGCTGCCCCAACGACCCCTCTATCAATGAGCATTACCTACATAACCACTACTTTGAAGAATGCCTCAGACTTATGTAATTCTCCCCTACATATTGGCTTATGTGTGAATCATGCAACGTGTGATAAGTAAATACAATAGTGACGTAGCTCGTAACTTGATAAATTGGATCATGAAATTTCTTTTAGTACTTCAAATCGATAGATGTGTTGTCCCTATGACTAATATGATAAAATAGGGAAGCTTTGCTCACTTGAGCACTTGATTGAATGCCTTTGGTAAGTTGTCTTATGAGTAGATAAGAAGTTACTAGGTCTGTGCTAGGTGTGGAATGAGCGAGGATTGATCTTGTATATATATCAACCTCTTTGGAGAATATCTCGCATTAAAACACTTAGGCCAACCTTTAAGATGATTTTTATTTATAAATTAGATGACTTTAGAGCACTGGACACTTGTGTTAGGATAAGACACTTGCGTCGATGTATGCATCTAACTAGGATGTAAGAGTTTGGGCAATTAAAAAACAAGCACAAATCCATACTTGTAGAGATGGAAGATAAACATGTTTATAACATTCTGAGCATGATAGAAGGTCTGAGTCATCAGAATAACATTGGTTGGACTAAGATATAACCAATTTGGTATAAAGAGATATTGTATGCAAACCTTTCGGTAGCGAAAAAGTTTGGAAGTTGAAGGTACATCCATGATATGTATTTACCAATTGCACAACACTGAGGTGACATATAATTTAGAAATAGTATCTACAGTTTCTTCTTCAATATTGAGAAAGAAGTAACCTCATGACATATACACTGAGATCATCGAGGCATTCGAGAACATAATTTTTTTTCACATATTTTTTTGTGTGCTTGTTCTTTTTAGTTTTTTTATTTCTTAGAGTTGCACTTGCACTCCCTAATCTTACTTTGCATTGTACTTTTTAATTGCATACGCCGATTTTAACCTTTTGTAGACATTAATATCATCATCTTATATCATCTTTAAAGATAATACTCTTCATAATATAAATATTTTTTTCTACATTTAAAAAATAATGCTAATAATAAACAAGAGAACATTTTCTTCAAAGAGTGGTTCAATCACAATTAAAAATGTTTACTCCAAAAAAATCCCACTTAAATTTAATTATCTAAAATTATTCAAATAATAAATGACATTAAATATAATTCGAAATTATTTTACAAAATAAATACCCATCAATACTTTAATACTAAATTATCCCCTCAATTAAAAGTGTGTTTTAGAATTAATATCATTGCTGAATTGACATATTTGTAAGGAATACATGTTGTTTGCCAACCCCACCAAGAGATGACAGCCGCACATTAATTGATTGACCAAGAAAAGCAACGGTTATCGTTCATACAAGAAAGTGGGTATTCCTCAACCTGGTCCCCCCTTGTAAAGTGCATGTGCCGATATTCCCATACTAAGTTGCAAGTGCAGTACGAAGGGCCAATTTATTTTGCTCCCTCTATTTAAATATATCTTTTTTAAATTTAGAATATTTATTTCAAATGTAATATTTATTTTTAATCCAAAAATTATTAAAATTCGATGGTCTTCGCGACTTAATTTTTAAAATACTTTTTTTATTAATAATAAAATTATAAACTTTAAAAAGTATTTTAAATGATATACAATTTTTCATTTTAAAATATATATTTTTTAATAATTTTTTTAACATTGCATTAAAGTCGTATATATGGAGATTCAAATTTTATTAATATTTAATATATGAATAATAAAACTCTTTTAATATTAAATTTATAAATAATCAAACTTCTCAATTTTATATTTTAGTTGGAATATTTAATTTGTAAAAATGATTCAGTTTGAGTGTATTTGTAAATTGTATTATCTTTTTCTAAATTGAAAGCTTTGTTTTTACACGGATTAGGTGTACAAAAAGTTTTTTCAATTCAGTATCAAGGACTTTATTTCAATTCAGTATCAAGGACTTTATATTCCAAGTCGGAGTATCTAATCTGTAAATATGATTCAATTTGAATGTATTTGTAAAGTGTATTATCCTTTTTTAAATTGAAACCTTTGTTTTTATACGGATTAGATGTAAAGAATATTTTTTTCAATTCAATATTAAACACTGAAAAATATCCATTCCATTAAAAATTTTGATAGCGTAATATCAAACACTAAGAAATATCCATTCTACCAAACTCTTTTATAATATATCAAACATTGAAAGATATCCATTCTATAACATAATTTTAACATTATCCCTTTTAAATATCTCCTAAAATTTATATTTTAATAAATAAATAAACACCACTTTTTTACACCGTCATTCTCAATATATTACCAAAAATTAATGTATTAACCGTGATTAAAGGCATAATGAAAGCATTTCAAAGCCCTATTCCTCCATGCAAAGTGCAAGTTTTTTCTCCGTTAATAATTCAATCACGTGGGTAATATCAACCTTTTTTTACGACACGTGGAACACATGCATGTAGACAATGAACGGCCGGAAGAAAGTCGTTTGCAATCTATTTGATGCCCCAGTTCAGTCCAGTCCAGTGCAGTTCAGTCCAGATTTAGAAGTGGGGGAGAAAAAGCAAAGCATAAAGTGTTCTGCTGGAGGAATATTCCGAAAAGATGCGATAGAATATTTAGTGACTCTCTGTTCCGTAATGGCTTAACTCTGCATTAAATATGGAGTTCACCATGCAGGGTCACAATTGACGAGGTGGTCCATCTCCCATTTCATCACGCGAAGGTACTTAACGGCTTTTCAAACTCAAGGTTTGAGTTTAGTTTCAGCTATGGCTGGTATTTTCAATCCAAAGCTTTAGCGCTTTTGTTTTTGGGTAGCAATCTTGCGGCTGTCGAAATCTTGTTTCAGGTTTTGAAGCGGTAGGGTTAGAGAGAAAGATTAAGCGGGAGCCATGGCGAAGGCACAGTTGGAGGTGCTGTCTGCCCTAGACACTGCGAAGACGCAGTGGTACCACTTCACAGCGATAGTAATTGCAGGCATGGGGTTTTTCACGGACGCGTACGATCTTTTCTGCATTTCCACTGTTACGAAGCTCCTGGGGCGGCTGTATTACTACGACCCGGCTTCGGGCAGGCCGGGATCGCTACCGCCGAATGTTTCTGCGGCGGTTAATGGTGTGGCCCTGTGCGGAGCCCTGGCGGGGCAACTGTTTTTTGGGTGGCTGGGCGACAAGATGGGACGGAAAAGGGTCTACGGCATGACCTTGATGCTCATGGTCATCAGCGCCATCGGCACGGGCTTATCGTTCGGCAACACGGCCAAGTCCGTGATGACCACGCTCTGTTTCTTTAGATTTTGGCTGGGGTTCGGCATCGGCGGCGACTACCCGCTGTCAGCCACGATAATGTCTGAGTACGCCAACAAACGAACCCGCGGCGCCTTCATAGCTGCCGTATTCGCCATGCAGGGCTTCGGAATCCTTGCCGGGGGCGCCGTCGCCATAATCGTGTCCGCGGCCTACAACAACGCGTACCACCGCCCGACGTTCGCAGAAGACCCGATGCTCTCCACGGCACCGCAGGCGGACCAGGTGTGGAGAATAATCCTAATGGCGGGAGCCCTGCCCGCGGCTATGACGTATTACTGGCGCATGCGGATGCCGGAGACCGCCCGGTTTACTGCATTGGTCGCAAGGAACGCGAAGCAGGCCGCCAGTGACATGTCGAAGGTGCTCCAGGTGGACATCCAAGAAGACGCTGCGACCATCCAGACAGTCGAAGCCGAGGGCCCAAACTTCTGCTTGTTTTCTAAACAATTTCTCATACGCCACGGTCGGCATCTGGTAGGCACTACATCCACCTGGTTCTTGCTCGACATTGCCTTCTACAGCCAGAACCTCTTCCAGAAGGACATCTTCACGGCCGTCGGGTGGCTCCCCGCAGGCAAGAATATGAACGCCATAGAAGAGGTGTACAGAATTGCAAGGGCACAGGCTCTGATTGCCCTCTGCTCGACCGTCCCGGGCTACTGGTTCACGGTCTTGTTCATAGACCGCATCGGGCGGTTTACCATCCAGCTCATGGGCTTCTTCTTCATGACGGTCTTCATGTTCGCCGTAGCGATTCCGTACGATCACTGGAGGGGCCACAAATGCGGGGATGCTTATTGCGGGGGAAACCATGTGGCCTTCGTGGTGCTTTACTCTTTCACGTTTTTCTTCTCCAACTTCGGGCCTAACAGCACAACGTTCATTGTCCCGGCGGAGATTTTTCCAGCGCGGTTGCGGTCGACGTGCCACGGGATATCGGCGGCCGCCGGCAAGGCGGGGGCCATTGTCGGAGCTTTCGGGTTTCTTTACGCTGCGCAGAGTAGCCATGAAAAAGAGACGGACGCAGGCTACCCTAAAGGAATTGGTTTTAGGGCTGCCTTGCTGGTGCTGGCAGTAATAAATGCATTGGGGTTTCTGTGCACGTTTTTGGTGCCAGAGACTAATGGGAAATCGTTGGAGGAGTTATCAGGCGAGAACGATGAAGGAGGAGAAGTGGGTGGATCCAGAAGAACAACGCCACTTGAATCTCAACCAATCCCCACTGCCATGACCGACTCTTTCAGGTTTAACTCTGTCCAGCAACAGAGGTTTGATATTTAGCCAGCGAACAGGGGAGCGCATCGACAATGGGCTGAAGTACGTTAGGTTGGTTTGAGATCATTCTTTTGTTAAACGAAAGCTTGAAAAGAAATTAATTGTACGACACACATATACACTTGGTCGGTGATACTTTGCTTGGATTTTTCTTTTTTAGGGATGGAGATACTATGATTAAATTACGAAAGTATGAGTGAATTTGTAAATCATAAATCTTGTAAGGGATATTTTTATTTATTATCTGAGATTAATAGAAAAAAAAAAAAAAAAAAAAGTTTTCAATCAAACTTTCAGTGTTCGTTTTGATTGATTACAATAACAAATGCCTGCAGTCCTACATTTCAGAACTTTTGCGACAATTCAAGGTCAGACTGCCAAACTGACGTGGTGGAAGTGATGCTAGTTTTGGAGTCCTACTATTTTGGCACAACAGTTTTAATTCTAGCTCAGTGAGTTACTATGAGTTGTAAATGCAATGTGAGGCCATGACTATGTCCAGCCTTGTAATGTTTGAGGAAAATAAGCAATGGCAACAGTATCTATAAATTTTTTATTGTGTAATTTTGTACTTCTAAGTTTTACTTGATGGAGTTAATAACAGAGAAGGAAACATGAATGAGCTAACTGGTGTCTGTAGATAGACACAAGACTAATCCGTTGCAAGGATTAAAGGTTGTCAATAGCAATTAGACATTGAAAATGAGTTTACACAATGGAAAATGAGAACACATGAGCTATGAATATTTTCGCAATTGTAAGTTGTAGGTAGATAGAGTAATATTTTTTTTATTGTTAAAAAAATAAATTTTTAGAGTCAACATTAATTATAAAATATTAATAATTTGTATAAAACAATAACATGTAACATACAACTAAGTTATTGGGTAAGGTTGTACAATTTGGACATCTACATAATAGTTTAATTTAGCGGTTTGTGAGACATTTATTGTTTTTTTTTTTTCAAAACTATGTCAATATATTTTCTTAATTTAAAATAAGATTACATTTTCTATAGAAAAGCTCCAAAAATGTTACATGCTAACATGTTACACAATTTGGATTCTAAATGTCTACATTACATAGTAGTATGCAAGCATTCACTATTAACAAGCGTAAAAAAAAAATGGATTGTGCTTGGAAAAGGAAAACATTCACTATTGACAAGCACCCAAAAAAAATGGATTGTGCTTGGAAAAGGAATACATTCACTATTGACAAAAAAAATGGATTGTGCTTGAAAAAGAAATACATCAACAATAATGAGCTGGATATTATAGACTTTGGCATCTGAGCACATTCGTCACCCATTGTTCATTTAAGAGTGGTTCTTCCTAAAAAAATCGTCTTATTTGCAAGAAAACATTTTAAAATACATTACTCATCAACTAATTCTATACATAAATGATTGTTAAATGTGATAGTTATTGACAATGGTACATGCGATAAATAATACAACTAGCGTCATTTACAATTAACGTTATTGTGTTTTCATAAGGGTAAACGACCTTCTACATATGCACAGTTGGAAATGGACGCTGGGGCCTCTATGAAATCTGTAAAAAAATGCATTATAGATAAAACAAGTCAATAATAAGTCATTTTGGCCATTAGATGACTTAATATATAGATAAAACAAGTCAATAATAAGTCATTATGGCCATTAGATGACTTAATATATAGATAAAACAAGTCAATAATAAGTCATTATGGCCATTGGATGGTGTAATAGGGAATAATAGAAGATAAAATATTTATGGCTTGTTGTACATGCAGATTGCACTAGGGTTTTGTGGCCTCACATTGCTTTATCTACTCATGGCAGCATCCACAAAGGAGGAGGAGAGCTTGGCACTAGCAATGGAAAAATTTAGGATGCGGCTAGGGCCTTTTGTGGTGTGGAGGACGACAGGGTAAAAAAAGATTTTTTTTGTTTCAGTTTCTATGGTTGACAATATTTTCAAAATGCAAGCCTCAATCGATTCATCTATGCCTTCTTTATTAGGGTTG
The DNA here is from genome assembly GCA_037957365.1 of Torreya grandis. Lineage (NCBI taxonomy): Eukaryota > Viridiplantae > Streptophyta > Pinopsida > Cupressales > Taxaceae > Torreya > Torreya grandis. The sequence continues at coordinate 856,130 of JARHVA010003715.1, forward strand.
TATACAATAGCTATGAAGTTTGTTAGAGAAGTCAGCAAGTCTTCCACCTATTGGACTGTGTTTCAGCCTTGCAAAAAGCAGGAAATAAATGACTATAAAGAAGATGGAGAGTTTGAAATAAATAATGTTTTGTTTTTGGCTTATCCTTTATGTCCCAAAAATATTATTATTCAAGACTCGTTTTGTACAATACATACGATAAAATCATTTGCACAGGAATAGTATGAAATATCAACTTATGAATAAGATAAAAATGAAAAAGGCCAGTCTAAAAATGGACAAATGCAATCAACAGAAAAAATATACATGTATAACGAAAACACATCAACAACATTGAGAGTAATTAAAAGCAGTAAAATTTAAACATACCTTTGTTTTTTTTCCTGTGAAGAGCAAAAAATTATCGAGAAACAAATAAATGATCGTTGCCTTCTCATTTCATTTGCAGATCCTCCTTCCAGTAGCATGCCCCTACATGAGTACAGAAACCTAATACAAATGGTCTGCACACAACATCAGATAAAACCATAGAAAAATTATATTTTTCCAGTGATGCCCTGTGTTATTGCAGTTGCTTTAACAGGGGAAACATGCCCAGCAATGGCTTGAATCCATGTTATCATCAAAACAGTCACTCTACCTTGCTACTAGACCATGGATACTACAATTATTAAGAGTTAATGTTAATCAGCCTTGGGACAGTTTATTAGTAGTGAAGTGAATACAAACTCTGTACGCTTTGTTCTATGCATTTTAGCCCTATATTTGACATGCACCAGCACAAGGAAATTGGCAATCATAAAGTTCTATGGTATGCAAAAACTCAATTTATTAATTAGGAAAATAAAATTGCATGATTCTCTCAAGAAGTGCTACAAATTCAAAAACCAATCTCTCATAAGTTGCACATATGAGGAAGAATCATGCACTTTTTTTCCATAATTGCGATCAAGAGCTTATGCGTAGCGATCCCTAGACAAGCTTTGGTGCAGCTCAGGCCATTGGAAAATCTTTTGAATAGTCTTTACTAAAATTGTATTGTTATCGGTTGAGAATACAACATATTTGTTATCACTATGACATGTATGTAAATGTTAAAAAATAATACACACAGCCTTCAGTCTTTTGTCTTTGAGCATGTGCCTACTCTAAGCTAAAATGACCCTTGATGGCATATCCAAGAGATACAAAGGTGCACATTAACTTGCTCGTGTGGAAGCTATCATAAACAAGTGGAAGAAAATGGACATATACCTTCAAATAATTTCCTTATGCAAAATCTAAGAGTAGCAACAGGTATACGATGGATTCTCGATGCAAACATAAACTACACAAGCATATGTAATGTCCCCATTTTTGTGAGCATCAATTCGTCAAAGGATTAGCCTATTATGTGACCCTCGTAGGCTGATAGGATGGATAGAGGGCCATGATGGAGCTTGGCTTGGCTTCGACTAGCATAATTTTTCCAGATGGCGTTCGTTCAAGCTTTTTCGGACTCATTGACCTGAGCCCCTATTTTTTAGGGATATTTGACACGTAGTGGAGCACCCCTATTTTGGTATGATCATGTGTGGAATCACTCCCGGGTTCATCAGCTTCCGACGGTTCGAGAATCGGATATGTATTGAGGGAGATATTAATATTTGATTGATTCAATTAAATATTAATTATTTAGCATATTTTCATTACGAAACCCTAATTCTTAATTATGAAACCCTAATAAGGGCAAGCACACTTTTTAGAAGATATAAGGGTTTCTTATTGGAGGGAGGCCATATGATTGAAAATTATTGATTGCTGAAAAAACAAATATTGCTAAGGATTTTTCTGAGAAGAAGGAGCCAAGGGTTTCCAGTATTCTAGTTGCATTGGAGAACGTACACTCTTCAGTGTGTGCAATTCAGAGGTTGTGAGAGATCAGCCGATCTATTGTCAGTTTGAGAGATAACTCCATACAGAAGTTATCACAGAGGTTTACAGGTATTTATTCCATTAGGTTTTGTTTGAGAAATAAAGATTTTTCGTATTAGCACCATATTTCTATAGATCAGGTGTCCAGCCTACAGGCCACACTATATTCTATTACTTCGGTACGGAACCCGTACAGATCCGTGTAAATTTGTACGCATTCGTCGCAAGCCAGACAGCGCCGCAAGAAGATCAGAGACCGACATCGGCATCTAGGAGACCGACATTAGCTGACTTCATACCGACGTCGACAGAATAGACCAACGGATGGAGACCAACGTCGACAGTATATCGACCGACGTCGGCGACTGTGTTTTTACATAGCAACCCAAGCCGTTCCAGATTCAGGATTTTTTCTAGATTGTGGAATATTCAAGTTTTTTTTGAGACAATATTTATATTATTTTATATGCATGACAGAGACTGAATATTGTAATCATCTAGAAGGATAATGAGATAATTGTTTTGTCAGTTAAGAGATTATATTACTGTTTATTTATTTATTTGAATTTATCTCCAAAATCGCATCTTTATTCATGCAAAAACACAAAAACATCAAAATACTTCAAAATTCAAGGGAAACAGGGGTTTCTACAGTGGTATCAGAGCTAAATCCTGCCATCCTGAGGGTTTAGCAATCTCATGTAGCCACAAGAGTTGGGACCACACAGGTATTTCACACGCAGCAGAGCCTTACTTGAAGGTGATCAAGTATTAGAACAACAACGGACCATCATGAGTGACAGGCGTGAGGGTAGCCCACCCAGGGGCCACAGGCATAATGATGATCAGGACACCAGAGAATTCTTTCGTGTCATGATTACAGGCCAGCAACAGATGACACAGGCACTACAGGCACTCACTACTATGGTAGAGAGGATGAACCCACCTGTTAGGCAAAATGGGGAACAAGGAGATAACATGAGTGCTACTGTTAATCAGAGACCACAGCTGACCCATTCCAAAATAGTTGATAGGCCTACACGTCCTACGTTTGTTCAGGAGGAACTAGAGGTTCCAACAGAGGAGGCGGTAGGAGATCCCTTATTTGTAGACACACTCATGGCAGTGAATGAGGAGTGGGAGTTATTATCACCTGAGGTTAGAGAGAGGATTACTTTTGACCGATTCATCACACAAAGGAGAGAGCATAACCGAGGTCGACAGGATTGGAGACCTAGACACCAAAATAATGATCTGAAGCATGCTACGAGCAGGATCACACTAGCGATGTTGATGGAAGTGGCAAGGTCACAGCGCAGGCCTGGATTAGTAAGCTAGACATGTTTCTCACGTTGCATCCGATGGCTGAGAGAGATGCTATCAAATATGCGACACTGCATCTTGAGGGAGTAGCTCACGATTGGTGGCACCACGGGATGGTGACACTCTAGCATGATCGAATCACATCTTATCAGGAGTTTTTGGATAGGTTGGTGGAACATTTTGACAGGAAGGATCTGGAATCCTATTTCAGAGAGTTGGCTCAGTTGCGCCAGAGTGGCAGTCTAGAGTCTTACATTGGTTACTTCCAGAAGTTATCAGTTATGGTTCCTGACATTTCAGAGAGGCGACTTATAGTGCTCTTCATGGAGGGATTGACAGAACCATTGAGAGGTTGGATCAAAGCCTTTGATCCTCCTTCATTGCAGGAAGCTATGAAGAAGGTGCGTAGTATGGAGATGGCAGCCCCATCTAGTAAATTTAACTCCAGAGGTACTTCTTCATCCAGGGATAGTAAGGGCTTCAACGGAGATAGAGAGGGATTAGATTTTAACAAAGATAAATCAGGGGTTAAGAATGATTCAAAGGCCAATCCAGCAACACCACGTTTGGATTGAGAGGCTCTTAACGATCTATGTAGGAAGAAGCTTTGATTTTACTGCAAAGGTCCCTATGATGCCAATCACGATTGTCCTTTGAGGCCTAATGGCAAGGCAAATTGTGTAATGTGGGCTTTTTATGAGGATTTGGAATCAAAAGATTCTGAATAGCAGGAGAGTTCTGAGGAGTCAGAGGCAGGGGCTTCAGAGCCTAAGGCAGAGGCAGATTTAGAGCTTCACATACAGGAGGCACGCCTATCCAGCATTCAGTCGGATGATTCATTCAGACTCCATGGAGTTTTGGCAGGACAGAGGGTCATCATCCTTCTTGATACAGTAGCCACCCATAATTTTATAGATGCTAGATTTATGGAGAAGTGTGGACTCACTACCAAAGATTTCGAGGGCATTAGAGTTAAGGTGGCCGACGGTCACACTCTTAGGTGTGAGTGGATGATTAGAGACCTCCCATTGCGCTTGAACAACTATGAGTTCAAGGCTGATTATTATGTGGTGAACATGGGGGATATAGACTTAGTCTTGGGTATGAAGTGGCTTCATTCCCTTGAGGAAGTCACTCTTCATCTCAAGGACATGGAGGTTCATTTTCATGTTGGTGGGAAGACACATATTCTTAAGGCAATACAGGGCATCAACATCAAAAATATTTTTTTTCATCGGATGGAGAGACTCATACCACACGATATGGGAGAGTGCACTGCCAAGTGCACATTGGCACCAATACAGGAGAGACATGTGGATGAGCTTTGTCTTGAGGTGAGATCAGTTTAGGAGTTAGCACATGTGGTAGGGACTCAGCTTTCGTTTACAGTCGGGTTACATGTTGATGATGATATGAGTATGTCTAGCATTCACACTTCAGATTCAGATATTGTAGTGGGTACAGGAGATAGGTGCATGAAGTTAGTTGGTATTGTTCACATTATTCAGGTGAAGAGTTTACTTGAGTTGCTAGTTGATTTCCATTCATGGATTGGATGTTGGGATCCTTATCTTGGTACTTGGGATGATGTGACACCATTGGATGAGAGTTGTGATAGACATGGCATGGAGTTTGCGTTGATTGACAGCAATATAGATCATGACTACATTTAGGATCTAGGTGGAGTAGAGTTTTCTTGGTAGTTGAGATTGCTTGGGGACAAGCAATTTCAGGGAGGGTGGACTGTAATGTCCCCATTTTTGTGAGCATTAATTCGTCGAAGGATTAGCCTATTATGTGACCCTCGTAGTCTGATAGGATGGATAGAGGGCCATGATGGAGCTTGGCTTGGCTTTGACTAGCAAAATTTTTCCAGATGGCGTTCGTTTGAGCTTTTTTGAACACATTGGCCTAAGCCCCTATTTTTTAGAGATATTTGACACATAGCGGAGCACCCCTATTTTGGTATGATCATGTGCGGAATCACTCCTAGGTTCATAGGTTCATCAGCTTCTGACGGTTTGACAATCAGATATGTATTGAGGGAGATATTAATATTTGATTGATTTAATTAAATATTAATTATTTAGCATATTTTCATTACAAAACCCTAATTCTTAATTATGAAACCCTAATTAGGGCAAGCACACTTTTTAGAATATATAAGGGTTTCTTATTGGAGCGAGGCCATATGATTGCAAATTATTGATTATTGATTGTTGAAAAAACAAATTTTGCTAAGGATTTTTCTGAGAAGAAGGAGCCAAGGGTTTCCAGTATTCCAGTTGCATTGGAGAACATACACTCTTCAATGTGTGCAATTCAGAGGTTGTGAGAGATCAATTGATCTATTATCAGTTTGAGAGATAACTCCATATAGAGTTATCACAGAGGTTTATAGGTGTTTATTCCATTAGGTTTTGTTTGAGAAATAAAGATTTTTCGTATTAGCACCATATTTCTACAAATCAGGTGTCCAGCCTATAGGCTACACTATATTCTATTGCTTCGGTATGAAACCCGTACAAATTTGTGTAAATATGTACACATCAGTTGCAAGCTGGACAACGCCGCAAGAAGATCAGAGATCGACATTGGCATCCAGGAGACCGACATCGGCCAACTTCATACCGACGTCGACAGAATAGACCGATAGACGGAGACCGACGTCAGTAGTATATCGATCGACGACAGCAATATAACCAACGTCGGTGACTGTGTTTTTACACAACAACCCGAGCCATTCCAAATTCAGGGTTTATTTATAGATTGCAAAATATTCAGGTTTTTTTTGAGACAATATTTGTATTATTTTATATGCATGACAGAGACTGAATACTATAATCGTCTAGAAGGATAATGAGATCATTGTTTTGTCAGTTAAGAGATTATACTGCTGTTTATTTATTTATTTGAATTTATCTCCAAAATCGCATGTTTATTCATGAAAAAACATAAAAACATCAAAATACACAAAACAGTTCAAAAAATATTCAGTTTCAGAATTCAAGGGAAACAGGGGTTTCTACATCATAGCGGGAGTAGGAAAGCATGCATGATTTCAAGGGAAGAACACATAAATAGTCAGTAGTGCCTGAGACAAACTAGAATCTCCCAGGGTGATATTTACTCTAGGTTTTTATTACAGATGAGAGAATAACAATGACACTCACCAGTCGCCCTATTCCCAGTTACTATGATTGCCACTAGCTAGAAGGTGAGAAGGGGATTACTGGACCACCCATTTTTTTAAATTCATCGCTTAAATATCATGAATCATCTAAGAAACTAAAGATTAATGGCTGCCCCCTGCCTCCCAGTGATCCTGATATGTTCACCTTTCATCATACCCAACTGGATCAGATTATTGAGTTCCAACTAGTCTTAATCTCATGAGAATTGCTAAGAAATGTAACTGAATTTAGTTTAAATTTACCCTCAAAATTGCATAGATCTGGATGGGCATTGCTACCTATAAATATCCATCTACTCGAGGCTATTTATCTCTAGGGACCAAAACTTGGTAGAGCTAGAGTGGCTGGGTCCCAAGCATCATGGTGCGATATCATTTTGTTTCTCTGACCAAGACTGATCAAAAAAACAATTCTGTGAGGAAGATAATGTGGGCCTTTGCATAAAGTTTTGACTCTTTGTATCATTCAGGAAGCTAAGGTAGGTAATGCTAACATCATCCCATACCAATCAATCCAATCTCTTATTGAAGTCGCTTCCTATACTTTTGTTTATTAGGCAACTGCATATTCTATTTGGCTACTCTTTGTTGACCCTTAAGTTGTCCTAATTCAAGTTTGACTCTAGCATACCTTTAGCCACTCTCTGTAGGAGTTGCAATAAGAGTTTTCAGATAGCAGAGGGTATAACAAAGAAATTAAAATGCCCCTTGCATAGCCTATTTGCACTGTGAAACTTCAGACATAAGGGTATAACGATTCCTCAAGTGGACATACAAAATAGAACCCTGTTATTTGCCCCCTAGGAAACAAACTGTTGCCTATTTAATGGCAACTAGACAACTCAATAAAATATTAATAGTTCACAAGGACTTTTCAAAATGATTTTGGTTTTTGTCTAATAGCCAATTCTCATTGATAGTCAATGTTCCCCAATATAAATTAATAGATGCAAGCCAAAATAATAGTATTAAGGTCTACGAAAGGTACTAATAAATAATTAACCTTTTGGAATTTGAATTAATATATATACACATTCTAAAAGAAAAAATAAAATAATATATATATATATATATATATATATATATATATATATATATATATTTATATTATTGGAAAATTTAATTTTAAAAATGGAAGGCCCAAATTTTATACAAGGTGTGGGATATAAATGGGAGGTTTAAAGGCTCAAATCTTCTGGGAGGACTATACTCTATCCTACCAGTGGAATCAAATAAAGAGTTCAAGAGCAGTTGAGTGATAACTAGATTATGGATCGGTCTCCTTGACTATATAGATTTGAGTTGGCCTTATATAGTCTTTTTGGCCCCAAAGTGGAGTTATATGCCTCCCTGAGTTACTATCTTATTGTCAGGTCTATGAGATATTGTCCTTCTAGATGGACCAGATACTCTATCGATCTATCACCATAGTTTAGGTAGAAATTAGACTAAAGAGTCAAGGTATAATTGAGAGGTGCAAATCACTGGTAACTTCAACTGGGCCCTAACATTCAAAACAAGATTTGAACCTAAGAGGCACTGGGTATAACCAAATCACTTAACCAATACATTCACATCTCATAAACAAACTGGACAAATCATAATTTAAATTGATTACCAAAAAAACAATTAATTGACAATATAATATGTTATAGTACCGACAAAGACTAATAAATTGAATAAATAAATTTTTTATATTTTTTTAATTTATATATGTACATGTCCATAATATCCATGTTAAAGGCAGGGTCGCAAATCTACGACATAGGGCAGGTTTGGAATCCTTCAAAGAAATTTGTCATATATAAGTTTTGAATCCTCAAGGATGTTAAAAGGTTCCTAATAGAGTCCTTTTAATTGAAAACCTTAAAAGGTATATAAGGCCTTGTGTATTGAAGTTTGATAAAAAAATGTTAGTGACACAGTACCTCTAACCTTGTGTTAATTAATTAAATTGATAATAATAATATATTCACTATTAGAATTATATATAATACTATCTTTACAATTTAAATTTCAAAAATTTATTTAATTATAGGTTTGAATGTTATTTTAGGTCACTTTTGTAAATATAATAAATTAATTAATGAAAAATTTTAATTAGTATTTATATCTTAAATATATTTATTTACAAAATGATAATAGATATCAATTTCAATGTATCAATTTTAGATTTGTCACATATTATATTTATTAATGACTCTATTCTCTATAAATTTCTAGTCGATTGTGATGTATTGTTTTAATCTTCCTACATCATTATGATTCATTCGCAAGTATCTTTTTAAAAAAAGGGTCCCCATACAAACCTTTAATCTACATTGTTGTTATATATGTATTTGTTTCTCTCCTTTTTTTTAGTTGTGTGTAATTTCAACTATGAGTGCTTGATCTCATATGGGTTCATCATTTTTTCGATCATTGTCTGCAGGTCAACTAATTTCTTGAATACTGATCCTTCTTTCTTTTCTATTTTTCCAAGTATAATATGAGTTCCTTTGCCTTCCCTTCAAACATGTTCCTTATATCCTCTTCATTACTCACATAAATATCCTCCTCCCTTGGTCCACTAGGTGATTTGGATGCTTTCATTAAATCAAGCATCTTCTTGATTTCCACTCCAATTTGTGTAATTGGTTCAAAATTGATAACATTCTTTCCACCCCAAATGTCTAATCTTTCCTTCTCAATTAGCTCTACATATATTTTTATGTCGGTTTCCATTGCCACTTGTTTTCGTAGATGCATTTCACTTTTGTTAGTCCTTAATTCATTTGGTATCCTCCATGTCTTCCTTTACTTCAAAATGAATGGTTTAAAATCCACCCCTCTCACCATTTTTAACAAAACCATATTGGTTTCCTTTGTTGGGAATTATGATGCTATGTAGACTCTACTTCCTTCTGACTATTCTACAATTATATGTTCTTCATGTTCCCTTGGGTCTGTAAGACCACATGTAAGAATTTCAAATATCCATCCTTAAAGTGGCCATCTAGCAAATTTTTCAATCTAGTATTACCTTCTTTTGAGGTGTATTCAAAATGTGCAATTTTCCATGGCATTGTGAAATATGGTGTCAATGACACATCCAAAATCTATTCTTATCTCCTTGTTTAATCTCTTACATCCTCTTCCTCATTTTTAGATATATTTCCTTCCTCTTCCTCTTCTTAATGATGGCCTTCTTCCTCTTCCTCTTCTTAATGATGGCCTTCTTCCTCTTCCTCTTCTTCGTTATGGTCTTCTTTCTCTCCCCCCCCCCCCCCCCCCCCCCCCCCCCACCCTTCTTTTCTTCATCTTCTATTGAATGTGCACGACTCAGTTGAGGTGAAACATTCATTTCTATGCACAAAATTGTTGGTCTTAGTGGGATATTTTCCTCCACATCATCATGCAATGTTTCCTCCTCTTTGTCTTCATTTAGATTCTCTTCTTATTCTTCTTCTTGTGAAATTTCCAATACTTCTTTCTTAGAGACCTAGACTAGTGAACATTATCTTACTCTTCTTAGATTTGTTTAGTCCTCCTTCTTTGAGTCCCTTTCTTTTTAAATAATGGTCTACCTTTGTCTTGTTTTGTCTTCATAGTGAACATTTTCCTTCATTTATTCCTATAGGATCATTTTCACCCTTTGTTTAATTGGTATTTTCTTCACTTCTTATCTATATGAACACTTCTTTCCCTACTTGTTCCTTGCTTGTCCTCAGACTTATGGGATTTTTTTTTCCGTAGACTTCACTAGGGGCTTTTAACCTCAAGTGTTTCTTTCTCCTCATGAATATTAGTTTCATTCATCTACTAGTGGAATCTTTATCTTTTCATTCCTTTTCTCATAATTTTTCTTATCATCATCCTCAAGCTTCTCTTACATGCCTCCTATGCCATATTATTTCCATCCTCATCTATCTTTATGCTAGCATCTAGTTTCTTCATCTTCATCCTTCCCTAATTCTTGTGCTCCTTGGTAGTTTTAACACTATGCCAATCTTTGGATTCAAATTTCTTGATTATATTTATGTGTTTTGTAAACACCTTAAAAAATAACAGATGATTGATATTATCTTTGTTATCATTTAAATCATCATCCTTTAGGTGTTTCTCTTATTTTGACGTTTCACACTTGCACAACTATACAATTATTTGCCAATCAACCTATTCCACATTTATAATCACCATCAAATTTACCTTACTTTTATCTCGTGCCACCTACATATAACACACAATTATCTCATATGGTGACTTTCCCCACTCACTCCATTTATGATAATCATCTTTAATCTTCATAAGAGAATACCTTTCCATGACACTAAACTCAAATAATCCATCATACACCTACACCATCTCACACAACATTCTCCAATCCTCTCCAAATGGTTTCTTTATCTATGTATATAAACTCACGATCAAATCCTTGTAGGTTGTTTTTTACATTGGCATCAAAAGGAAACCCCTTATATATTTCATGTATCGATGCCTACATGTGTATTATCAAATGACACTCCCACGTCATAATTAAAAATCAACATGAGGATACCTCCTTTTTTATGTTCTTCATCCACTACTTTATTTACCTATTTTTTAATGTAATGCATAAAATTATACCTTTTCCCATTCATGCCCATACAATATGCCACATACACTATGTATTTGGAAGCCATGTTCCATCTATGAGTCAAGGTTATATTTTTGGTGATTATATGTGTGGATATCCTTACTATAGAGTTCCATATTCCATTCAACTTAAGTGTGTAACCTCATATTTCTAATCACAATAATTTGTCAATCTTCACCTCCTTTGGCATGTTTGTGCACATATTTTCTCCATCATTTAGAATTTTAGTTAGCTCATTTATCCTCTTTACACTAGTTCTCATCCTATTGGATTGATGCACAAAGTTGGGGGACAAAAATTATGACATTCCCCAATTTTTCATTTTTTTTTAAAAGGGCGTACACAATTTTTTGAATTTTTTTGAGGCTCCAGTTTATGCCCAAGCCTCAAGGGTGTACACCCATTACAAAGGGTGTATGTCCTTTGTAAAGCGTAAAGGGCGTATGCCCTTTCTAATTTTCATTTTATTTTTCTACAATCAAAACCATGTCCATTGCATTTTTTTATCTTTCTCCTCTCTTTGTTTTTCAAATTTAGATTCATGTACACATTTTAGAGTTACATTCTGCTAATGGGATTCAACATTCAGGTTATTACAGGTCAAGTATGTTAATTTTTAGATTTTATTTTTTCATTTTCATTTATATTTATTTATTTATTCAATTAGGGTTTTAAATTTAGGTTTGCATTATATTCTCTTGCATTTCCTAAAAAATCTTGTATTTCTATTTAAATTTAGATACACAAGTTTTATAGATCCATTATATGAAGAAAATGTTACAAAAAATTGGATTTTACACAAGAATAAGTTTGATTATATGAAAAATACAATTAAAATTGTCAACAATTAAAAATAATCATCAATGGTTTACATCACTCTTCAGCTAGTAGTGCACACATTTCACTTGCCAATACACTAGAGACTATTTTTAATGAAGTGGAAAATGTAACTTCACAACTTGATGCAATGTTACATCAAATAGAGGCCATAAAATAATTTTATTCTAATAAATTGTCATATGAAGATGTTAAGGAAAAAAATAACAAAATAAGTTGTGTGCACTTTGTTTGTTAATCCTAAAACCAACCAACCTCCACCAACGAATTGCAAACATATTAGTATTGATTAGTGTGTTCATGAGGATATGAAAAATAACTTTTGGGATAGGTGGTGGATGGTGTTTGACAAACCTCCATGCAACAATAATAAGGTTCCATTATACTTTTTGAGAAAATTGTATTGTGAGTTTATGTCGTAAAAAATTCCAAACTATTTTGACATGAAGGCCTCTCAAGGTAGGGGAGGTGGGTCTTCATTTGATAGACCTAATGCTAGGTGAGACCAAAATCATCATAACCAATATCACATGCCTCTATTGCAAAAAAAATCATTGTAATATATAGATGGACACCTTTGAGGTGGTTATGAATCTAACATAAGTTATGATTGAGCATGGTATGCATACATTGAAGACTTCTACTTAGCCTATGGGTGGTGCTAGGGTAGTGGTTTTAGTGGTGTTGGTATAGGTTATAGTGTCCCTCCTCATATTCATGTTATAGTTCCTCTGCATCATTGCACATCATGTGAGAAGAAGTGTATGAGACTTCCTGTTTAAGTGTCACATACATAGAATACATTTATGGAGACTAGCATGCTAGAGAGTATGCCATATGTATATGATTCAACAGTGTATAAAACTAGTATGCTAGAGCATATGCCACCTATACATGCTTTAGTAATGCATGACACTAGCATGCCAAACACTATCCCAAATGTTCTAGCTTTATTGACTCCTATCAGGATATGTCGGCATGTTGTGTAGGAGTTATCAAATTCACCATCTATATTTGATACACATGTTTAATTTTAATTATAGTTTGTTTATGTTTGTAAAAGAATATTAATTTTATTTTGTAGTATGTGTTTACTTAATTGACTAATTTATTTGACTGAACATGCTATTTGTTTCTTGTGTAGATGATTGGTGATATTTTGGGTAGCTCAACAGGCCTTAACTCTATTGTAGAGGTTGAAATTGGCACAGGTGTAACCTATACACAAGTTTGGAAACTTTTAAATTACATATTTATTCATGTACATGTTTATTTTCAGTTGAATAAAAAACACTGTTTTAAGATATATATTATAGTCATAGATTTTTATCATGTTCATTGGATTCACACATTATTCATTTATTGGTTTTATAGATGATGAGGGATGCTATGGGCACCCCTCATGGATGAGAATAAGGTTTTGATGATGTTGGAGCTACACCAATGAATCCACTATCTTTATAGTAGGTCATGATTCAGGGATGGAGACTGGTGAGAACACATAGTAAAATTATTATAAGCTTTAAGCAATGATATTTTATGTCATATTTACATAATTGTATGCACATCTAGATCTAATGATATATGTATGATCTATAGGATTACCCATTATGGGTATATATTTATTATCATATCCCTAGACAACCATTTAGATGGAATATGATGAGTGTAGAATCATTTAAAAAAAAACGTTCTTGAAAAATTTATCAAATTTTCAATATACTATTTTAATGCATTAATTTTTATATTTCGTATGTTGTGCAGATACAAATTTTTTTAGTGATTTCCGATGAAATAATGGATGACTCACATGCTGAGAGGAGAGTCTCTCCTCATATTGAGGCATCTAACACCCCTGAATCTACTTCTATGCCAACAAAGTGTTATTTATTGGAGGCAATGAGGAGCATGAGAGCTAGTTGTTATGTTAGGGGTCTAGTTGTAGGCACAATCAATTTTGTATGCCTATATGGCCCACATTGTATGCCTATATGGTGAATTTTGTCTATGTACATGTTATGGTCTATATTTTTTCTTGATATATGTTATATTATTTATTTTAAATTATGACATAGAACTTTGCATGTATCATATATATACTATTCAATAATATGATTCCTTTACCAATGAATATTTTATATTTTGATAATTTAATGTTTACACATATTATTGGTTAATGATAATTATTACTTCATTTGGGGTTAAAAAAATTCACATTATTCTCTAAGTGGATCATTTAATGTTTACACATAGCAATTTGCAATTGTCATGTAAGTGGATTTGGGATCAATTTCATCGACATGTAAATATTATAAATTGTACTTGATCATATTTGTTAGGAGTTCTAGTGATGTTGGAGAAATTTACTATTTACTTGTTTCATTTACATTTAATTACATATCAATTTGTAATTATAATGTAAGTAGACTTGTGATCAATTTTAGATATGTAAATATTATAAGTTTTACTTGATCATAATTCCTAGATAAGGTCCTTATTAAGTGTCTTAGAGATCCTATATCTTGAATTTACTCAATAAGACGTCTCACTTGGCCTTCAAAGAGTGAAATATATATCCTAGATAGTAATTTGGCATTTTCCCACCAAAAGTTTAATTTGAATTTTTAAACATGAATATATATGGTTGTGGATAAATTGTAATGCTTTGTAAATTATTAAGAGTCTAATAGGTTTAGAATGGTGCTCTATGTGTCTTGAAAGGGTTCTAAGTAGTTTAAAGATAGTGGTTTTAGGTTAAATGATAATGAACAATAGTATTTATGACTAACTAAGTTTATGAAAACCCTGATATCTTAGTGTTCTTGATAGCTAGAAGGGAATTTTTCCTCAAAAATTTCAAATCTGAGTCTATAAAGGTGAAGTAAAGTTTGGATCACTTTAGAAAGGAGTATTTTGTGTTTTGACCTATTAGTAGCCAATTTAAATTTTTTGGGAATAATGGAGTTTTATTCCTATTTTAGTTAAGGGTCTGGATTAAAAAATTGGTATAAAATATAATAATAATTATAGTCTTAATTTATATTATTGTTTATCTTTTTCACCTTTCTAAAAATAGTAATAAATAAGAAGAAATATAACTTAGCTAGAAAATAGACTGAGATGATTGATACATAGGTTGAAAATGGTTGTACAGGATTGGGAAGGTATCATAAAATTGAATGTAATTTTTGTTTGATGAAAGGATAGGAGCACCAAAAAGTGGATGCTTTGGTGTTAGACACTATTGTCCATTCCTATCATTGTTGTCCAAACTGATCACAAAGACCTAAAACTTTTGATGTAGTTATGCTATGTTTGTGTGAGCATGCTTATGAAGAGTAAAGTGTTAGTTGTAGATGGAACTCATTATGGAGCTAATTTTGTCTTCAAAACCTTAACCCTCCATCATGCTTGATAAAACAATATTTGATTCACTTGAGAAAGAGGGGGGTTAGTATGTAAGATGTATTAAACATGCAATCCATGCCCCTTGTGTGGGTAGACTGCCTACATACCAATAATCCAAAGAGGCATCAAACCATATGTAGTTTTTCCACCTAATGTGATTTGTGCAATGATGGGATGTGGATGCAAATACTAATTTGATAGTATTTGAGGTGGCTATGGATTGGTATGAGGATTTGAGTATGTTTGCAATTGTGTTGGGTGAATATGCACAAAGAATAGGGATGTTTTGCCTTAGTGCTTTGTTTTTATTCTTTCTTGCTTTGTAAGTTTGGTCACCTCTTTTGTAAATGATCTTTGAGTGGGATTTTATAAGGAATAATTAGTCATGGGTCAGATGTATTTGCACTAGGATGATCTAATTAAGCATAAGGACCAAATGAAAATGATCATTGGGGATCAAAGTGCAAAGGATAGGAGCACTAAAAATGGGACACTTTGGTGCCTAGTGCTATATTTCAAATTGGGTGCTCCTGTCTTATAGGCTCAAGACCTAGGGGAACATGATTGGCACAAGGAATATTGTCTAGTTGAGGTGGAATGACTATTCAAAGGTTCTAGATTATTGGTAATGAGAACAAAAGTGTTTATAAGGATCTCAAGAGGATGCAAAAAAGACCTATGGATGGGGTGTCACAAGCCACACTCAAACTACCAATTTGGACATTTTATATGACTACATTTACCCTCCCTTTATTCTAGTAATGCAACAAAGCAAAATATTAGGATAAAGGAAAAATAGAAAGCATACTTAAACTTACCTATGAGGGTGAAGCCCATGAAGATGTGTGCTATTGAGTGTGCGTAGAGAGAGCATAACGTGAAGTGTAAATCTGCAAGAGGAAACAAGGAGTAGATTAGTTCTTACTAGACATGTTATGTCTAAAATAAGAATTTACAAAGGCTGGGTAAAAGAGAGAGGAAGAGAAATGAATGAATACACCTCACAAAGTACGTGAACTAATACAAAACCTATTTTGATGTTGAATGATGCTAGGTATGTGCTGTACCAAGAGTAATATCACGAATAGAGCTAAGTGTTCAATTCCTCAAGGGTGGTTCAAGAATACAAAGACTAGCCCTTTAGCTCCATCATCGCCCACTATGTAGTGAAGCTATATGATTAAGAATGTGTTAATAAATGTTTGGACTATGTGTCTAATCCCTTTGAGTAGGTGGCTCAAGAATACAAAGGCTAGATAGTCCTTTGGCTCCATCATTACACACTAAGTGTGAACTATAAACTGATACCGGTATGAATGTGTGTCATATGAGATAGCTCATGAAGCCCATGAATGCTCTATAATTTGAAAATGTGGTGTGGATAGTTGAATGTATAATAAGAACTAAGCTAATCTTGGCCACTCCAAAAGGTGGAAATTAGACTTGTATGAAAGCTACTCTAAAATTGAGAACTAGGCTTATATGAAAGCCACTTTGAAATGATGTCAACCACTTGTAGATGGAATAAGGCATGCAATTACTGAGAATACCTAGGTAATACAATGAACTGAAAAAAAAGAAGGAAAATGTGCCACACACATTACCTCAAATCACTGATGTCTATAACATGGATTCTGATTTGGAAGTTATACCAATTGCCTAATCTGAAATTGGAAGTGAGAGCCATCATGCTGCACATGATGTTCCCTATATTTGGATAATCTGAGTAAAACTATACTAAAACTACCCAATCTAAACTGAACTATAGCTAATAAAATTGTAATTGACCTTATCTTTCTATTTGTTTCTAAAAATTCTTGGTTTTTGGTTATTTCGATAGGTGCATCAAGAAGTGGACACTTTGCTATCTAACACTAAAGTCTGAATATGTCACTCTTGTCCTTTACTATTTTTGATAACTTTTCTATATTCATCACTATTTTTATGGTCTATTCTACATGTTTTAAACTCAAATTTTTATTCTGAGTGTTTTTAAAACTAATTTTGACTGGTAGAGGGCTCTAATCTCTGTGATAGAACCCCTATTTGTTACCCCTCTTTTGAGGGTAGGAATGAAGACCCTGTATTGAATGCCCTCAAAATAAAGAGCCTTGTGTGTAATGCTATGAAATACATAATATAGCAATGATGATAAAAAAATCTCAAGATATAACATAGTTTGTATTGGAAATTGTTAGATCAACAAGGGTATGCCTAGATAGATGTAACATTGTGATAGCATGTGCAATATACTGAATTAAAACTAGAAATCTGGTTAGTTTTCAAGGAGGGATGGAGATGATGTCTATCATGACATCCAAGAAGGCAAGATAATGCAAGATGTGGATCATGGCATTGCAAACAACTAAGAAGCAAACAAGCAAATAATCATGTAAGGCAAGAAGCAAGAAGCATACCAAAGAAGCTAAGGGGATGAGAAAACAAGGAACATGGGCACATGTCACTCAAACTGGAAAAGCAAGCATATAAGGCATGTTCAAATGCCCACATACACATACAATTATAAACAATCAAGATTGGTATGAGGGCCACAAGCACATACAAGTATACAAGCAAAGGACATTGGCAAATGTCCTAAAGTAGATATAAGTAAAAAAATAGCAACTGATAAATACAAACACATCTAGCTACTCAAAGCAAGAAATGAAAGCATGTAAATTCTAGAAATACTATCGCATCTAACTAATCAAAGCAAGAAGTGAAAGTATGCAAAACATGTAGGACAAGACTAGGTAGATGCTAAGAAAAACACAAGTGCTATATACTTGTGAGTGTTGATAGAATAATCTATTCAAGCTAGTAATTAATGTACATTAATATGATAACTAGAGTGTGGTATAGTAATGACATAACATTGATGGTGTAGTCATGTTGAAGATGCCCCCAGTGGGTAGATATGTCAATGTATGTTTCGAATGTAAAAGTAGGATGCCCCCTCAATGGGTATAAAGTGAAACAATCAAGGATCTGGGTGTTACTGCACACACTCAAAGAATATCAAATAAAGCATGGTAATGTAGATAAATTGATAAACAATATCATAGAATAGCAAAATGTAAGTCTAGCATGGTAGTAGAAATGTAAAGCATGGATAATGCATATAGTTGAAAATTTTTTGATGTTTTGAGCTATTTGAATGTTTTTATATTTGACATGTTATATTATTTTTGTTATTTTGAAATAATCTATATACAAGTAAGCAAAAAGACACTATGTAAAATTAAGATAAGAAATTATATACAAATAGAAAAAAACTATGTACAATACAATGTGTGTAATGAAATACTATACATAGAATATATTTAGATGCATAATATTCATTGGATTTTTGAGTTTATTTCCTTCAAGTGAGGCTAGATGATACACTTTATGGATAAGATTTTTGATAATGAGGTATGGACCTAGCCAATTCAGTTTGAATTTTCCTTTGATTTCTTCTTTGGCATTGACATTATGAAGATTTTCTTTGAGAATGAGATCATTAACTTCAAAATCTCTGGTGTGAACTCATTTTTTGTAGGATTGTTTTATATGTTGCTAGTAGATTTTGAGATTTTTAGCTACTTGAATGCATGTATGGTCTAACTACTTGAGCTGGTGTAGATGCTTTTCATGATACTGATCATCAGTGAGGATACCTTTAAGAGAGACATATAGAGATGGGATTTATAATTCCAATGATAAAACTACTTCTGTGCGATAAATGAGTGAATAAGGAGTGGCTCTTGTGGGCATATGAATACTTTTGTAATAAGCCCATAATGCACAAACTAGTTGATTGTGCAAATCATCTACAAATTTGTTCACTATTTTTCTCAAAAAATTATTGATGGTTTTATTGGTAGCATCCACTTGATCATTTCCTTATGGGTAGTATAGAGTGGAGAACATGTGTTTAATCTTCTATTTTGTGTAAAATTTCTTGACAATTTTTTTGAATGATGTTCCATTATCAAAAATGATTGTTATGGGTAAGCCAAAGCATGAAATAATATGAGTCATGAGGAAGCTACAAATGTCCTCACCTGTGGTAGTGTTAGGATAAATTAAAACCCAGATTTATCCCCAAATCAAATACAAGAGAAAATATGAAACAACTTAATAAAAAATTCAAAAAATAAATAAAAATATACACATAATAAGAGACACCATATTTAACGTGGTTCACCCAAAATGGGCAACATCCACCAAACTTGTCCAATATATTGTTTTCAATAATACAAGAGAAAAACAAAATCCTGTAACAAACCCTGTTACACCTCTCTCCCCTTGTCCACCTCCACTCTGTGTTAATTTTTTTCACATACATCTCAACCATATCTCAATACATTTTAGGGTGAAAAATACCTAAACATAACCTCTACTATCAGATCTGGAAACATATAATCAATGACCTAGATTGACTATAAAATTACAATTTTAAAAGGAAATTTTAATGAGATACAAAGAATGGGATCCAAACCCAATTGAAATAATCATCATAATTTTAACCTCTAATCTTGGAAGACAATCAGGCTCTACACATAATAATATCCCACTTGGAGACTGATTGCAACAACTCCACTACTACTGCATCCACTATACTATTTAGACCCAGACAAGTTCATTAATTTAATTATCATCCATGAAGACCAACAAAAGTTGAATAAATCTTCTCCAATTTTAGTTGTTCTTCCTCTATTACTAAATGAATGAAATGATACCACAACTAAATATGTTTTGTCCTAGAGTGAAAAGTAGAGTGTTTTTTTGGATGGATTGCACTCTGACTATCACTCTTTCTTGACTATGTCCTAATTCTTCCATCAACTTCTATAACCAAATTATTTCCTTACTTTCTTTTGTAGTAGCAATAGACTCAACCTCTATGGTTGAAAATGCCACAACCTTCTGTGACCATGTGTTTTATTCTTTTTAGGAATTAGGTGTTTAATTCCTAAGCAAATAAAGGTTTGAGTAAATTTAAATCAGTAATTAATGTGTCTTAATTAGCCTATTAATTTGTGTAAACAAATATGTATTTTACCTTTTCTAAAAATAGTAAGAAGTGTGAAGAAATTAAACTTAGCTTATTCTGGTCTGAAATGGATGATGTAGGATCCATAAATTACTATGTAGGGATGGTAGACTATCATAAATAGGACCCAAAACTCTATTTCTAGATTGGACAAGAGTACCAAACTAAGGACACCCTACTACTTGGCACTATAGTCTACTTTTTGGCACTGTTATCTACTTCCGATGCTATTGTCCACTTTTAGCACTATTATCCTAGTGGTATGGATTTTTTGGGTTTTTCTTGGTAGGCTTGTGACACCTTGGTAGTGAAATATTAAAACTTGGGTCTAGATAGAGCTTGTTATGTGTCTGATTCAATCTTTAAAACCCTTAAGAACTCCTGTTACTTGAACTTGAGTAGAAAACTTGGGAAAGAGAAAAGGGCTTAGTATGTAAAAGATACACTGGACGCATGTCACACCCCATGTGTGGGCACGCTGCTTATAAACCAATACTCTGAAGAGGGATTAAGCTAATGTATTTCTTCCATTTGAAGTGCTTGGTACAATTATGTGATGTATGCAACTAGATGCAAAATTAGAATGTACTTTGGATGACTAGAGACTGGTATAAGTACTTTAATAGAATTGAATTGGTCTTGGAATGATGTATGTAGAGAATAGAGAAGAGTGCTTGAGTGTACTTATATTCTTTCTTCTTTCTTGTGGATGAGTGTCAACCCTTATAAATGGACATTGAATGGCCTTCTATAGGGAAACTAATGATCATGGGTTAAATGATCTTGCATTAGGCTGACAGGGGAAAAGATAAGGATTTGGGAAAATATGACCGTTTGAGGCTAAAGTGAACTTGGACAACAATGCTAAAAATAAGACACCCCTAAATTTTGATGCTCCTATCTAAATTAGGCACTATTATCCTAAGAGGATGAGACTTGGGGGGATGTATCTGGTCTAAGAGGGTTGCTTGGGTCTCAAAAAGATAAGTTTGAGGGAATCAGTGAAAGTTTAGCCAAGAAGGATTGAGTGAGCAAGAAATTAGAATTATAAGTTGGGTGATATTAACCATGCCTAAGTCATCCAATTTTGAATTTTATATGATTACATTTACCCCCCCTTTATTATAGTGATGCAACAAAGTGAAATACTAGGATAAAAGAAAAATAGAAAGCATACCTAAACTTACCTGTAAGGAAAAAAAGCTCATGAAGCTATGTGATGTTGGATGTGCATAGACAGAGCACATTGTAATGTGTGAATCTGTAAATAAAAACATGAAGTTGATCAATTCTTACTATAAATGCTATATCTAAAATAATAACATACAAAAGCTAAGTAAAGAAAGAGAGAGGAACAAATACACCTCACTGGGTATGTGAACCAATACAAAACCTATTATGATGCTAGGTATGTGTTGAATCAAGAGTAATATCATGAATGGAGGTGAGTGCTCAATTCCTTAGAAAGTAGATCAAGAATGCAAAGGTTGGATCTTTAGCTCCATCATCACCAACTATGTGAAGATAATGGATCATGTATGCATTAATCGATGTCTAGACTACATGTCTAATACCTTTGAATAGGTGGCTCAAGAATACAAAGGTTGGCCCTTTGGATTCGTCATTTCCCTATGAAGTGAAGGTATAAAGTGATACCAATATAAATTAGATGTCATATGAGATGGATCATGGATCCCATGAATGTGTTGAAAATATGACACTGTGGTGTGGATAGTTGAATGTGTGCTAGGAACTAGGCCACTCTTGGCCATTTCAAAAGATGGAGATTAGGATTATATGAAAGCCACTTTGAAACTGATGTACTAGGCTTATATGAAAGTCAAATCAAGAAATTGGGTACTCAAAAAGCTAAAATTATATGAAAATTTAACTTGAATGTGATGCCAACCACCTGCAAATGGAGTAAGGCATGCAACTATTGAGAATCCTTGAAATAAATTAAACTCGGAAATAAAATAAGATCAATGTGCAATGCACATTTCCCCTAATCACTAATATTTGGAACATGAATTATGATTTGGAAGTTATGCTAACTTCCCAATCTAAACTAAAAGTGAGAACCATCATGCCGCACATGATAACCCCCTGTATCTGAGAAAACTATGTTGAAACTACTAAATCTGAAGGATCTAGAAGTGCAAAAATTATCCCTAAACTAAAATTTTTGCCTATTTATGAAAACCCTAAGTAGTTTTCTACCTGAACAAGAGTGCCAAACTATGGACACCCCATATTTTTGGTGTTACTATCCATTTTTGGCACTACAATCCATTTCTGGTGCTACTATTTAGTGTGAAAACTGCCTACTGATCTGAGACTGTTCCTATTTTTCTACTCTAATTTGACTAGTTTGACATCTAGATTCTATGCTGATTGTTTTGAATGCTATTATTTTGATTGCTAGGAGGTTTTATCTCTATGATGAAGCCCCTGTTTGATGCTCCTCTTCTAAGGGTAGGAATGATAAACCTACAATGACTACCCTCAGAAGAAAAGAGTCATGTAAGTGTGTTAATATGAATATATAGATGATATATCATTTGATATTTGACAATATGTTTCAAGATATAACAAATGTTTGTATTGAGATATTGTTAGATCGATAGGGGTATACCTAGATAGATATAACAATGTGAAAATATGTGTAAAGTACTAAACTAAAACTAGAAATATTAATTGTTAGTTGGAGGGATGGAGCATGATGTCCATCAAGGAATCTAAAAAAGTAAGGAAAATGCATGATATGGATGATGGCATTGCACACAATGAAGAGAGAATAAGCATACTAAGGAAGAAGAAAGAAATAAAAAACATACAAGGGTGGCCAAGGGGCCACATAAACAAGGGATATGGACACATGTCACTCAAACTAGAAAAAAAGCATGGAAGGCATGTTCAAATGCTACATACACATACAAGTGGAAGAAGCAAAGTTGGCACAAGGACCACAAACACATGAAAGATTAGAAACAAAGGATATTGGCAAATGTCCTAAGGCACACACATGTAGATGAGTAAGAACTAGAAAGTGCAATCACGCAAGCCATGCTAAGCAAGGAATGAAAGCATGAGTAAGAATTAGAAGATACAAACACATCTAACCAATCAAATCAAATGTGAAAGTATACAAAACATGTATAATAAAAGACTAGGTATATACTAAGAAATACACAAGTGCTAAGTACTAGTGAAATATTAATGTAGTGATTTGTGTAATCTATAAAGTAATGTACATCAACATGATAATTCAAAGTGTGTAGTGTAGGAATGACAAACCTGGATGGTGTAGTCATGTAGAAGATACCCCTAGTGGGTGTGTATGTCAATATATGTCTTTAATGTAGAAGTAGGAATGCCCCCTTAATGGGTAGAATGAAGCAATCAAAATAGTTGGATGTCACTGCACACACTAAAAAAAGATCAAGTGAAGCATGGTAGTGTAGAAAAATTGACATACAATAGCATGAAACAATAAATGTAAGTCCTAACATGATAATATTAATGTAAACATGGATGATGCATACAAT
Organism: Torreya grandis; assembly: GCA_037957365.1. Lineage (NCBI taxonomy): Eukaryota > Viridiplantae > Streptophyta > Pinopsida > Cupressales > Taxaceae > Torreya > Torreya grandis. The sequence continues at coordinate 880,006 of JARHVA010003715.1, forward strand.
TAAAAAACTATTTTTAGTGTTTTTATAATTTTTTGAATGTTTTTATATTTTAAAGTGTTGTATTATTTTTGTATTTTTGAAAATATTTAAACTATATATAATCAATTTGGAGATAATATGTACAATCAATACTGGAAAGAAATGACACTAACCAATGAGTCTCAGATGAGACTCCCTGTCATGGTGTCCTATATCAAATAATGGGATCGTGCATGATCATGAGGTATGATGGAGTGTCTAAAATTATGTAGCTAAAATCTATGTATGTTGTAACTACTCTAAAATATTTGAAGTGGATATTGAATGTGGGGTCCCCTTGTGACTTTGAGAAGTGGTTGTAACTATAGGTCTCTTAAGGACCCATTTTAAAGTAGGAAAAGAAACTTTTTGAATAGGTGCTCTTTATGTAGCTATATGAGACCGTAATGTAACTACTCTAGGTGTGAACACTGTAGCTAAAACCTATCGATAATCTTGAAACTATGGGGGTGTATGAACCCTTTATATTGGTGATGGATGCTTTAAATGTGACTAGATCAAAAGTGAAAGTTGTACTAAAACTATAGAAACTAAAATTGGTGGGAGAACTAGAGCTTATGATTGGAAGCTGGTAGATGGTTCTAAAGTGGGGAGTGGTGACTCATAAGGAACTCCACCGACTATAATAACTTGATTAGAATGAATGAACTTCATGCATCTATGAACTATGGAAGGTACTTCCATAAGTTTTTAAATCCATGGTTGACCAAGTAATATGTCAAAAACTCCTACATTGGGAATTATAGTGAATGGGGTGGCCACATGTGTAGGACCAACCTGTAATAGAAGTACTATCTCACCTAATGAAATATGAATATGCCCACTGAAACCATTGATAACTACATTTGTTAGAGTGATATCCTACTCTAAATAACCCAAATGTTGAAGTAGTGTGAAGGTGCACATGTTAAGACTGGAACCATTTTCAATGAATATACTGTGAATAGGATGACTATGAATATGTGCTCTGATAAAAAAGAGCATTATAGCCTATATTATCCTCCATAATTTCCTGATTTGAAAAAGATATCAAAAGCCTAGCTAGAACTCTAGACTCATATACACCTATCATACCTCACAAAGGATGTGCCTCAACTGAAGGTGCCTAGTATGTAATTAGTGGAGGATGTGTATGGTATGTATGATGAACACCTGATGTATCCTATTTCTCTTGTTTTGAAAGCTAATGGATATGAAAATGTTTTCAAAGCTTTATCTTGTGTTGGCTTTGTCTTTGGAGGATCAACTAAAGTGCCCATTCAAGGAGATCATTGTTTATCAAGTCTTGTATCTTATGTCATAAATTAATGCATCTATTTGTGGTATGGCCTGATGCCCTATAAAAATCACAAAATGCATGTTGATCATATCCTCATGGAAGAGGCTTTGTTAGATCTACTTCTTGAATAGGTGGGAGAGTGATGATGTTACATTTCAATAATTACTATAGAACTCTGGCTTGGTAAACTAGTAAATTAGTAAATATACATTGAGGAGGTGTTAATAAAACCACATATTGAGGGGGATTTATTGACTGTTGGTTGATTTTGATTCTTGTTGTCACTAATTTTGACCTTGTATGGGACTTTTTTATTACTCTTGTTTGTTGTGTCTAGAGTACTTGAATACTTGAGTTTGCCTATTGAGATTAACTTGAATTCTCTTCCCTTAAGTGTATGACACAATTCAGTGAGGGAGGAAAATATTTTGAACATAATAGATTCATGCAATGCTGGTAGAAGGCTCTACTTTAACATGTCTTGTAGTTCTTGATTATCCATGGGGCTAGTTAGCTTAGCCAAAATAGTCTTGTATCTAAGAACATAATTCATGAGAGGCTCATTTGACCTTTGTTTCTATTGTGCAATCTATGCGTATGAGACCTTATCACCAATGTTGATACTGAAACATGTCTACTAAAGGATTTAATGTTTTGATCAACTAGTTTGAGAGACTATAAAACCACTATAAATTATAATCCTTTAGGCTTTATGGAATTTTTTTGGTAAATAGCCAGTCATTGGGTACATAATCCAAACATGCTATGTGAAAATCTCTTAAATGTGTCTCTAGATCACACTTGCCATCATAAAAATCAATCTTGGGTTTAATAAATCCTTGTGGCAAGGGTGTAAAAGCAATGTGTTGTGCCAATGATGTATGCAGAAGAGAAAAATAATCCAAAGCTTGCATAGGTCTAGTGGTACCTTGTTCAATATGTTGCACCTTGGATTGAATATATCGTATCTCTTACACAAGGGTTACAACATTAAAAGATAGGGATGTATTAGCTACAATTACTGGCATAGAAGAAGTTTGGGATACTATAGGGGGTGGTTGAGACATAGGTGCCCCTATAGTTTCATTTTCAATTGGATATTCTAAATGATTGGAAGATTAACTTGCTTAGCCTTTTTTATTTTTATTATAGATTATAAAATTAGTGTATGATATTTAGGCTATTTCTTAAGTCTTTCTATGAAATATTGTAAAACTAAATCTTTTTTGAGTATGAATTCATTATCTATAATGGGTGGAAGTGGATCAATAGTATAATGTGGTGGAGCTTGAACATTTGTGTGTACATCATCATTTTTATTTTCATACTTCTCTTTGTCAAAATTATCTTCATTGAAATTGGTGTAATCTAGATGTGTAGAATCTATGACTAGAAATTGAATTGGTTATTTATCCATGGTATGTGGTTGAGTTGTAGGAATTTGGGTGAACTTAGGAGGATTGCCACTTAATATTTCACTTCATCATGAAATAAAATATACAAAGAATTTAGGTGGCATAAGGAAAACAACTTGGATAATAGTATAAAATATTATATTGATATAATCTAAACAAGGAATTGAAATATACATGACTCCAAAACATGTAAGGTGATACCTCAACAAGAAAAAAGGAGTTAGTATATGTAACTACAGATTTTTTAGAAATATTATTTACAAAATACTATTAAATTTTGAATTTGAAATTGATTTTTTGAGTTTGATATGCAACTAAATTTTTAGAAAATTATGCAAAAAGTACTGAAGAATAATTGAAAATGTATTTGATGTAACAAGGGTTTTGAAAGATTTTTTTCAAAATTAGTGAAATAATTTGAAATTTTTTCTATAAATTTGTAGAATTCATCTTTAAAAATCTAGGAAAAATATGAAAATATTTCTAAAATTAACGATATATTTTTCCTAGTGGTTTGAAAGTGTTTGTATTCGAATAGGACCTAGTATGTGCAAACTAGAGTTTTGGGTGAATTTATTGAAAATATTTTAATTAATTTATAGTTTTTTAAAAAAAATTTTTTTTTATGAAAAATCAAGAAAATATTGAAAAAATAATAAATAATTAGCCTTAGGGTTTCTAGGGTTTTCGTGGGAAAATTCAAAGTAAGTCAGGTTCACCAAATATTTTATTCTTTTTAGGAATTAGGTGTTTAATTCCTAAGAAAATAAAGGTCTAAGTAAATGTAAATTAGTAATTAATGTGTCTCAATTAGCCTACAAATTTATGTAAATAGATATGTATTTTACCTTTTTAAAAAATAGTAAAAGTGTGAAGAAATCAAACTTAGATTATTATTGGCTAAAATGGATGATGTAGGATATGGAAAGTGTTGCGTAGCAATGGTAGACTATCGTAAATAGGGCCCAAAAATATATTTATAGATTGTATAGGAGCACCAAACTAAGGACACCCTGCTACTTGGCACTACAATCTACTTTCTATCACTATTATCCACTTTCAACATTGTTGTCCTCTTTTGGTGCTATTGTCCTGGTGGTTTGAATTTTATAGGTTTTGTTTTCGAGGCCTATGACACCCTGGAAATGAAATATTGAAGCTTGGGTTTGTTCGGAGCTCATTGTGTGTCTGATTCAATATTTAAAACCCTTAGGAGCTCTTGGTACTTGAACTTGAGTAGCAAACTTAGGAAAAAGAGAAGGGGTTAGTGTGTAAAGAATACGCTAGACACACTTCACACCCCATGTGTGGGCATGCTACCTACATATCAATACTTTGAAGAGAGATCAAATTAATGTAGTTCTCCCATTTGAAATGGATGGTGCAATTGTGTAATGTATGTAACTAGATGAAAAATTGGTATGTACTTTAGATGACTAGAGACTGGTATGAGTTCTTGAATAGGCTTGAATTGGTCTCAAAAGGCTATATGTAGAGAATAGGGAAGAGTGCTTAAGTGTAATTTATTATATTCTTGATTCTTTCTTGTGGATGAGTGCCAACCCTTCTAAATGGATATTGAATGGAATTTTATAGGGAAACTGATGATCATGGGTTAATGATCTTGCATTAAGCTGACAGGGGAAAAGATAAGAATTCAAAAAAATCTAACCATTTGAGGATAAAGTGAAATTGGAAAACAATGCCAAAAATAGGACACCCCTAAATTTTAGTGCTCTTGTCCAAATTAGACACTATTTTCCTAGGAGGATGAGACATAGGGGGATGGATTTGGGTCTCAAAAATTTAAGTTTGAGAAGCTATGAGTGACTAGGAATTAGTGAAAGTCTAGCCAAGAAGGGTTGAGTGAGCAAGAAATAGGACCTATAGGTTGGGTGCTATTAGTCATGCCCAAGTCATCCAATTTTTCATTTTATATGATTACACCATAATACCCAAGTAACTTCTATACCACCTACTATAAACACATATCCTATAGTGTTTTTTATACCATCTAAGTCACCTGCCATATCTGAGTTAACATATCCCTATAATGTCACATCTGATCCACCATAGCTTAACACTGTATCTATGGTCCCTCTTAAGTAACAAAAGATCCATTTTAATACCTTCCAATGTTCCTTTCCTAGATCACTCATGAACATACTCACCACTCCCACTGCATGTGTAATGTTTGACCTCATACACACCATTGCATACATTAAACTACCAACTCCTGATGAGTATAATTTTTTTGACATTAGGTTCTTTTCTTCTTATATTTTAGGACATTGTTCCTTTATTAATTTAAAATGTGTAACCAAAGGTGTCCCAAATTATTTTACATCCTATATATTAAATCTTTCCAACACTTTTCTAATGTACTCTCCCTGTGATAATTCTAGCTTCCTATTCTTTCTATATCTAGTTATCCTGATACTAAGGATCTGTTTAGCTACACCTAGATCATTCATAGGAAAGCAATCACTTAACTATTTCTTGAGTACATTAATATTATGCATGTTGGAACCAATGACAAGCATATCATCTACATATAAAAGTAAAATTATATAGCTACCATTTTCAAATCTTTTAAAATTTACACAATGGTCTAAGTGACATCTAGAATAATCTTGTTCCATCATAAAACTATTAAATTTAATGTACCATTATCTTGGAGTGTTTTAGGCCATACAAGCTCTTTTTTAATTTTCATACCAAATTATCCTTACCATTAACTTCATAACCCTGTGGCTGCTCCATGTATATTTGTTCCTTCAAATCCTCATGAAGGGAAGCAGTCTTTACATCTAACTGTTCTAAGTGCAAATTTTAAATAGATAATAAGCTCAAAATAGTTCTAATTGAAGTCATTTTTATAATTGAAGAAAATATTATATCAAAATAAATACATTTCTTTTGTGAAAAACCTTTAACCACCATTCTAGCATTGAATTTATTTTTACCTGCATCCTCCTCCTTTATCCTATATACCCACTTATTCTGCAATGCCTTCTTTCCTTTAGGAAGCTCCTCCAAATCCCATGTTTGGTTTTCCATTAAAGCATCATACTCCTCATCTATAGATTTCTCTCACTTATCTTTGTCATTAATTTGCACTACTTCTTCATAGCTTTCTAGCTCACCACCATCAATAAGTAATATATAATATAAAAGAGAAAAATGATCAAGTGGTTTACTTACTCTTGCAGATATTCTAATAGCGGTTTGAGTTACCTATTCCTATTTCACATTTTGATTAGGAACCTTTTGGACATGTTTTTTGTAATGTCTTCTAATACTATATATTCATTTTTGGATTCTTCTTACTTTTTTTTGTTGCAACTGGTCCCTGTACATGATGTTTTCATGGAACACAACATCTCTACTCTTGATTATTTTGTTATGTTCTATATTCCACAACTATAATTCAAAGTCATTAGTTATATAACCAATAAATGTATATTTTTGAGAGTTATCTTCTAACTTATTCCTATGATCTTTGTCAATATAAGAAAATGCCTCATAACCAAAAACTCTTAGAAAATAATAATCTACCTTATTTTTAGTCGATGCCTCCTTTGGTATTCCACCATCCAAAGCACTCAAAAGTCCTCTATTTATCAGATAAATTATTTTAGTTACAACATCTACCTAAAACTATAAAGACAAATCTACACGTAATCTCATGCATTTGGTATGATCCATAATAGTCCTAATCATTCTTTCTAACACACCATACTATTGTGGTGTTATTGGAAAAAAAAATTGTCTATGAATTTCACTTACTGAATAGTAATCATTAAAAGCGTTACTATAATACTCACCTCTATTAACTGATCTGAGACATTTAGTTTTAACCTGTTTTATTTTCAACTAAAGCTTTCCATTTCTTGAATGTATCAAAAACATCAAACTTCCTTTTTATAAATTATACCCAAACCTTCTTATTTGCATCATCAATGAAATTAACATAATAATTTGAACCACCAAATGAAGATACCTGAGCTGGTCCCCATACATCTATATGCACAAGCTCTAACTTCTACTCCTTAGCTGGTCCAACCTTGAGAAACCTCACATGTTTTTATTTCCCATATACATAGTGCTCACAAAAGTTCCTATCTAATTATTTTAGACCTGGTAATTTATCCTTTGTATGTAAGGTCTTCATTCCCTTTTCACTCATGTTGCTAAGTCTATAATGCCACAAAGCTGCATCTTAACCTATAGCAGCTATATCACAAGATGAATTAACATTATTTGTAGTCAAATATAAAGTGCCTAATTTCTTACCTTTTACAACCACCAAAGAACCCTTTGTAACCTTCTATGATTTGGATATAAATTTGACCATACAACCCTCATTATCCAACTGCCTTGCAAAGATCCAATTTCTCCTTAAGCTTGGAACATGCCTAAAATCCTTCATCACCCAAGTGTTTCCATTCTATAATTTAACCTAAACACTTCATTTTAAAATAATTCTCTAGGTTTAATCGTCACCAAGGTAAACATTCTCATAATTACTTTGAACATAATCTATATAATAATGTCTATGGGGGTAGCATGAAAAGAGGCACCTGAATCTACAATCTAAGATTCAATAATATTATTCAAAGAAAGTATAAGAGCATCTTGCAATACATCATCTGATACATTTGATTCTCTATTACCTTTCTATTGGTCTTTACCTAATTTTTCCTTTCAAAACCAACATTCTTTCTTTGTGTGTCCTAACTTGCCACAAACCCAACATTCCATTTTTCCTCTTGATTTAGATCTTGCACCCCCTTTTGATTTTCCATGGTTTGATCTTCCTTTATTCTTATATCTTCCTCTGTTCTCCATTGTTAATGCATTTATAGATATGGATGTTTCACCTATGCTTTTCCTTCACATTTCCTCACTTAGGATAACACCCACCACATCTTCAAACTTTAGTTTAACATTCTTAGACACAAAGTTGCTTATTACCATTACCAAGTTATTACATATTTTAGGCAAGGAACAAAGAATAAGATGAGCCCTAAATTCATCATCAAAGTCAATATTTATAGAATATAACTGAATAGTAATCATGTTAAACTCATTTAAATGATTTGGTACTAAACCATTTTCAGACATTTTCATGTTAAACAATTTTTTCATCAAAAATATTTTATTTGAGGTAGAAGGTTTTTCATCAACTTGCCTAATGCACTCATAAGACCTATTATATTTTCCTATGATACGCTGAATGATATGAAAGATGTAAGACATAACTATATAGTTCTAAGGGATTTTCGATCCAATAATTCCCAATCTTCATCTAATATTGTCAATGGTTTTTTGGCTTTCCCTCATAACAAAAAACATAGGTCCTTCTGGTAAAGGTAATCCTCTATCTGTATCTTCCATAATCTAGGGTTTTATCCATTGAAAATTTCCACCTTATATTTATTTTCATCTACCTTAGCTCCCACTTGAGGTCAAACCCTTTTCTTCTTATGATTTAAAATTATGCAAAAAACCTTTGCTCTGATACCACTTGTTAGGATAAATTAAAACCCAAATTTATCCCCAAATCACATACAAGAGAAACTATGAAATGAATTAATCAAACATTCAAAAAAAAAAAAAAAATACACATAACAAGAGACACCAAATTTAACATGGTTCACCCAAAATGGGATACATCCACCAAACTTGCCCAGTATATTATTTCCAATAATATAAGAGAGACAAAATCCTATAAAAACCCCTGTTATACCTCTCTCCCCTTGTCCACCTCCACTCTATGTTAATTTTTCTTCACATACATCTTAGCTATATCTCAATACATTTTATGGTGAAAAACACCTAAAAATAACCTCTACCATCAGATATGGAAACCTATAGTCAATGACCCAGATTGAATAGAAAATTATAATTTTCTAAGGCAATTATAATGAGATACAAGGAATGGGATCCAAACCCACCTAAAATAATCATCAAAATTTTAACCTCTGATCCTAGAAGACAATCAGGCTCCACACCTAATAGGTAGATTTAAGTGGAATGGATTTCGCCCACTTGGTAAAGTATTCTATAGCTATGATGATGAACTCATGTCCATCAACAGACTCAGGGTTCATCTCTAATAAGATCAAATCCCCATAACATAAATGGCCATGGAGAGACAATAAGTTGAAATTTTTGTGATGGTTCATGCTATAGGTTACTACATTGTTGACATTTATCGCATAGCTTTACATATTATAACATTCATCTTCCATGGTGGGCCATTAGTATCTCTATCAAAGTAATTTATGTGACATGGACTTTTCACTAAAGTGGTCACCACACTCACTATCATGTATCTATGTAAGAGCAATTTTGGCTTTTATTGAAGTTAAGCATTAAAGTAATTGTCCATCAAAGGATCAATTAAAAATGTCTCTACCAATGATTACATAGCAGAGTGATTTTTTATGTAACTTACATTTGTCATTTCATGATAAAGTGTCTAGTGTAATATATTTGTTTAGAAAGTTATAGATATTAGAGAACCACTCTGGATTTGTGGAACTATGTGTAGTGGCTAAGATGAAAATGGAAATCAAATATGCATTGGATATTGATGGCATTTATAATCATTTTCATATGAAAATGGCTTGATCATCATTGATGTTGATAGGAATAAAAGATGTGACACTTGCCATTTCATCTATGTGTTGGTTGTCTTTTCTTGGTATACTTTCTATAAAAAAGTAGTCAAAATATGATGATAAACATTGTACCATGTTTCAGTATGGGATAAGATGTTCTTTTGTCTGATAGACATCATTGACTTGGTTTACCATAAGTTTGGAATCACTAAAGACTCAAATATATCTAATTTGAATTGAATATATCTAATTTGAAGGGACTAAGTGGCAAATAAACCTAAGGTAAGTGCCTCATATTCTATGGTGTTGTTGGTGTATGAGAAGCTTAATCAACATGCAATAAGAACTATGTGACCAGAAGGGTCGACAAAGATAATGCCTACCCCTACATCAGATGCACATCAAGAATAATCAAATAACATGGTCCAAGTGTTAGAATGAGTAGAATAGGTAGTAAAATCATCTCTAAATGTGTCACTAATAGGATTGTCCAATAATGGTGTGGCTACCAAATGATTTGTCCATTTATTGATTTTTGTAGAACTATCTTTAAGTCAAATTTTGTTTATAACATGACCCATTTTATGATGTAACCAAAGAGACGTGGTTTTGCAATTATAAAATTCAAGGGATATACTTTTGTGATAACCTGAGTCTTATTATTGATCATGTAATGTCAAAGTTTTTATGTGGAAAAAACTAATGCTAGACACAGTTTTTCCACCGTGGAATAATTATTTTCATAATCAACTAATGTACGACAAATGTAATAAAATACTTGCTTAGTATGTTGATTATTGTGTTGTGCTAAGAATGCTCCTAATGTATGATCTCTTTTTGAGATATATAGTAGGAGAGGCCTATTAGGTATAGGTGGTATTATAACAAGTGGATTAAGAAGATATTGCTTGATTATGTTGAATCTTTCTTAATAGGCTTGGTCCCAAACAAACTTTATATCTTTCTTTAATAATCGAGTGAATTAATAAGTCTTATCAATAAGTTGAGCTAAAAAATGGTGGATTGATTGAATCTCACCTTATAAAGATCAAATTTGTTTTAAGTTCATGAGAGGTGGCATTTTGACAATTGCTTTGAATTTCTAAGGGTCAACCTCTATACCATGCTGAGAAATAATGAAACTCTTTGGGTTTAATTAAACATTATATTTCTTTAGTCATTGAAAAATCTATCATAAATCGATGGCATGATGTTGTCGTTTAGATTTAGCTAATAAATCATTGACATAATCCTTGATGGTGTAGTAAATCAAGTCATGAAAGATATGCATCATAGTACGCTAATATGTGGCTTTAGCATTTTTTAATCCTAAAAGCATGAAAATGTAACAAAATTTACCCTAAAGTATTTTAAAATATGTTTTCTCTTGATCTACTTCAATGATTTTAATTTGGTTTTATCCTACAAAGCCATCTATGAATGATAACATTTCATACCCAATTGTGGAATCTACGATCATGTCAATATTAGGCAAGGGGAAATCATCTTTTGGGCATGCCTTATTTAAATCTTGAGAATTAGAATAACACCAAATTTATTTGTTGGGTTTAACCATGGGGACTATATTAGAAATCCATTCAAGGTGTGCTACTAGTTGAATTAAGTCAGCATCTAAGAGGCATTAGATCTCATCTTTGACTAGAGATCCACCTTAGGATGCATTTTGTAGATTTTTTTCTTAACCATTTTAGCATCAGGGTATAATAGAATTTGATGCAATGCTATAGATGTATCAATTCCTAGCATATTTGAGTAGGACCAAGCAAAGAGTTTTAGAAAATCTATCAAAGTTTGATGAATATCTGTATCCTCTTCCTTTCATAGGGAAGTGGCTAACAAAACAATGTGGGGATCTTGATCAGTTCCATAATTAAAATGAGCTATTTCCTCACATATCAACATGGAATGATCTAGTGCATATAGTGTTGTAGTAATAATATCATCTAAATCAACTGGTATATCCTGGGGAGAATCTAAATTTTCTCCAAAGTAAGCATGTGCATTTATGTGATGAGGAAATATATTTTTATGATAGGGAGATGGGAGGTCATCATATGCTCTGAGAAATTGTAGGAGGGATTCATCATTAGAGAATTCATCTAATGTGAACATATCTAGTGAAATTATATCATCTATGAGTTCAGGATAGACCAATGATAATGTAAAAGTATTATTAAGTGTGTGGTCTATAGGTGCAATGGGTGGACAAAACATTATATGTTTTGAAGTAATGGAAGAAGGTTTATCTTGAAGAAGGGTAAGCTACTATCCCAGTCCTTGCTTTCCATGTTATGTAGATGCCTCAATAGGATTGATGATTCCTTGTTTGGGATTTCTAAGACCTTTACCATGATACCCCATCTTATGAAGACATTTAAGTACAAAAGGAGAGGTAAATTGGTGATTTGATACCAGTGCTATTATAGAACTTGGAAGCTTTTGATGTGTTTTATGGTCTAAAGGTACACTATGAGTAGTAGATTTTGTAGGTATATTATCGAGATTAAAGTACATAATGTAATTCTATGTAAATTTGACAACCTGGTAGTATTTAAAAGGTTTGTTATCCATTGGGAATGTGTAGATGTGGCCTTTGTGACTGACTTTTAGATAAACATGTAGTGTGGAAGGGACTGCATGCATATCATGAATCCAAGGCCGACTAAGTAATAAATTATAATTGAGGTCATTTGGCAAGACTTGGCTAGTAGTTGGTAATGTCTTAGGTCCCAAATTAAGATTAAGAATTATTTGACCCATGAATTTTTATGGCATGTTTTCAAAACCTCTGATGTTCATGTCAGAATGGTCTAGATCTATAGGTTGTATATTAAGATGTGTAAGAAAAAGAAATGTTGAAAATATTGAGTCTTAAACCATTATCAACTAACACTCTTTTTACCCCTACATCATTAATTATTAATTTAATATACAAGGGTGGATGTTGTTTAATGATGTGTTACGTGGGTAAATCCTCTTTCTCAAAGGAAACATGCTCTTCAGTCCATTGTATTGTGTTGAGGATATAGGTGACATAAGCTGGTTCAGCAGAAATAGGAAATCTAATATTATGAAGGGTTGCATAAAACACATATTTGTAAGAATCTAATCATTATAGGAGCTCATTAACTAAAATTGTATTGAAATGGGTGCTATCCTGAGTGATAAAGCTGTATCCATGGGTGTAATCAACCTACATATCTTCATAAACTTGGGTGATAACATGTACTGCATGATCTACTATAGGTATAAATTTGTTATTAGGTATGGGATAAGAGCTAGGTGAACCAAGTTTCAAGGGAAGAGGGATAGATATAACCAATAGTTTTTTCTTATGTCTAGTAATGATAGGAAGATACTCAAATGTAACCAAAGAGTTATATACATATAGGTAGAAACCATGTATGTGGGATAAAATGCATGTAATTGGAGTTATAAGTTGTATAGTAATATGATTATAAAGAACATTCCACATGAGAGATAGGAAACAAGGGATAGAGAGCATGGAACTTTGTACTGATGCATAATTTTTTTAACTTGTAACATGACATTTCTAACATGTTTAGTAAGATAGTTGAAAAATATTCTACATGTTTAGAGAGAGAGAGAGAGAGAGAGAGAGAGAGAGAGAGAGAGAGAGAGAGAGAGAGAGAGAGAGAGAGAGAGAGAGAGAGAGAGAGAGAGAGAGAGAGAGAGAGAGAGAGAGAGAGAGAGAGAGAGAGAACGTAAAAGAAATAATGAAACCTTAATTAGATAAAAGTAAACATTTCTTTGAAGGAAAGGGATCTTAACATGTTTAACAATAAATTTCTTAATATCATCTCATATTATAAAAAGTAAGCATGAAAGGGAAAGAATGAAGCTTTGCATTAACATATAGTAAACTTCATCATTCATATACATGATAGGATTGAGTATGAACTTATTATTGTTTGAAAGAAATGTTTTGAAATAAGTGAGATCCATTTTTGATTTTTATGTGAAATCTGATTTATATATACAAGGAAAATCAGAAGAATATTGCTAAAATTAGCAAAGATTTTTTTTTAGAGTTTCTAGGGTTTTTGTGCACAAATAAAGTAAGTCAGGTTCACTAAATGATTTAATATTTTTGGGAATAATGGAGTTTTATTCCTATTTTAGTTAAGTGTCTAGATTACTAAATCAGTACAGACTATATAAATAATTATAGTCCTAATTTGTATTACTATTTGTCTTTTTCACCTTTCTAAAAATAGTAATAAATAGGAAGAAATATAACTTAATTGGAAAATAGATAGAGATGGCTAATATAGGGTTGAAGATGGCTATGCAGGACTTGAAAGGTGTCATAAACCTAAATCTAACTTTCATTTGGTGAAAGGATAGGAGCATTGAAAAGTGTATACTTTAGTGTCTGGCACTATTATCCATTCCTACCACTATTTTCTAAACTATTCATAGAGACTTGAAACTTTTTGGGTAGTTGCATTGTGTTTATGTGACTATTCCTATTAAAAATTGAGTGCTAATTGTTGATGAAAATCATTGTGGAGCTGATTTTGTCTTCAAAACCCTAACCCTCTGTCATGCTTGATGAAATGATATTTGAGTCACTTGAAAAAGAGGGGGGTTAGTGTGTCAGATGTACTGAACATGCAATATGCACCCCTTGTGTAGGCACACTATCTACATACCAATACTTTGAAGAGGGATCAATCCATATGTAGTTCTCCCAGCTAATGTGCTTTGTGGAATATTGTTATGTAGATGTAAATGCCAATTTGATATTATTTGAGGTGGTTAGGGACTGGTATGAAGATTTGATTATGTTTATAGCTATGTTGGGTGATTGTGTGTATAGAATAGGGAAGTTTTTCCTTAATGCTTTGTTTGTATTCTTTCTTGATTTTTAAGTTTGGTCACCTCCTTTGTAAATGAGCTTTAAGTGATCTTTTATAGGGAATAATTGGTCATGGGTCAGATGTATTCATGTTAGGCCAATCTAATTAAGGATAAGGACCAAATTAAAATTACCATTGGGGTTCAAATTTCAAAAGGACAAGAACACAAAAAATGGGACACTTTGGTGCCCAATGCTATAGTCCATATCGAGTGCTCCTATCCTAAAGGCTCAAGACCCGGGAACAGGATTGACATAGGGAATACTATCTGGCTAAGGTGGAATGACTATTCAGAAGGTTTTGGATGATCGGTAATGATAAAAAAGGTTTATATAAGGGTCGTAAGAGCATGCAAAGATGACTTATGGATGGGTGTCACAAGCCACACTCAAACTACCAATTTGGACATTTTATATGACTACAGCAGCCATTAGGCCTACTATGTGTAAAACAAGGTTTTATGTATAAAAAGACATTTATTTTTATTTTTAAACAATGAAAACCCATGTATTTTGGTATTTATATTTTAGGTTTATTAAGGCAAGTGTTTAAATTGGTTTCAAATAGTATTTTGACTTATTAAGTGATCTATTAGGCCTAAAAGCCTAAAACAATGTTTTAGAGTTTTGGACCTAATCTCTTAATAAATCAACAATTAAAATTGGTTTATTAATCATTTGAAATAAATATTATAATATTACATACCTATAAAGACCATATATTTGTAATATATTTAAAAATTAAAAAATAGTGTAATTGAAACTCATTAAAAATCAGACCTAGTTCAAGAGTGTGTTCAAAGTGAAAGAGTAAGAAGTACCAAAGGTCATCAAGTGATGTAGGAACATCATCCATCAGGGTGTATATAGTGTGTGTTTTTGGTAATAAATATCCTATCATAAATTCAAGTTAGTTGTAACACTTATACACCTTACCCTTCATGTTTCACATAGTTCAAAGCTTTAGACACTCTGTCAAATCGTCCTCTAACTTCAGTTATGCATTGTATTAAAACCATGAGAGATAGAGACTATATATAAGCTCCTACATGTGCATGGATGAGCCTTATAATAAATTACAAGAGGATTTTATCTAAATCAATACAGATGAGATGAGGTAATGAGGTTTATCTCATGGCCAAATCTATCAAAATGGGCCCAAAGCTGGTAAACAGGGGTCGTATATTCTAAATCATCAACCCAATCAATGAACCACCTATGTGAACACATATAGATATATTTTTTAATGATATAAAAACCATTTTATAGTTCCATTTAGGCCCTATGAGTGAAGGTTGTAGTTGGTAAGAGGTGTTCCTTAAGAGAATGCATTCGTCCCCAAGTGTGCAAAATGAACAAACTTATATCACACATTGTAGCATAACCATGAGGGATAGAGATGAGACATCAGATCCTACATGTGTAAGGATGAGTATTATAATAAATATCAAGATAATTTTATCTAAATTTAGATGGATGAGACATGATAATAAGGTTTATCTCAAAGCCAAATCTCTTAGAATGAGCTAAAAGTTGGTCAATGGGGGAAATATATTCTGACTTGTCAGCCCAATCGATGAACCATCTATATGAACATGTCCAAATAAGAATTCTAAGAATATAAAATACATAATCTAGTCTTGGTCAAGCCTTGGGAGTGAAGGTTTCAGTTGGTCAGAGGCATCCCTTAAGAGAATGCACTCGTCCTTGAGTGTGCAAAATGAGAGAACTTCCATAATGCATTGTAGGAGAACTGTGAGGGATAGATACAAACTGTTAGTTCATACACATGCATGGATGAGACCTATAATAAATCCTAGGAGTATTTTATCTAAGTTGAGATGGATTACACATAGAAATGAGGTTTCTCTCATATCTAAATATCTTATAATGGGCCAAAAGTTGGTCAGTGAGGGTTGTATATTCTGACTTGTCAGCCCAATCGATGAACCATCTATGTAGACATATTTGGATAGGTATTTTAAGGTTATAAAGACCATTTTATAGTTTGGATCAGGTTTTAGTTGGCTGGAGGCACCCCTTAAGATAATCCACTCATCCCTAAGTGTGTAAAATGAACAAACTTCTATCGTGCATTGTAGGAGAATTATGAGTGCTAGAGATGAATCATTAGATCATACACATGCATGGATTAGTCCTCTAATAAAAATTGAGAGTATTATATATAAATAAATATGGATGACATGAAATAATGAGGTTTATATCATAGTCAAATCTCTTAGAATGAACCTAAAGTTGGTTAGTAGGAGCCATAT
Organism: Torreya grandis; assembly: GCA_037957365.1. Classification (NCBI taxonomy): domain Eukaryota; kingdom Viridiplantae; phylum Streptophyta; class Pinopsida; order Cupressales; family Taxaceae; genus Torreya; species Torreya grandis. The sequence goes on from JARHVA010003715.1 coordinate 896,547, forward strand.
ATTCTGATTCGTCAGCCGAATTGATGAACCATCTATGCAGACACATCTAGATAAGAATTTTAAGGTTATAACAACTATTTTTAAATCTTGGTTGAGACTTAGGAGTGAAAGTTACATATGGTTGGAGGCATCCCTTGAGAGAATCTATAGGTCCCTAAGTGTGAAAAATGAGTAAACTTCTATCATGCATTGTAGGAGAATCATAAGGGATAGAGATGAACCGTCAACTCTTACATGTGCAAGGACAAGTATTGTAAGAAAAAATATGAGGATTATATCTAGATTGAGATGGATGAGACATGAAAATGAGGTATCTCTCATGTCCAAATCTCTTAGAATAGGCCAAAAGTTGGTCAATGGGGGCCATATATTCTAACTCATCAACCCAATAGATGAACTGTCTATGTGGACACATCCAAATAAGCATTTTAAGGATAAAATGACCATTATATAGACTTGGTTGAGAACTAGGAGTGAAGGTTATAGTTAGTTAGAGGGATCCCTTAAGAGAATGTAATCATCCTTGAGTGTGTAAAATGAGCAAACTTCCATTACTCATTGCAAGAGAACCATGAGGGCTAGAGATGAACCATTAATTCTTACACATACATGGATGAGTACTCTAAAAATCCTAGGAGGATATTATCTAACTAGAGATAAATGACATGTGGTAATGAGGTTTATCTCATAGCTAAATATCTTAAAATAGGCCAAAACTTGGTCAGTGGGGCCATATATTATGACTCGTCATCTTAATAGATGAACCATCTACATAGACATGTACAAAAAGGTGTTTTAAGTATAGAAAGACCATTTCCTAATCTCAATCAGACCCTAGGAGTAAAGGTTGTAGTTTGTCAAAGATATCCCTTAAGAGAATCCACTCGTCCCTAAATGTGCAAAAATGAGAAAACTTCTAACGTGCATTGTAGGATAACCATGAGGGATAGATATTAAATGTTATCTCCTACACATGCATGGATGATCATCTAAGAAATAATAGGATTATTTTATCTAACTAAAGATATAAGACACATGGAAATGAGGTTTCTCTCATAGCCAAATCTCTTATAATGGGTCAAAAGCTATTCAGTGGGGTCATATATTTTGAATTGTTAGCCCAATCAATGAATTATCTATGTAAACATGTCTAGATAGAAATTTTAAGGCTAGAAAGTCCATTTCTTGGTCTTGGCTAGGTCCCATGAGTGAATTTTATAGTTAGTCAGAGGCATCCCTTAAGAGAGTGTGCAAAACGAGAAAACTTATATCATGCATTAGAGGAGAACCCCAAGGGTTAGAGATGAACTGTTAGCTCCTACAAATGAAAAGATGAGTCTTATAAGAAATCCTAATAATATTTTATATAATTCAAGATGGAGGAAATGTGGTAATGAGGTTTTTATGGTAGTCATGTCTTTCAGAATGGGCCAAAATTTGGTCAGTGGGGGTCACATATTTTGACTTCTCAGCCCAATCAATGAATTGTCTATGTGGACACATCTAGATAGGAATTTTAGAGGTAAAAAGGCCATTGTTTAGTCTTGGTTAGGCCCTACAAGTTAAGGTCATAGATGGTAAGAGGCATCCCTTAAGAGAATCCACTCATCCCTGAGTGTGCAAAATGAGATAACTTTTATTGTGTATTGCAAGAGAACTAGGAGGGATAGAGATGAATTCTCAACTAATAAACATGCATGGATGAGTCCTATAAGATATCTCAAGAGGATTATCTTTAACTCAATCAAGAGGATATTTGACAATGAGGTTTCTCTTATAGTCAAATCTTTTAGAAAAAGCCAAAAGTTGGTCAATGAGGGCCATATATTCTGACTCATTAGTCCAATCAATGAACTGTTTGCATGAACATGTTGGGATAGGTGTTTTAAAATTAGAAAAACTATTGTTCAATCTTAGTCATCTCTAGAAAGAAAAGGCTACATTTTATCAGAGGCATCCCTTAAGAGAATCCACTCATCCTTGAGTGTGAAAAATGAGAGAACTTCCATCCCATGTTGTAGGAGAACCATGAGGGATAGAGATGAACCATCAACTCTTACACATGTATGAATGAGTCCTCTAAGAGATACTGAGAGTATTTTCTCTAAATTAATTAGAAGAAGATACAATAATAAGGTTTCTCTCATAGCTAAGTCTCTTAAAATGGGCTAAAATTTAGTCAATGGGGGTCATATATTTTGACTCATTAGCCCAATTGATGAATCATCTATGTGGACACATTGGGATAGGAATTTTAAGGTTAGAAAAATCATTGTCAAGTCTTGGTTAGCTTCTAGAAGTGAAGGTTGTAATTGATTAGAGGTATCCCTTAAGAGAATCCACTCATCACTAAGTGTGCAAAATGAGAAAACATCTATCGTATGTTATAAGAGAACCATGAGAACCAGATACAAACCATCAACTCTTACACATGCATAGATGACTCCTCTAAGAGAGCATAGATAAGACTATTTTCATGTTTTATTAAAAGGAAAAACATAGATAAAGTGAAAAATGGTAAGCTTAAGGTAGATAACATTAATTATGAATATTTTTTTGGCTTCTCTTCATTTCAAGAATATAATCTTCTATACTCATGACACCAACCATGGAATATGGAAGCTCATTTGGTGCCACAAACCTAAATTAAAATTGTTAGTAAAAAATTTAAACAAAAATAAACACATAATAATAAAATAGTTGAAAATTAAAATACATTAAATCAAATAGCTTCACTATATTAATATGAAACACTAGTTAAACTTACTAATTCAACCTAACGTACCTTCAAGATCAACTCTATTTGTAAGTGTTTCAAGAATCACTTTGCGGTTAGATTCACACACTTTACACAAAGTTTTATTGTAAGGATTTCCATGATATTTGATCATTTGAATATTAATAGCAATAACCAAGTTTGAATAATGAAGCACCACCCTATGTCTTTCACAGTCCTCCAATAACAATTCTTTTATTTTTTATGATAGTACATATGAAGCCATAATTTAATAACCACTATGGATCCAATGGGATAAATTAACTCTTCTCCATCCATAACATTTATGGTTAATTTTTTTTGAATCTACACAATGACACAAGTAGTAGTATGTTCTCTCATCATTGTCCTTAGTGCAATGACTTCAAAAATATGCCCTGCATTTAAAGTATAATAAAATTGTAAACACATCTAGAAAAAAATAAAAAGATCACTAATATCTAACTAAGGTTGTATATTTAAATTTATCAAATATTGTACCTAGTTGCACAAGGTCTTAGATGTGGTCAAAGTCAATTGATGATGTCATTTCATGATCTGCCAATTGTTGGAGTGAATGGATACTCTCTACAAGTGATATGGGTCTAAAATAATATTTGTCAACCCATTATTTTGACTCACATTAATTTCAATTAAATTTCATACATGGGGAATAAAAACATGCCATATCCCTAGTATAAATAGTCCATGAACTCAAATTTTAGCTTTGAATGGAATAGAAAACACTCGATCCAGGTACCATAATGCAATATTCATACATTGCCTTATGTTGTCCCTCTATCAACTAAAAGAATCTTCATACATGAGAATGTTTATCTGATCCATGACAAATATTTTCATTGCACCAAGTCACAATACTTATAGAATCGATCAAATTAACACCATATTTGTGCTTTGACTGATCTCTTTTTACACATGACCTTGCACCATCATGTTACCCTTTTCCATGCCTAGCCTCAAAGAAGCTCTAAAAATGTTGAATGCCATTATTATTATGAATTCTTATTAATTAGAAAAACATTCAAGCATTCTTAAACTACCCTACACAATTGTCTGACGAAATTTAGTGTGTATTAAACATGATTTATTTTGTATTCATATTTATATAAAATATCTCAAAACAACCCTAAACCAACTCTAGATAATTTGATCTATCTTTGCTCATATAAAAGTAGTACTCCCTCAATTTTTTTTTAATCATCTATGCTATTAAGTGCATATTTTAATGTAATATGAACAAAAATTCTAACTTGAATTGAATTATATTATTGGGATTGAACCTAATTCTATGGTTATAGTGTGTAATTATTAGCAAATTCCACAACCAAAATGATGGTGCCAATTGGGAAGTTGTGCTTGCATATATTGAATTGATTATCTAACCATTTTTATTTGTATGTGTGTCTTGTATATTGGTAGATAATATTGTTGACTAAATTTTACTTTTAGGTCAAATTGGGGTACCCCTAAGTAAAAACATGACCTTTAAGTGTTTTAAGAGGTATAACATTATGTAACAAGGTGTTTTATAGGGTAATTAATGTCATTTTATGTTATATTAGCCTTGGTACTTAGTCATTTTAGGTCATTTTGAGGTCAAAAAGGGGAATTTAATGATTTGTATGGATTTATTAGGAAGTGTGAAGGTTAAAAAATGTGATGTCACATCCCATGTGTCCTTAGCGGTCTTAAGTAACTAAAAACAACTAAAAAGTGGTAGGTTCCTAAAAAAAGAGTAGTTTTCTTGGGAAAAGAGGTGAGTTTGCAACTTGTATAGCCCATGGGGAAGTGTGCCATGTGGGAAAGGATCATACAATGCCTCTTCAACTTTCCCATTCTTAGTTTCATGTTTTAAATGATCTAAAAGTACTATTTTTGGTTCCAAACAATTTTGCTCTTTTCACCCTTCTTTGCAAGTAGAAATGACCTGCAATTTTGTACTTGGTATGGTTAACACAAGAGGTTTCAAGAAAAATGATATTGGGGGTGTATTATAAAATTATTCAAATTCAATTTGATTTTTTTTTGTAGAATAATATTTTTTTGAGCTTTATGAATCATTCCTAAAAAGTTGACCTTTCAAATCTGCTTGCTAATCTATCTATCCTACAGGTTTTTCATTGGTTTGAGAAGATATATATAATCCACTTACTAATATTGGTTAAAAATGATTTTTAATATGTACCCTCATGTATCCCATTATTTTCTTTCATGTTTCAAGGTGTTTAGATGAGTTAAGTATCTGAAAGTTGCAAGAGGATACAACTTTTTGAGTTGCAGGTAGTTTTTACCATTTTCAAATTTTCATGCTTGTTGATGGCTTTAGGGGGTTATGTTAGTGTCATTAATATGTTTTAAAGGTTATATTTACCCAAATTCACCTTTCATACTCTTTATCCAAGAAATGTTTCATGGTTTGCAATCATATAATACACATACTCATAGTCTGCCTGCTACAGCTCAATGTGTATCCACATGTGCTCTATATGGAGAGTTAAACATTGAAAGGAAAAGTGTAACAATTGGATTTGAGTTTAAAAATACTTATAATCAATTTAAGAATACATTTATGGGAGTATACTTGTTTTATAATTCAAATTCCCTCAATACTTAGACTAATTCATCCTCACTGCCCATATACAATTCACCATGCACCTACTGCATTCATTGATGATGTCATGACATGATGAAATAATTTATAGCAGTTTAAATTTATTTGAGGTGTGAGGATGAATTTGAGATTTTTTAATATGGATATCTACTCACAATAGGTCTAAAATCAATGCATGTTGCTAATATCTTGTTCACTATCTTTAAATCAGATTGCCCACCTATAGGTGGCCTTAACAAAGGAGCTTTTGAGCCTATTGAAGAGTTATATAATAATATGGAACCCAAATTTAGGTCTATATGTGTTTTGTATATCATGAAAATAATTTTTGGGGTCTAGGTTAATAGATTGAGGTTGAGAATGACTTCAAAAGGATGATGACTAAGTTTAGGCCCTTTATCCCCAAAAGTACAAAACACTGAATATTATATGATAGGACTTTGAGGATGTTTAGGGAATTATAATGGTTTTGTTTTGAAGAATTTATATATAAAATTAATTTTAAATTTTTTTAATGTAAATAACTAGTGGAAGTCAGCTATTAGAAGGTCTAAAGATGCCCCTAAATCATTGTTTCTAAGCAGTAAGTTTTGCAGGTTTTTAACTACTAAGTAACCTTAACATTTCAAGGTACTAGTAAGGCATTATTGCATGTTTTGAATGGAATTGGTGTGTGAAATTCACACTAATAAACATAAATTTATTAAATTTTGAGTTGATTTATAATCTTTTTGAACCCCATTAGCACCTACAGGGGTCTTTCCACCTAAAAACAAGCACCTATAGTTTTATTAAGGCAACACATAGTCCAAAGGATTTATGTTTGAGAGTTTGAAGCATATATAAAGGTATGAATTAAAAAAAAATGGTGTATATAACTTCAATAATACTATAAAAATTATAAATAACATTTAGGTTCAAATAAAGAACACCTACAAGTCTTGAAACCCCATACAATTAGCTGGGATTGACTGAGATATATAGTGGGCTAGTTAGGAGGTTTTTGAGGATGTTTTAGCCCATCCAAGGTAAATTAAATTAGGATAAAGTAAAAATAGACTATAAAAATTCATATAAGGTCTTTAAACACCCTGATCAAGGTCCATTTATGTTATATACACCTATAGGAATCAATAGATAGGGGTATCTCAATCATGGCAAGAAAAAACCCAGTTATGAGCCCAAAGAACATACAAGGTGAATATAGTGTATAATAAGTTATAAAACTTTTATCATGGTTTAATGGAGAGTATATAAATATAATTAATAATCCCAAATGATCTAACACACACATCTATAGGTAGAGTTTCAAAGAACAGTCATAGCCAAACAAGAAATGCAATCATCTAGATAGTTGCATGGGAAGAAAAATGGAAGGATTGAGTAATGATGAATGGATATTGGGAATTATATATGAATACCATGGTAGTGTTTATAATCCCTTGATATTTTAAAATAAAAATATAAAGGAGCCCAAAAGTAAGCATACACAGTTAGAATTGGATAAAACCTTACACAATCATCCTTTGAAGGAGTTTGTCTTGGGTTTTTGCAAGTTTTTATAGGGAATATAAAATAATTATATAAGCTCATATAACATTAAACATTTTCTGAGGAGGTATGGGATTTCCCTCTATTTTTTCTCAGACAGAGGGTACTCTCTTTGTGCATAAACCTACATTTTGAAGAAAAGAGGTGAGCAAGCATGAACCAAAAGCTAAGATAACCTTGTAATAGAGTGTGGATATTTTTAAAACATATACATAATTATGTTATAAAATTTATAAAAATATTGATTTCAATAGGGTACCTTTTTAGTCTTAAACTTGCATACAGGCATATGAGGCATGGTTATGCCTAAAGTCCAAACAAGGAGTTAGTTTCAATTCTAGATCTAGGTGAGGTTTATAATGGATTATAACATGTGAATGGGATGAATAAATGTGTGTTTTAGATTTAAAGAGATAAGGAAAAACATCAAAGGTCATTTTGAGCTCTAAGTTACAATTAGGCTTAAAGGGAAGGTTTTAGCATAGACTCCAAATGGATGGTCACCTTCACTTTCCACATGAGATGAGAATTTAAACCTATTGGATCATGTTTATGGGGAAAATACAGAGGTTATATATATATTTTTAATGTAGATAAAACATAAATAAGCCATTTTTTGGACATTAGACAACATTAGGCCTGTTGGAATGGGGAAAAGAGCTCGATAAGAGAGTTTCAAATGCTCATATCTTCCTAGAGGATTTAAAATGGAGATAAATATGTTTATAGGATATAATATGGGTATTTAAGGACATGTTTATGTATTTTTTTTGGAATTTGGACATCAGATCTTTATGAACAAAGATTAAGAGTCAAAACAAGCTTAAAACCCTCCAAAACCCTTGACAAGGACTGATTTGGAGAAATGGAGTTGTATAGATGATATAATGGAATATTTTGACCATGAAACCTATTTTAAGTTTCATAGTATTCACTCAATCTACTCCCCATTCATTTTGGATGTATGAACTTGTATAAACATGGTGAAAAATAGGGTATTTTTGACCATGTTTTGTGCTATGTAGGTTTTATGAGTCTAAAGATGAAAAAAAAATTGGGAGAAATATTAATAATTATTATAACCCCTCATGTACCTTTAATTCTTCATATAAAATCCTAAGTGTTCAAACAAGCAGCTTAATCTCAACTAGACAAAATTGGCTGATTGGACAAGCTAGTGAAGAGTGTGAAAACCTCAAGTGGATGTCTTTTTAAGGTGTGATTGATTATTATAAGTCCATTTAGGGTATTTAAAATTTTAATACACTGAATAGCATGTATTTTATTGATAAAATGATTCCAATTTTGAGGCTAAGTGTGTAGGGTGCATGTAAGAGGAGTTTTCTTGATAGTAGATGATGATAACTCATTTTGGGATGATTCCAATTAACTAGGCCTATAACCAATGCATGGGGAGGCATGATTGAAATAATTTACCTTCATTACAATAATAATACCTATCCTTAATCATTTTTTGGATGTTAAAATAGGTCCAAATCATGAAGGCAATTTTATGAGCCAGGATAAGGAGTTTCATCCCACTTTGCAAGAGTTTGATGACTCGAATAGACATTTAGACTTCTTGATCCTCCTCTCATGAAAAATTAATTGCTTCTCTCAGCTTGAAATTTTCATTGTGACCCTTGGACTTCTCTCTTCTTCTCTCTCTCTCTCTCTCTCAAGTTCTATAAGAACTAGCCATTTTGGCCATTGTAACTTATGCTCCACCTGAGAATGGTGAAGCCCTACTCATTGCATATAATTTGATTAATAATAATACTAATTTTTACCTCTTTATGACTATTCTTAGTGTTTTTTACTTTAATTTTGGATCTTTCTTAGTGAAGACTATGAATTCCTTAACATTTCGTATCATTCTTGCATCTTATTTACTGTTGGTAAGATTCTTTTGTAGGACATGTGAAGTATTCTAGAAAATGTCAAATATTGAGCTATTTAGTCTTTTCATTAGTGCCATTAAAGCCTCTTGTCTAGTCCTCTTAGTTTTTCACATTAATCTAGAACCTCATAATGTAATATTGATGTGAGAAGATGTAGATTAGAGAAGTGTAAGTTCAATTTATCCCTTGATTTCATGTGCAACATGATACTGGTTAGAAGTCATAATCTATTTTCATGTATCACCTCCCTTAGGTTAGTTTGTTTTTATTTATTTCTCTCCCTTTTCCACCCCCAAATTTAGGTGTAGTAGTGATCCAAAGTGGTACATCAAAGGATCTACCTCTATCTAGAGATTCACCTCATCCTTTGGCTACCCACAAGCCTAGATGTGTTTTCATTATCCCAATTAGATGAGGAGATATTTTCCATCTCCTACAAGGGTGAAAATCCAAGTGAAAATAGTTTTTGGCATGCCTGATGGGACTCTTGGTCTAAGAGGTTAGAAGATTTTTGGTGTTGTATTTCAATAATTATCCTTTGGAGGCATCTATCCAAGCTTCAATGGTGACTTTGAAGATATATCAGCTGGTCAAGGAGCCTAGGTTATCCTTTGAATATTGTTGGTAACATTTTATTTTGTATTATTGCTTTCAATGAGGTTTAATGGCTAATTTTGGTGTTGAGTTTTGTCCTACAGAAGTTGGTGAGACATATCAAGCTCATGGAATTTATTATTAGCCTTGGTGTGGCCCTTATTAGTCTTGCTATGACTATTTATAACCTCAACATGATCCTTATCAATTCTATAACTAGCCTTGTCATGATCCTTATTTGTCTTAGAATCAACCTTATCCATATCTTGCCCCTAGTCAACCTATTCACTTCTCCAATCAGTCCATTGTAACTTTCAAGAAGACACTCTTGGGACATGAAAAGTATGTGTTAGAGCTTGATACACTAAGGGGACATGGTAAAGATGTCCCTAGACATTTCATTCACAAGGTGAGAGATGCCTTAGAGTTGGTCAAAAGAGAGCGGGTACCTATTGAGAGATCTAATTGGCAAAGGCTTACAAATGAAATACTAGATGTGAATGGATTGATTGCATCCTTGGAAGATAAGCTAAGCATTCATGAGAGGTAGCCTAACCAAGTATATCAACCTTTATATACAATTCCCCAAGTTTAATATTAGCCATATTTGATCCCTACTCATGAGCCCAATTAAACTTTCCAAAGTTATCATTTTCCAAATCAAGTGGAAGAGAGAGTTAAAAAGACTAGCCTTGTGTTTAAAACAAACATTTATAGGCAAATTGAGTTAGCCACTAAGTAAATGTAGTAGTCCATATTTATATAAAAATAAGTGGAATATAAACCCTCATTTCCCTCCTTCATTACATCCCCACCTCAAAAATATACCTATAGATATGCCATTCCAAGTTGGAGACAAGGTGGAGATTTCAAGCCTAAGGAGATTCCAAGTTTATTGAATACTTCATCCACTCCTCAAGTTGCATGACCACCTCAAGAAAAGTATCCTAATCCAAACATCCTAAGATAGATTAAGATAGTGGAATCATGGATAAAGGAGGAGAAGATCGTAGATAAAGAGTGTGAAGTTGAAGAAAAATGTGATCCTATGCAAGTCCTTCCCACCCTTCCTAAAAAAGAGACCTCTTGTTCTCTATGTCAGCCCTCTTGTACTCCTCATACTTATGATGATGACTATGAACTTCAAGAGAAAATTTTCCAAGAGAATCTAGCCAAATAGATTGAAGAGTTAGAGGTAAAGATGAAATTGATAAGTAAAGGGGTGATGGAAGGTTTAGACCCAAAAGGAGATCCTATGCCTAAACACACCCCATACACCCTTCCTCAAGAGAGTCCTCAAGATAAATCAGATGTGAATAAAGTGATTTTCAAGTGGAAGGAATAAAATCAGGCTATTTTATCCCATGGTATACTTCCCCTTCCTCAAGATCTTCTAAAATAATCCCCTACATTTCACCCATAATCTGATTTTGAGTTCTATATGCCACCTCCACCAACTAGTTCATCTTGTCCTCACCCCATCACCCTTTGCATTGATGGAAATATGGTATGGGAGCCTAAATTGGAGAAGTTGGTTGATAAGGAAAGATAAATCTTACTTGAAGAAAACGTACCTCCTTAGCAGCTTTATTGGGCTAGGTCACATGATTTCAAGATGCCTAGTCTTGGCATCACCATGAAGGAGAAAGAGATGGATGATATTTCAGCCCTTAAAGAATAATCTACATCTAATAAAAAAGTTATGGATAATCATCTCAAGTATGAGGATGAATGTTCAATCATAGATGGAGAACAATTTCAAGTCTTTCCCAAAGAGGTTTTAGCCCTAGAAAGTTCTCTTAAAACCAATGTGCAAGAGGTTGTTCTTGAAGATGATCCAATACCTCAGCCTGATCTTGAATGACCATAAAATTCATTGAAGATTGAATAACACTAGCTTGATGACATCATACATCAAGAAGAGAAGATTGAAGAGGTATTGGTTCTAGAGGATGAAGAGGAAAAAGATGATTAACAACTACAAATGAAGCTCTTTCAAGAGATTAAAGAGTTTTTCCAAGTTGAGGGCCAAGTACATGACAAGGTGAATAAATAATCTTACATAGAGTACAATGATCAAGATTGGATAGAGTATACAAAGCTCCTGTATGAGCTAGAAGAACTTGTAGCTGAGAAGAAACCCAATCTTATTGAGAGCCCTATGGAAATCAAGAATGAGGTTGTGATTGAAGATCCATATGAGAAGGTTGAGGCTATTTGGATGCAAGAAAAATTCATTTATATAGATAAAATATTTGAAGCTATCTATTTTTAATTGAACATCATGCCATGAAAGTTGCCAAACATCATGAAAAAGTTAGAGTCAACAATGCTAAAGGAAAAAAAGTTACATGTCTCACAAAATCCTTCATGTTATGAAGCAAGAAGAGGTTCAAACTTACCCTTTGATCCAGGAGGGAGATATCATCTCAAGTTAGTTTTTGAGTTAGCTTGTTTAGTTTAGTGTGTGTGTTCCATAAGTGCTTTGAGTACATGTGTGTCTTGTTAGTGTGTTTGCTTTATTTGGTGTGTGTCTTTTGTTTTATGTGGTTGATCTAGTCAATTAGTTATCTTGTCTTGGTAAATTTTGTATTCAAAGGTATCCTTGTTTTTCTCAAACTCTAGATAGCTCCTAATCCCAATGGACTGATAAGGCTACTGGTCTAGTTAGAATCGCAGACATACTACCCCCATGAGTCACCAATTTGTTGACCAAATTTGATTTTTAGGTCAAATTGGGGCACCCCTAGGTAAAACATTGACCTTTAAGTGTTATAGGGGGTCTAAAATTATGTAATAAAGTGTTTTATAGGTAAATTAATGTCATTTAATGTTATAATAGGCTTGGTCCTTAGTCATTTAAAGTCATTTTGAAGTTAAAAAAGGGGCATTTAATGAGTTGTGCAGATTGATTGGGAAGTGTGATGGTTATAAAATGTGATGTCACATCCCATGTGTCCTTATAGGTCCTAAGTAACTAAAAACAACTTAAAAGTGGTAGGTTCCTCAGAAAAAGAGTAGTTTTCTTAGGAAAAGAGGTGAGTTTGGCACTTATATGACCCACGGGGAAGTGTGCCACATGGGAAATGATCATAAAATGTATATTAAGATTCCCCATGCTCCATTAAATGTTTTAAATGATATTAAAGTACAATTTTTGGACCAAAACCATTCTACTCCTTTTTCACCCTTCTTGGCAAGTAGAGTGACCTGCAAGTTTGTACTTGGTACAGTCAGCACAAGAGGTTTTATAAAAAAAGCTCTTGGGGGTTTATTATAAACTAAATAATATTCCATTTAATTTTTACATATTGATAAATGGTTTTCTAATATTTATTAACCATTCCTAGTAATTTGACCTTTCAAATCTATTTGCTAGTTTGTGTACCCTACAGGTTTTGCCTTGGTTTGAGTAGATTCATATAATACACTTGATGATATTGCTTATAGATGATTATTAATATTTAGCCTCATGTATATCATGATTTTTTTCATGTTTTAATGTGTTTGGATGAGTCAAGTAGCTCAAATTTGTAAGAGGATACAACTTTCTAAGTTGTAGGCAGTTTTCACCATTTTCAAATTGTCATGCTTGTTTATGGATTTAAGGGGTTGTGTTGTGTCATTTATATGTTTTAAAGGTTATATTTACCCCCATTTACCTTTAATACTCTTTATCTAAGCAAAATTTCATAGTTTGTAGTCATACAATACACATACTTATAGTCTGCTTGCTACAACTCAATGTGTACCCATGGGTTCTCTATATGGAGAGTTCAATGATGAAAGGGAAAGTGTAACAAAAATATTAAAGTTTTAACATAATTATAATACAATTAAACATACATTAAGTATATTAATTTTTTTTGAGAATTCAAATTCCCTCAACACTTAGACTAATTAATCCTCACTGTCCATATACAATTCACCATGCACCTACAACCTTCATTGATGACATCATGACATGATGAAAGAATTTATAGTGGTTTAAATTTATTGGATGTGTGAGGATGTATTTTAGGTTTTTTGATATGGATATATACTCACACTAGGTCTAAAATCAATGCATATTACTCATATCCTGCTTACTATCTGTACATTAGATTGCCCACCTACAGGTGGCCTTAACAAAGGAGCTTTTGAGCCTTTTGAAGAGTTAGATCTAATATAGAACCCTAATTTAGGTCTTGATGTGTTTGGGAGAACATGAAAATCCTTTTGGGGGGATAGGTTGATACATTGAGGTTGAGAATAACTTCAAAAGGATGATGATTGAGTTTAAGCCCTTTATCCCCAAAAGTACAAAATAGAGGTCCAAGAGGGTTCTATGAATATCATATGATAGGAATTTGAGGACTTTTATTGAATTTTAATGGTTTTTTTAATACTTTAGCATATAAAATTAATTTTATTAAGTTTGGAAGGAAAATAACCAGTGGAGGTAAGCTATTATAAGGTCTAAATATGCCCCTAAATCACTATTTCCAAGTAGTAAGTTCTACAGGGTTTGAACTACAAAGTATCCTTAGCATTTCAAGGTGCTAGTAAGGCATTATTGCATATTTTAAATGTCCTTGGTGTGTGAAATACACACTAATAATCATAAATTTACTCAATTTTTATAATGTTTTTGAACCCCATTAGTACCTACAGGGGTCTCTCCACCTGAAAACAAGCATCTACATCTTCATTAAGGCAACACACAGTCCAAAGGCTTTATGTTTGAGATTTTGAAGTATATATGAAGGAATGGAATGGATTAATATAATAAAAATGGTGTATATAACTTCAATAATATTTTTAAAACTATAAATAAAAGCTAAGATTAGATAAAGAACACCTATAGGTCTTAAAACCTCATACATTCAGTTGGGATTGACTAAGATAGATAGTGGGCTAGTTAAGAGATTTTTAAGGATGTTTTAGCCCATCCAAGGTAAATGAAATTATAATAAAGCACCAGGAGAATATAAAAATTTATATAAGGTATTTAAACACCCTGATCAAGGTCCATTTAGGCTATATACACCTACAAGAATCAATACATAGGGTTGTCTCAGTCATGGCAAGAAGAAACCCAGTTATGAGCCCAAAGATCATACAAGGTGAATATAGTGCATAAGAAGTTATAAAATGGTTCTCATGATTCAATTTAGAGTATATAAATATTATTACCAAGCCCAAATGATCTAACACACACATCTATAGGTATATTTTTAAGTAACTATCATAGTTAAACAAGAAACTTAGTCACCTAGACAATTGTATGGGAAGCAAAATGGAAGGATGGAGTAATCATGAATGGATATTGGGAATTATCTATAAACACCATGGTAGTGTTTATAAGATATTTATAGTTGAAAATATCTATATAAAGGATCCAAAATCAATCATACATAATTAGAATTGGATAAAACCTTGTATAGTCAGCCTTTAAAGGAGTCTATCTTGGTTTTTTGCAAGTTTGAGGGGACAAAGGATGTCACCAAGGAATAAATTTTTTTAGAGGGAATATAAAATACTTATATAATACCATATAATAGTAACCATTTAATGAGGATGTATGGGAGTTCCCTTTATTTTGTCTCAGATAGAGGGCAATCCCTTTGTGCATAAACCTACATTTTGAAGAAGAGAGGTGAGAAAGCATGAGTCAAAAGCTGAGATAGACTTGTAAGAAAGTTTGGATAGTTGGAAAACACACACACACACACACACACACACACACAAACACACACACACACACACACACACACACACACACACACACACACACACACACACACACACACACACACACATTAGAACATGCACAAGAATATTGAGTTCAATAGGGTACCTTGCACTCCTAAACTTGCAGACATGCTCATGAGGCACGGTTATGCCTAAAGGCCAGACAAGGGGTTAGTTTCAATTATAGATCTAGATGAGATTATAATGGATATGAAAATGTGTATGGGATGAGTACAAGTGTTTTTTAGTTATCGAAAGATAAGGAAAACCATCAAAGTTCATTTTGAGCTCTAAGTTGAAGTTAGCCATAAAGGCAAGGTTTTGGCATAGACCCCAAATGGATGGTCACCTTCACTTTCCACAAGAGGTGATAATTTAAAAATATTGAATCATGTTTTTGGGGAAAATAAAGAGGTGGAAAATATTTTATAAATTAGAGAAAACATAAATAAGCCACTTTTTGGACCTTAGACAACATTAGGCTTGTTGGAATGGGGAAAAGAGCTTTATATGAGAGTTTCAAATGCTCATATATTTTTGTAGGATTTTCATGGGATCAAAATAGTTTTATAGGAGTTATTAGGGGTATTTAAGGACATGTTTGTGGATTTTTTTTTCAAGTTGGATGTCAGAGCTTTATGAACAAAGATTAAGAGTTAAAACAAGCTTAAAACCCTCTAAAACCCTTGATAAGGACCAATTTTGACAAATGGAGATAGATAAATAATCTAATGGAATATTTTGAACATGAAACCTATTGGAAGTTTCAAATTACTCACTCAATATATTTCCCATGATTTTTTATTGTATGAACTTGTATGAACAAGATGCAAAATAGGGGTTTTTTGACCATTTTTTGTGTTGTGTAGGTTGTAGGAGGAGTTTGAAGATGAAACCAACTTTGGGAGAAATATTAATACTTGTGATAAACCCTCATGTCATTTTAACTCTTTATATAAACTCTTAAGTTTTCAAATAAGTAGCTTCATCTTAGCCAATCGAAACTATCATATTGGACAAGCTAGTGAAGAGTGTGAAAACTCAAGTGGATGTCCTTTTAAGATGTACCTAATTATTATAAATCCATGAAGGGTCTTGAAAATTTTAATCCATTAAATACCATGGATTTTCATGTGAAATTTATGCCAATTTTGAGGCCAAATGCGCAAGGTGCATGGAAGAGGAGTTTTCTTGATAACAGATGATGATAGCTCATTTTGGGATGATTCCAGATGATTAGGCTTACAACCAATGAATGAGATGGAATTATTGAAAGAATTTACATTGATTAAAATAATCATACCTATCCATAATAATTTTTTGGATGTTCAAATAGGTCCAAATCATGAAAGTAGTTTTTTGAGACAAAATGAGGAATTTCATGCCACTTTACAAAAGTTTGATGACTTGGATGGACACTTGGACTTATTGAAATTGCATGGTTCATCCCATATATTATTATCATGAAAAATTAACTAATTCTCTTATACTGAAAAGTGTCCTTGTGACCCTTGGACTTATCTCTTCTTCTCTCTCTCAAGTTTTATAAGAATTAACTATTTTAGCCATTGTAACTTATGCTCCACCTGAGTATGACAAAGCCCTGCCCATGTTCATACCATTTGATAAATAATACTACTGATTTTTACCTCTTCATGACTGTTATTAGTTTGTTTTACTTGAATTTTTGATCTTTCTTAGTGAAAACTATGAATTCCTTAGCATATTATATCATTCTTACATCCTATTTACAATTGAAAAGCTTCTTCTTGTAGAGTATGTGAAGTGTGCTAGGAAATGTCAAAGATTGAGTGAGTTAGTATTTTCATTAGTTCCATTAAATGCCTCTTGTATACTACTAATATCTTTTCACATTCATCCATAACCTCATAATGTAACATTAATGTGAGAAGATACAGATTAGAGAAGTATATGTTCAGTTTATCCCTTGATTTCATGTGTAACATGCTACTAGTTGGAATTCATCATCTATTTTGGTGTATCACCTCATTTAGATTAGTTTTATTTTATTTATCTCTCTCCATTTTCACCCCCTAAAGTTGTGTATAGCAGTGATCTAAAGTGGTACATCAAGGGAAATAGACCTATCTAGAGATTCACCTCTTCCTTATGCTACTCATAAGCCTAGAGGTGTTTCCATTGTACCACTTAGATGAGGATAGATTTTCCATCTCTTTAATGGTGTAAATCCAAGTCAAAACAAACCTTCTTATTTAATTCAAACATTAAATTAGATACAAAAACTTTGGTTGTAACCAATTCACATCTTGATGACTCTTATCCATATTTTAACACATACTTAAAAAATTTGTAATTATTATAATCAACTAATTTATTTTCAAATTCATGTGAAATATCTTCATGTATACAATTAATAAAATTTTAAAAACCACCACAACTATTACATGTTACATCTAAATATTGTTTGGCAAAAAAAAAACACTATCCCATAGGTCTTTGATAGAAAAAACCCTTGATTAATTCTCTTGATGTTTTAAGTGGGGAAGACACCATACATTCCTACAAAATATTGTTAGTATGTAAAGTACATCGTTTATGATAAAAAACATAAATAATCATATAAAATTAAACATTTACCCTAGAAAAACACATGGTGTATGCTTGGTTAATTTAAACAAACAAAGGCTTGCACATCTCAAAATGACCTTTGGCTAATTATCAATTAGCCATTAATTTTTTTATTAAAATTTTTATAAAATTCTATTTGGGTCATGTCTAAGAAATGTTTTGCATGTGTCTCATATTTTTTTGAGTCTTTTATTATTTTAACATCTTTTACATTATATTATACCCTTGTGTTGTCATGATAAAAAATTTCAATCAAATGTCTTGTTCCTTTAACTAAAACCTTATCTTTTCATGGAAGTCTACAACTAAACGCCCAACAATCTGTGAGTGAAGGGTCATCAAGTCTTTTTCTTATTTTTATGACATTTTAAAGATTTTTTCTATTTAATTTTAAGGATTTATTTGTTTCACTAAGAATTCTAGCTTTAGATGTTGAATTACTCACTATAGATTCCACTTTTACATGCCTTGCCATATTACTATATTTTTTCCAACTTTTATTGCCTATTGCCTTAAATGCATTAAATAGATTCTTTACTATTGTACTATTTCTTCCATCTATGTGGAATGTTCTTAACCCCAAATTATGCATCATAGTGCACATTTTTTGCATTTTCATTAATTGAAAAAATAGTTGACTTCATTTTGTATAGATTTTATTCTCAAATGCATAGTCCCATACATGTTGAGCATGACATTGAACTGATATTTTGACATTTTACCTTCCATAGATTCTATTATTTTCTCATCTATTTCAACCAAATATCTTTGTTTTCATCTTATTATCCTTAGAGGTGTGGGTATAGGAGCTATATTTTATATTAAATTGGGTGGTGATACTACTTCAAGCATAATAGGGATAATAGAAGGTTGACTATCTATATTAGACCCTACAGGCGAATTAAGTTCCTCTTAATTAAGAGACACATGATTTGGGGTCATTACTTGATGTTGATTATCATCATACTCAAAAATTTCATTATAAATGAATGTTTCATTAAATTGTGTTTATCCATATGTTTCATCACTCATTACATATTCATTATTTACATGCTCTAAATTTTGAATTATATCATGCAACAAAGATTGATTGGGTTCACTTATCTCATTTTATGACATATCTAAACTAAATTCTATAGAATTGGTCATGTTATTTTCCTTTGAATTATTATTTGGTGTAGAGGAAGCACCTTCACCTTATCTAGAAGCCCTTATGAATGCTCTCCTATTTGTTTGTCTTTTTCTTTTTCTTTCTTTTTCTCTTTTTTCTTCAGTTAACTCATTTATTAGCTCTTTGATTTGTATTTTGATATGAATTCCCAACACCATTATTTATATTTACCAAAATAATAAAATTGTATATTTAAAATTGAATAATTGTAGTGATTCAAACAAAGTGAAAGAAAAATTTACCAAATTTGCATAGTTATAGTAGAAAAACTAGTTTATAATTCATAAAGAATAAAATAAATGAGTAAATTTCATGGGAAATCTAAGATAAATTCATGAATCACAAAGGGCATGAGTGATTTTTAAAGCATACACACTCTTTGAGATATATGAAAAAATGGGAAAAAATAATCAATGAGTAAAATATTAGTTTACAAAGGGCGTACACCCTTTGAAAAGGGCATACACCCTTTACAAGTTTAAAATTTTTTTGCCACTTTCCCTCCAAAATTACCTCAGTTTTGGGCTTGGGGGTTCCGATCCTAGTCCAAACTCTGTCATGAACTAGCCGAGGAGTTTTTAAAGAACTTTAATGTCTTTTTATGTCTTTATCGACACATCTGATCAGGTAGATTTTATTATTTTAAAAAAAAAATTATATGAATTTGTAGAGGGGAAAGCATAGTTTTAGAATATATATATATATATATATATATATATATATATATACATATATATATACATACATACATATATATATATATATATATATATATATATATATATATACATACATATATATATACATACACACACACACACACACACACATACATACATACATACATACATACATACATACATACATATATATATATATATATATATATACATACACACACACACACACACACACACACACACACACACACACACACACACACACACACACACACACACACACACATGTATACACACACATACATACATACATACATACATAAATACACACACACACACACACACACACACACACATGCTATAATATTATTTATAATTATTACTTAATTTATATATAACATACCTCATTATGAACTATTACATATCATCACAAATTCTCTTATAAATTTTTGAATATTAATCAAACATTTAGAAAACTTATATCTCAACAATCTGCACATTGTCAACTATGCTTTATTTTATTTTCATGAAGTTAAGGTCAAAAAAATGTGTTCATATACTTACAACTTCAAATTTTTAGTTGTCTTGACTTTTAAAATTATTTAAAAATTATATATAATAAAAAATATTCTTAACAATCTTCAACATTTCACCTATTTATATATGAAATTTTATAAAAAATATTCATTAATTTATTCAAAAAAGTGTGTTCATACACATGTAATCTCCTTATCTTTTTTAAAAAAATGACCAACCTATTCTCATAAATGTATCTATTTTACACACTTTTATCATCTGGGTATTGAAAAAAATTATATATTTAAAAAATGCATTCAAAATTCTATAATTCATGTTCTTATGTCATTGTCAAATTCCTTTTCAAATTATCTCTAACATTCTCTTCAAATTCAATGATTATTATTATTTTTTTAAAAGTGTTGCTTTATACCTCACCTTTTATCCCCAATTATCTTGCATCTACCCATTTTACCCCCAAAACATTCACCCTTCATGGGTGTATGAAATCAACCACTTCATTATTTCATTTAATTTTGTAAAATAATATCAATTCATTTAGTTGTAGACATTATTTATAAGTTATATAGCACCTCAGTCTTGTACACTTGAAAAATACATATCATATGTACCTTCACATACATTATCTCTTTGTGCCTAATTACTTATCTCTTAGTTCAACTGATGTTATTATGATGAGATCTTATATCTTTCTTAGAATTTTATAACCTACTTATTTTCCATCTCTGCAAGTTCTAGACCTGCACCTATTTTTCAAGTACCTGGACACTTGCATCCCAATCAAACAATTATATCAACACAAGTGTCCTATCCCAACGTAAATGTCTAGTGACCTAAATTCAACCAATTTACAAAATAAATGTATTCCTATGGTCAACCTAAGTGCTTTTATGTTATAAATTATCCAAAGGGATTGGTATAAATATAAAATCAATCCTCATTCATTCCTCACCTAACACAAACCAAAAAACTCTCATTCAAGCACTCAAATGAGCAAAGCTTCCCTATTTTCTCCTATTTCCATACCAATCATAGGGACAACATATATATAGGTCTAAAATATAGAAGGAGCCTTCCATGAGCCACATTTTTAAGTTATAAGACATGTCACTCTATGTACTTGCTTATTACATGTGACATGATTCACACACAAGCCAACATGTAGGGGAAAACTACATAAGTTTGAGGTCCACTTTGAATTTTTAGCTATCTGGGATACGCTCATTCATAGAAGGGTCTTTAGGGTAACTCACAACTATGTGATTACTAACCCATTTTTACCACAACCACTATGAAATTAAAAAACTAAGGTTTTTCTATTTGACAAAGAGTGACAGTCCATGACCCATACCTAAATACACTAGAGAAAAGGTGACACAAAACCTAGAAGCATATAGGTGGTCACATATAGTTTTGTTAGGTATTCTATACTAGACACCTATGTCTAAGTCATATAGTAGCATCAACATAACTATTCTAGGTCGACACAAGTGTCTACAACTACATAAGTATAATTTCCAAAATCAGGTGACTATATAGAATATAAATCTATCTTAATTTCTACATATTCTATATCCATATCTATATTAACATCATAACCAAATAAGTATCTTGTGTTAATTATCATTACAATATATAACATAGTTGTACTTTCCATTTTTAGCATATCTCAACATAATAAATGAAATATATGTTTATTTGAGTTTTAAAAATTATTAGACTAATGTAAAAATAGTATATCATCCCTGTGCCCTAAGATATCTTGTCCCCATTTAACACTAGATTCCCCATATATAAATTTTAGGGTTAAACATTTGGTGAACTTGGTTCATATAAATGCAATTATTTGATTTTTAAGGTTTTCAATCAACTAAGGTTTCAAATTGCTATACTTTTTCATTTCTTACTTATATTATTTTGTGTGCAACCTACGTATAGCCCTAGATTTGGAGGTTTGCTTTTCAAACACATTGAGCTTCCCATCCTACCACCTAAAATGTCTAAAACCAATGAGGAACTTAATCCTATGAATCATGATGATACCAATGTTGAGAATGAAAAACATATTGATGAGGTTATCATAGAAGAAGATTTTGATAGTGAAAACTATGAGTCTAATAAAACTAATGAACATTAAAAAATATATCATGAGAAAGTGAAATCAATTGCACTATTTTGTAAGAGTATTGATCAAAACCCTAGAAATCTTGATGAAATCCTATGAACCATATTAGAAACTAAAAAATTAAAAATCAATGATGAACAAGCAGGTCCATGTATTAATCATGATATTCGAGTTATGGGTTATCCCCATATACCAATAACCCTCTATTTGAGCACATTACCATTTCATACTTATAATGGGGTAATGAGATATATATTTCTAACTTTGTTCCCTAAAACTTCTATCACCACATATTACATGGGAAACCTAAATGCTTATTCAACTCAAGTACTAGTTTCAATACCTATATCTACCCAACCTATGTGTACACCTACTTTGGTGACTTATCACATATCCAACCTAAAATACCAAGAGGTGAAGGCTCTTGTCCAAACTATATTTTTTTTATAAATTAAGGTTACACATATTGAAAAAAACTATGAAATATACTTATGATATTTATTCACAAGAGGTGTTGAATAATCCTCTTGCACCAAATATATATTTAAACCACTTGCCAACTAGTTTTATTGTATATAAGTTCACATTTTATGATGGAAAGGGTGATCTTGAACAACATCTTTGATCATTTTATGTGACATGCCTTGATTATGCCTCTAATGATGAACTTTTGACCAAATTATTTCCAAAAAACCTCAAGGATTATGCTTTGAGGTGGTTATATGATTTACCTCTTCAATTATTAAAGGAATTAAAACCTCTTGAAGATTAATTTTTGTCACACTTATTTATTAAAATTACTGAAAATGTTTCCTATGCCTAAATTATAAAGATAAAACAAGGAACCAATGAACCTATTAATGAGTATGGCTTGAGGTAAAAGATAATGTTGGCTAAAATGACCAATCCTATGATGGATAAAGAGCTTCAAGATATTTTAAAGCAAAATTTACTTGCTCTTTTACATGAGTCCATTGTATTCAAAAATTTCAAATCTTTTGATGACTTATGCCATATTGTGCTTTATCATGAAATGCAATGTATCTCTTTGAAAAAACTTAAGTATGTGGAAAATAAAATGACTACATCTACGTCTAATTACATGCTTTCCTAAGTCTCCCACTTCATTACTCATGCAGATTATAGAGTGTCATTTTATATTTCTCTCTCATCCTATAGAGGCTCATATGAGTATACCTCTACCCAAAGGGTATGATACAAATGCTTATTGTGACTTTCATCAAGGCCTTGGGCATTTTATGAACATATGTTTTACCTTGAAGCATGAGATATAAGATCTCATCAATGAATATAAAATTACATTTGATGATCCTCCAAAAGAATCAAGTTCATAACCTATTGATCACCAAAAATAAAAAATATTTAACAAACCTTTACAAGACCTTTCAAATAAGAATACAAAAGTGAAAATGGAATATAATGCCCATATTTTCCCATCTCATTATGATCACCCATTAGATGGGATTAATTGTACCTATATGATTCATATACATCCTATGATTCAAAGACCTTCTATTACTTTAAATGATAGTGAGGTTAGGGATAATGATTTAGATATTCATTCCTTATTCACTAGCTCATACCTTGACCACCAATATATACATAGTGTTATGATTGAAAATATTGTAAAAGAGAACCTTTATAATATGATAATACTTACATGTTTGGGTTATAGAAATCATGATTACATCATTTGAATAAATCAATTAAAGCATTTGATGGGACCTCCCAATAGGTTCTTGGTGAGATTAACTTGCCTTTATCGATGGTTCTTGCACATATGGTTACCACCTTCTTATTTATACCTTTCATGGATGTTTTTGATGTGTTATTAGGAGGACCTTAGAACATACACTTTGATTAGTACCTTTTATAATGAATGGGTTTTCTAAATACATTTATGCCAATTGAGTAATTATAATTTCCATAATTCCATATGAACATCCTTTTGAGCAAGATAAATTTATACCCAAACAATTAATTATCAAACCTCCTAAATTTAATATTTTGAAAAATGGTAAGAAACATTAAATATCCTTTACTAGGTGACCAATACTTGAGAGACCATTATATCAGAGATCCATAATGGGTTCTATCGAATCCTCATCTACTACACACCATATTCAGACATATAGATCACCTACACATGTTACTATTATTGTTGTTATAAATAAACCATAGACCATTCAACAATGGGTTCCAAAAATCTCTACTCACATTATTTATTCTTCATGACCATAGAGTCCTATTATACATATGCAGGGCATAAAAAATACTATAGTGACATATATTGTACCTATACACATTACTTGGCAATACCACCAATTTATTACAATAGGTTAATAGTGGGGAGATATCTATGAGCATCATTTGGATGATATGATAACTTAGTATTTTCCTTTCACATATTTAAAAAATACCAAAAAAATAAAATAAAATCCAAAATCTAAAAAATGTTTCAATGTTTACATATCCTATTAGCTCCTTGGTACATATGTTGTTGGTTCCATGTTGGTAGATGGCATATCAATATTTTTATATAAACATGTGTTTCACACATCTTTTGAGTGTGATAAATGAATACATATATACATGATCTATGTACTTTTGGATGTTGAGTTTTTTTTCTACTCACATCATCAGAAAGTTTGGGGCATCCACGTCTATGATCATGATACACCTAGGTTATATCATTCTATGGTCACTTTACATTATCATGTTTAGATCCTATATATATTGACACATGAATTTATACATGCTTATATCTTTCCTAGTGTACTTTATATGCTACGCATTTAACTTTTTTTATTAACACATATATCCAAAGACTAGTATGATATGTTTATGTGGGTTGCTCATGCTTTCATTTATGCACTTCATTTAGTGTCTTCTCTTTATATTATTTTTCTTTTTTAAGAATTTAAATATGATCCATTTTGTGTTTCCTTTGTACCTCTATTTTACTCTTTGAAATTTGAATATGTCTGTTGACAATCAAAATTATCGTATCAATGAATCAACCCTTTCACCTATCATAAAGATTAAGATGAAATTATACTAGTCTAATAGCTAGGATCTGATAGGTCATAAATTATTTTATATATGTGAAAGGGTTTTTAAAATGTTTTTAGAAATAAAAATTAAGTCAAATATTGAACTATACTCCATTATAATTTCATAAATCAAATATTACTTTAAATCAAATGAAGGAATTAGATTATGATTATTTAATCTAACCTATCTGATAGATAAATTCTATAGAAAATATAATCTCTTGAAGGAAATATCTATGATCTTTAATATTAATGTTTTATCAAATTTTCAAAAATCTTATGATATTCACGTTATGCTTCAAAATAAATCCATTAAAAATAAATAAAAAGAACCAAAAGACAAAAAAGACAGATAATGAAAATTGAAAATTGAAATAGAAATAAACAATAACATTATAAATTAATTAAACCTAATTAAAAAATAAATAAAAATACTCTAAATGTGAAATTAACATAAAACAAGAAAGGATAAAATAAATGAGTTTAATAACTAAATATAATTAAACAAACTAAACCTAATCCTGAAATAATTAACTAAGAAGATGCAAAAAATAAATATTAATCTAATACTTAATAAAATGTAAGGAAAACATAAAATTAATTAAAATATACTTAATATAAACATAATAACATGATATAACAATTAAATATTAATAAACTTAAGAGATAAATGAATAACAATCAAATCTGAACTTAAACAACAACATAAGAGATAGAAATTAAATAATAATTAATTAGAGATGAACCAAGTAAAGAGATTAAAATAAAATTAAAAAAGATAAGATAAATGAAAATTAAAGTAAATAAAATGAATTAAAATAAATTATCTAAAATAAATAGAAATATAACACTAAAAATAAAATGTAAACTATTTAAATTAAATAAAAGAAATGAAAACAAACTGTGAGTCTTCAAAAGAGTCATCTTAACAAGAAGAGAAATAATATTTTATTGAGAAACAATATTCAGGTACAAAATATATTCTACAATGACAACTAATATAATTTGAATAGATCAATAATATATCACACATAGCTATATAATCATTATTATTCAAGTCAAGTACTTCATATTTTGCACATATGGTTATGTATTTGTAATCATCATAATATATTAGACCTAATAGCCTTCAAATAATCAAGTTATAAACTAGATAAGAAAACTTGATATACCTTTGTTGATTAAGTGTATGACTTAACTATTAGAGAATGTATCATTGGTCTATATATAAAATTTGTGTCAACTCAGAGATGTTGCATATAAAAGGGGATGATGAATAAACTTTGAAGCAATTTAGAGTCTTCAAGAATACCTATATAATGTTTTTTTTTTCTTTTTAATGTAACTTTGATCTCTTTTTAAAGTAATATTCTCAAGATATAGTTGAAAAATAAGTTGTAACTAACTTTAGTTAGTTATTTGTTAACTTTAATTGACTTTAAAAGTTAATTAATTAACTTTTATAACTTAACTTTATGTTTAAGACTTAAATAAAGTCTTAAAGATTAAAATTAAATGATAACAGACTAAAGACAAAATATAAAAGGGTGGGGACTCTTAATTAATTAAAATCACTTAAAATAAACAAAATTTTCCAAACATAATAATGACCTAAGCAATTAGATAAAATTAAATACTACAACCATTAATTCTATATGCATTTAACCATTAAATTTAGTAAATATATAACACAAATAACTGTATTGCATAAGTTTAAAATCCTACCATGTCTCATCTAATTTTACAAATGCCTTAGAAATGAATCACATGCATATCTTAACAAACATATATGTATTCTTCATCTTACTATTATCGAATTCAAAACATTAAACTATAATTAGCTTATATCTTCAAAAAACCAAAAGAGTCTGTAAAGATGAATTCTATCAAAATGTTCACACCAAAACTATCATGCATGGATGAAAAACTATTGTATGCACCTAAATTTGATCACCTACATTATCCTCACTAATAGTACTATTAGTCGACACTAATTCCACTCATCTCATTTATTCTAATTTATCCTACTAGTTTTCCCCCCTTCCTAGTCATTTATCTATTAACACCTTTATTTTTATTCATTTGCTAACCTTATTCTATCTTATTTCATCATTAATTCTTCCTAAAACCTCATTATCCTAGTCTAATCCCATTTACCTATTATTTGGGAATTTTAAACTCCCTATAGCCCACCTATTAGCCTATGCCTAGGTTCTCCTACACCCCTAGTCCCTAATTACTCACCTAATCCATCCCTAAGCCTAATTAACCCCTAAGAAGGATTTTATAATTATCCAATTCTATAATCCTCTTTAAAATTACCTCTTCTCTCTAGAAACCTCCAAATATAGAGGCTTTCAAGGATTTCTAAATTCCTTGGATAATCCAAAACCCTTGATCTCCTTTCCCCAACTTTGAATCTCAACCATAGATCCCTTCCTCCATTTTATATTTAAACAAATATTATCCTCCATGAAAATCCATCTTAAAAATTCATAACAAATCCATGTCAAACTAATCATCAATCTTGGAAAATCATGAAGTCTCCATGTCCAAATATTGAACTAAAATCTTCATAACAAATCCATCCCAATTTAATCCTTCATTAACAATCCTTTGATCAAACATCCATGTAAAAATATGATTCAAGGTAATCCTAATCCCAATCCTCTTATTTTAATTTCATCTAACCATGGTGTGGAACACTTAGTAATAGGATTGTAAAGTTTGTTTTGAATTGTATATTCATCTATTTGTATTAGGTCTTAATGGCTCTATCACTTTAACTAGGTAGTTGGTTATTTTAGATGATTAAATTACATGATTTAATCCATATAACTCAAAAAATCATCTACATTTTGGTGAACACGATGGGACCTTTCTCCCAATTTAACTATTTTATTTTTTAGAAATCCTTTTGGCTACTTGCAAGATCAACTGGTAGGAGAAAAATCTTAGATTTTTGGAAATTTTGTGTGCACATGTGAAATCTATGATATTGCACTAGTATTGACAAATTTTCCCTATGTAGTCATGGTTTTTTCCTCATAAGTCATGATTTTATTCTAACCATTTATCTAACTATTAACTATCTGCCTTAAATATGACAAGTTTTTGCCTTTAGAGAACATCATAACTCATAAATCATGACTTTGCCTCAAGAATTATAATTTTACCTAACTAATAGAAATTTTGTCTAACTACTAATGGTCTATATTGTAGTTTTATTGTAATA
Source organism: Torreya grandis (assembly GCA_037957365.1). NCBI lineage: Eukaryota > Viridiplantae > Streptophyta > Pinopsida > Cupressales > Taxaceae > Torreya > Torreya grandis. Next base: position 925,145 of record JARHVA010003715.1, read on the forward strand.
TCATGACTTTGAAAGTCATGGTTTTGTCCTATAAATAGCGGTTTTATCCTATTAAGTTATGGTTTTGACAATTTTGGAAAAATCATTGGTAGTTGACCTTTGCTCTCTAACATGTAGTTTTTAGTTTGGTTCTATTCTATTTTGCAGGGATTAGAAGACCACTTAATCCTCATATAAACCTCTTTTTCCATTATTTTTACATCATTTTGATGAAATTTTTGATTGGCCATAACAAGAATTTTTGTCTCTATCTATTTTTACTAAGTGATTGGCAGGTTAGCAAGAGGAAGACCAAGACATGAGATCAACAAAAGACACAACCAGACATAGCCTTTACCTTTCCCCTATCTTTGACAAAACCATAGATTTCAAAATTGTCAGAATACTGATTTTGATCTATGTAATAAAAATATTGAAGTTTAAGTCATGATTTTTCAAATTGATCATTTTGATTCTTATTCTATCTACAAGTTATCCTTGACATTCCATAAAACATGCTTAGGATAGAATCTATAAAACATATCTTCTGTTCATTTGGTTAATCAAAATTTTAGGGCATTTTGAAAAAAAATTAAGTAGTCATCTTAAATTTTTGATATATCATAAGTCAGTTTTAAGTCTTTGGCATCTAGATAACCTATCACCACTTATACAAATCATCTTTTTGAGTCGATAATTGAAATCTTAAGTTTTTGTAGTTTATCACAAAACTAAAACTCTCATTTTTTAGTTAGTAATGATATTATGATTTACATTAGTGGTTTTTTAGTATATAAAAAAATTGCTAATCTCAATTTCTTGTTAATAGAGATTTTGATAGTTTGAGTTAGGATTTGTATAACAGTCACAATTTTTTAGGCTAACCATCACAGTTAGCTAATTTATACAAGATCTCAACTTGTGATATGTGACTTTGTCTTAGATTTGTGGTTGTACACTCTCTAGTTATGATTTTGCACTATGTAATTTTTTATTAACTTTTACCTTTGATTTGGTATTTTTTGAGTCATTTTAGGCCTCCTACAAAGCCCAAATTTCCTTTGGCCTTGGTGGCTCTACCCCTCAACCCCATGCCCTTGAACCCCATAATGGGATCTAACCCTTGACCTTGCAAGGGGTGCTTCCCCTTGACCCTGTTGGGGGATACTGCCCCCAGACCCCCACATCGTGTCCCACTCACCCCAAAGAAATTATAGAGCCAAATAATTTTTTTAGGGTGTTTTATTAAGGCATATTTAATTAACATCTTATTTATCATAGGGGTTATTTTACTAACATCATCTTTTTGTAGGTCATATTTTGGGTCTAACATTTTGTTTTACAAGTTACCCCTCAATAGTGATTTATCATAACTACTAATATTTATATTGTAGGACCCCTATTTTAAGTGCCCTCATCAAACTACTAACTTGTGTGCTTACAAGCTACCTATCAAAGAATATTTTGGGCACTTTAAAATCATTTTTTAAAAATAATTTTAATCATTTTTCCTTATTTATCATTTTCTTATATATATTTTTCCTTGTATATTCTTATTTATCATCTTGTATATAATCACAGATATTAGTCATAATTGATTAATTAATCTTTTGGTCTACCTGTCTATATCTTTAGGGCTATAGTTGGTGTATGCTCTCCCCCTTGCATCCTTTCAATGATTTTTAGGGGATCAAAAACCACCTATAAACCTTCCATATTTTTTTAAATTTTTCTAGGGGCTAGTGACTATGGATTTCACCACCACACACTAGTCTAAACTCCATGTTTTGGTGGAGTCTAAAAATCAAGAGAACTATCATTAAGTGCCAAAGTGAAATTTCCCATAAAGGGTTCTATAGAGTGAGGGGAAGTTAAGCTTAAAGATATAAGGTAGTAAGACAACATTGTATATATACTTAGGCCCCATCATACCTTTGTGTATATAGGGGAGACACCTAGAAACCTTTGTGTATACCTATATTAGGAGGATTTAATCATAAAAGGTGTACTACTACAAGAGTGATTATTATCTTTGAAGTAGACATCAATTGTAAGTGGTTTTAAGAGGGTTTAGTCAATTTTGTAATAGGTCACCAACTTACAGCCTCACCCTTGAAGCTATTGGATGGTGCAAACATTGAGTTACACACCCATTAATTTCCTAGTCATAGGTTTTTGGCTTGCTTGATTGGATGTGTGTTGTGTTAGATCCATACTGTTTATAAGCTAGTCAGCCTTTTACCCCAAATCTATAAATACCTATCTAGGTCTTGCATAAACTCATCTTGTACATATCATCTTTTTCATCATCCCATTGTACATATTATCCTCATATATCCTTGTCATTATCCTTTCCTAGGCTACTTATACCCACTCTTCATTAGTCACATCTCTATCACCTATATCTTGGCTTGTACATCTTGTATCTCATCATCCCTTTGTATATAATTTATTATCTTATACATCCTTGTCCCTTTCCCTACCTCATTTTATTCCATCCTAAATTAGTCATCCCCATATTATTTATCTCATCATTGATCATACCCCACCATCCTATCTCTATCTCATCCTTTCCTTTGTATATCTTTATCCCATCTCTCACCTTGTCTTAATCCCATCCTAGTCTAGTTATATCGCCTAATCATTGAATATACCCTAATCACATCTTATACATCCTTGTCATTATCCCCTTAATACAACCTCATCTCATCACCCCATTTTCTATATTGTTCTTTATACATATTATTCTTGAGTCACCAATCATTAGTCATACTCCATCACATATCTCAATCACATCTTGTATATCCTTATCTTACCCTCTTGCATATACCTTTTACTCTCTTTTATATCATTTTAGACATGTACCATTCTATTCATCACTCATCATTAGTCATACCCCCAATCACTTACATATAATATATCATCCTTTATACCTCCTTGTCATCATCCTCTTGTAAATATTATCTTTTCCCTATCCTAATCTAGTCAACCCATCTTATCCTATCTTGTTATTTGATCATAACCCACCATATCCTCTTTATCTCATCATTGCATTTTATATATCCTTGTCCCATCTGTTGATGGGGAATCAAAGAACAACACACCTGTTCTGATCCCACTTGTTAGGATCTTGCTCCTCAGAAAGAGCACAATATGATTACCACATACAAGCAATTAAACATGCAAAATTAGCCAAAAGCAATAAGTAACTAGAATTCACAAATGACATAGAATATGAGAGACAATACACTATCTTGTATTAATACTCATTCAGAAAGAAAATACAATAAAGAAGATGCCACCTCTTCTCCACACCTCTCAGAAGCTTCCCACACCTCAAGTGTTCAGTAATTTTCTTCAAGAGTTCACTCTCCTACCAAAAATGGTCCTAACACATAACTCACACACAGAATTGGTGTTCACCTCTCCAACCAGTCAGTAATAACCCTGCCAGTACACCAAGTACTTAAAGTACTTCAAGTAGATCTCCCATGAACATGCAACACCCTACAATTCAACAGACCTTACTTACACATGTAGATCTCCTATGATCTTGTAACAACCTGTAACTCAATGATCTTACAATGGAAGGATCTTCCTTACCTTCCTTTTTAGCTCATAATTAAAATACATGTCAATGGGTCTATAAATAGATCCCAGATTGAAACAATAACTTAGACTCTTAGTTTACTAATAATAGACATGCAGCTCAAGACTCAAAATAGCCTTTACATGTAAACAATCAGTTCAACAAACTAACTGTTCGTGCAATGAACAGTTCTAGAACACACAGGTGACCGACGTTGGTCCCTATCTGACTGGTGCTGATCGATGTCAGCCGACTCCCTGCCGATGCCAGTTGCCTTCTGCATTCATCATGATCAATGTTGGTTATACTGCCAACACTGGTACTTTTAGAACTCAGCAACCTCCTCCATGTCTGCATAGTTGAAGCTTTTAGCTCCACAACCTAACACCATCTCCCACCTTGAATTACTCTCATCATAGTCACCTCTTTTATATCCTTTTTCATAGTCTATCTTCTTGTATATTCTCATCATTTGTAATTCCCCCATCCCTCACATATCTTAGTCATCATTTTATATATCCTTGACTTATTCTCTTGTACATATATATATCAAATTGTATATCCTTATCCCATCATATCTCCTTGTACATCCTTGTTATCATATTCTTGTATAGTTTTCATTATCCTATCCCATCTAAAATCTTATCTTCATCCCATCATTGACTGCATCCATATCACCTACATCTTGTCTTATACATCCTTATCTCATCACCTTCTTGTACATACTTTGTACATCTTCATAGTCACATCCTATCATTAGACCCTATCCATCACTTACATATCCTAAACCATATACCATCCACATCTTGTCCTATGTACCTACCCCATCACTTGTCTTGAACTTGTCTTCATCACCCATCTAGTCTACCCCATCCTAATCTTATCTTAGTTAGCTTTTTAAGTCTTAACCTATATCCAAATCATCCCCATCATTACCACACCATCATTTCATAATCACCTATCCTCATACTTATCCTTGTCTCATAATCTTATCACCTTCATCACCTAATCCTAATCCATCCCATCTTGAGTAAAACTAGGTCTTGAGCTAGTCATATCATCCACATCATCCATCATCTTAATCTACTATCGCTTATCACCTAGTCAGATCTCATACCTAGTCTATATCCTATTAGCATCTTGTTACTATATTGGTATCAATATATAAAACCCATAATCATCAATCAATAATCAATCTAGTCACCTTACCTATTTATAAATAACACCCATCATATCATCCTCGTGATAGTTTAAATATAGGCATCCATCAACTTCTCAATCCTTTGTTAGCTTAACAACTAGACATTACTGATAGGTTTTTAACACTTATTACACTATTAGTCTAAAATATAATCCTAATATTTAATCCATTAGTCTATTTCATCCATCATCATCTATCTATCATACTATCTCAGTCCTTCCAACCTACTTTGTTCAAAATAAGCATCTCTAATCCCACATCAACCCCATCATCATCCTCATAGATTTAGACCCATTTCACATAAACCAATACATCTTGGCCAACAAGGATGATGTAATTTTTTTAATCTAAATAAATGGGTGCTCACCTACCTTATAACCTTGATCCCATTTATCCCAAGCCAACATATCATATCCTTCCCCATCAATAACCCCCTAACTCATCAAAATCAAACCCAACATTTCTTGATGTAATCACCCTAATCTATCAATACATAGTAGAGAATAAAAATGAATTCCTCTTATGGCTATGGAAGATGGTTGCTTATTTTATTGATGATTTTAACCCCATAATCCTCAATTCACATCTCAAACTAGTCCACCATCAACCCTTATCCCATTCCCATCCACTATCTACTAACTCTTTTTAAAACCCCTTGTCCCTAATTCATACATATCCATAGTAAAATCCTCCATCTATTAATCATAATACATCCCCACTCACTCATACTTTATCACCCACCACCATGAAATTGGATCCCACTCTCATAGACCAATACATAGTTTCCAACAAGGATGATATCCTCTTGTAGTTCATTAGGATGGGTGTACCGCTTCTTGAAGGTGTTGACCCCTTGAACTTATTACAACTCTAGAAAAAACCCTTTCCCCTTCTATTAAAGGGAATATTATCCTAGCCACCTCACCTGATACTAGCTCACCTACCCAATCATATCAACAATCATTTGATCATAAGTCTAATGCTTCCACATCTAAGTCACACATTGAAGTGGATCCTTATATTCCCCTTCTTATTTCATTGGAATCCCTCTTCAACCAAATTGTCAACATTAACATGACGGTTTATCCACCTATATGAAATCTTGATCCTACTAAGTCTAATCCCTCTTGTTATAAAGCAAACTGATATTATCTTAATTATCAAACTTGGAGGCATTCCATTAAATGATGTCAATTTTTTTGAGATTATGTTCAAGACCTCATTAAACATGGTGGCATAGTAATTGAGGATGAATAAGATGAATTTATATTCCTAAGTGAACAAGAAGAGGAATTTAAATATTCTATTCCCAATCACAATCAAGCCCTTCCCCTTCCAATCTAAGGTCAAGATGTCTTATCTATCTTCCATGATCCCCCCATCTTCAACCACCCCCCCATTCAAAAAAAGTCTATTCCACATAAACCTATTCCTCAAATATCCCATTATTCCTTTTATGGACCTATATTTGCTCAATCCATTATCCCTCTATCATCTTTCTCTCACCCATCATACCAAAAACCTCATGTTGAGAGGAAAATCACAAACATTCACTCCTTTACTCACAACAATGCATCATGTACATCAAAGTCAACATCAAAGTCAAAATAATTTTATCTACCTCAAGAATATGTGTATCACTAGTGTTCAAATCATATTCCACATCAGAATCATCATCCCTTATTGATATTGTAGTAGATGATGATAATGCTTGCTCTTTTGAAGATCTCACATAGGAAGATGAAGTCATAATAGAGTTCTTAAAAGCTTTATCTATAAAAGTTGATTAGAGTGAATCTGATCCTACCTCAGATGTGTGTATTAGTGATCCTTTATATATTCTTGAGGATACTTTCTCTAACATTAAGGCTAGGGATCCTAGTGACCTTTACAAGGACTATGCTACCCATTATCCCCTTAATCCATTACCCAAAATTACTCATCCACTTCACCTCCATAAGCCTGACATCTCATTACATGATGGGATTGAATAAGAACATGCATCATATGATTCCCTTCAACATTTCATAGCATGTGCCATAAATACAAAAATCCAAGACCATCATCCAAAAATCATAAGTCATGATCAAATTGTCTTTGATTCTATCAGTCAAAATATAGCAAAATAAAATCATTGGCCTAATCCAAAAATGTCTTCCCCTAGTGAAGCCAAAAATCTAGCACTAAGGGCTTATCCAAGTCAAAATAATAATATATCAAGTCTAAAATCAACCTCTTATGGTGAAGCCCAAAAATTGGCACCAGGGGTAATCAATGTCAAATCTAATCATTAATTCAAAATAAAGTAAAAATAATAATTATAGAGACAATCATCCTCTTAATGCTTGGATCAAAGTATCAAAAAATCAAAAGGTTTTAGATCCCTTAATCTCATGGAACCAATCTAAATAATCCCCTCCACTCTATCTAGTGGTGTATGCCACTGTTGAACCCCAATTTTGCTCCCCATCTTATCATATAATTCATGATCACATTACTCCCTCCCATCCTATATCCCATCATTATAATCATTACATCCTCCCATTTATACCATATCTCCAATCCTAATGCAACATTGTCCCTCATAAGGTTTACAAAGATACTTAGTCAAATTGTTCAAATGATGCTAAATCAAGAATCAATAAAGGCCACCAAGACATATTTTGAGCATCATATATCCCCAAAATAGGTGTTAGCTAAATATCACCACAATATTGGAAATATTGCATCTTTCCCTTCTCTAATAAATCAATATTTCCAATAAAGTTCAAAAAAATTAAAAAAATCAATCATCCAATGGTGAAAACTAGTGTTTTGGTGCCTTGGGCAAGTACCATGATGAAAACTAGTTTTTGACATCATGGTAAAATAATCTATAATACACATTGTACCTAAACACTTGGGGCAAAATCCACCTTCCTTATCACATCCCTTGTCCATCTTGTCTATATCAACCATCCATGTCTCTTGTCAATCCCCTCCATCACACTCATCATCTTCCATCACATTATGCATCCTATTATGTCCCTCTTTTATTCCTATATTTACCTTCATAAAGACATATAAGGTTTATTGAGACATGTTATCAAACCATCTTGGCATATACTTTAATGGACACTCAGATAACTAAACATCTAGTTCCTTCATGATGTTGTCATTGGAAACCCCTAGCCCATTCTTTCTTCATCCACATCATCTTCATCCTCATGTCACTCATCCATTATTTCATCCATCCTCATCCAAATTTCTAGGCTTGGTATTCACTTTTATAATGACCATATTTGTATAGTGTACATACATATTCCAAAAAAATCCTTAAAATTATGAAATATGTTAAAAACCCTAAAAATCATAAAATCTAAAAAAGACAAAAATAGTCCATTGTGTCTTGTGTTATTCCTAATCCACTTGTCACATCCATCTCCATCCATTTTAATATCTCATATTTGGATACCACATTTCATCTTGGGACTAAATCAGAGTGGTCACCCATATCCCCATATCATCCTAATCCTTTTGGTTAAGTGTTATTAACATGCATAACCTTATCAAATAATTTAATTTGGCACCCATCATTTCCATATCAATGCCTCTTCACACCTAACACCCATCACATCAACTCTTTCATAGTGTGGAATGTACTTGTTCCCATCACTATCTTTTTCATTTTTTTTTCATACCTAGCACCCATCCAATCACTCTTTTATTAGTATGGAAGGTACTTGATCCCATCATCTCCTAATTTCCTTTCTAGATTGAAATCTTATAGGACCTTGATAGTTAGTAATTCTTGGTCATCAATTTTATAAATCACCTTTATCTTCCACTTTATGATTTTATTTAAAGACCAAATACGTATTCAAAGGCCTTATCATGTCATCCATCCTTATGCCAAAACTAGTAGTAACATCTAGTCTATCGATCCTCATCCACATCCTTATCCAAGTCCCAATCTTCATCCATTGCATCATCCTATCCAACATCTAAGTATATTCTTAGTCCAAAACCCCCATCATGATCATTCTAGTCCAACCCATCACCCAATCACTCATCCCATCATTAATAAGACATTGGGACACTGCATGTAAATACTCATGTGTGTTACTTGTTTAATTTATTTGTCTTGTTTGCATGTCTTTTATCATGTATATATCTTGTTTGTCTTATATTTTTGGGAAGTGAATAGGGATTCTATGAAGACACCAAAAGTTCCCTTGAGGATACAGAGTTCACTACTTTCCCATGTACTTTGGCACAATGTCCCCTTGGTCATGCTTGTATCATGGGGTATGCTATCAAGTGACATATCTATTGGATTACTTAGACTATGATTATCCTTATGAAAATCATGATGTATTTATCCCATACACCCTCATCATTTATATAATCATCTTATCATCCATCTTCTCATCATTAATCCAATCCTCTTGAACCAACCAAATAACATCCAACCTTTTATCCTCATCTCATAATCTAGGTCATCATTTTATAATCACTAATCATCATCATAATCATCATCATCATCATCATCATCATCACCATCACCAATTTATAATAAATCAATTATCATTCATCCTCTAATTAGAACTACATCAGCCTAAGGTATTTTTAGACTATGCAAGAAACACTTGGCCACTTTTTAGATCTCAAGGATAAATTGGACACTATCTCCTCTCTCTCACTCCCATGCATGTGTATTTTCTAGGGGAATCATAGTTACTCATTGGTCACTTGATGATATCAATTATTCTCTATAATCATCTACATCATATCATTAAACTTTAGCTTTGAACTACACCTATTATTATTAAATCATCATCTTATCCTAGCCTATAGCTCTCCCTTATATGCATCCTTGCTTGAGATACATCTAAATATTATAACTTTTTAATATTATAATAATCATGTTATGGTTAATTTCATGTTAGGATGTGTCAATAATGATGACACCCATCATCTTTACTCCCTATGCATGTGTCTTTGCCAGAGGCATCATTAATTTGTAGCTCACTACTTAGGTTGATCATCTTCTTCATCTTCTATCTCACATATAGCATCCCATCCCCTTGTCTATCCATTACATCCCAACCCTCATTTATTATTTTGAGTGGCCATCCATCTCATTCTTCCTTGCATGTCCCCTTGAGGAGGCATCATATTCCCTAACATCACCTATTAACATTCCTCCATGACATAGTTTTTATTTAGAAAAACATTACTCTTTTTTTTTTTTGATTCACTCAAAAATTCCATTTCAAAGAGGGGAAAAATGTATGCACCTAAATTATCTTGCCTATATTATCATCACTAATAGAACTATTAGTCGACACTAATTCCACTCATCTTATTTATTCTAATTTATCATGCTAATTTAATCCCCCTTATTAGTCATTTATCTAATAACCCTTTCATTCATCTTCATTTTATAACCTTATTCTATCCAATTTCATCGTTAATTCTTCTAAAAACTCCATTATCCTAATCTAATCCCATTTACCTATTATTTGAGAATTTTAAATTCCTAATAACCCACCTACTATCCTATGCCTAGGCTCTCTTACACACCTAGTCCCTAATTACTCACCTAATACCTATCTAATCCATCAATAATCCTAATTAACCCATAAGAAGGATTATAGAATGATCCAATTATATAATATTCTCTACACTTACCTCTTCTCTCTAGAAGCCTCCAAATCTAGAGGCTTCCAAGAAATTTAAATTCCTTGGATAATCCATAACCCTTGATCTCCTTTCCCTAACTTTGAATCTCAGCCATATATCCCTCCCTCCATTTTATATTTAAAAAACTCCTCTCCTCCATGAGAATCCATCTCAAAATTTCATAACAAATCCATGTCAAACTAATCATCAATCTTGGAAAATTATAAAGTCTCCATGTCCAACTATTAAACTAGAATCTTCATAGGAAATCCATATTAATCTAATCATTCATAAATAATACTTTGATCAATAATCCCTGTCAAAATATAATTCAAGGTAATCCTAATACCAATCCTTTTGTTTTAATTCTATTTAATAATGGTGTAAAACACTTAGCTTTAGGGTTGTAATGCTTATTTTTAATTATATATTCATCTATTTGCATTAGATCTTAATGGTTCTATCACTTTAACTAGGTATTTGGTTATTTTGGGTGATTTAATACATAATACTCAAAAAAATCATCCACACATATATAAAATAAATATTCAACTTAATCAGAACTATAATATTCTAAAGGAAGTATTCATTGATAGCATAATTCAAACCATGAAACATACATCCATAATTGACTATGTAAGTAAATAAATTGAATATAATTATGCACATACTCATATTGAATATTATAATGAAATGCAATAGTATATCCAAATTTTTCTTGAATATATATTCTAAATAAAATGAATAACCATTTTGAAACAAAACCTTCACCTAAAAAAATGGAAAAATGCAGAGACAATTATCATCATATTCAACTATTTAACCAATTCACAAGGCATTTACAAATGTCTAAGATTTGATTTAAAACCTAATACCCATAAAGTATTTGAGACTATTATGAAACATGCATCCATAGTTTTTATATATAAGACATCTTCTACCAGGTATTAAACTGAAAACCAGAACCCATCACTGAAAAAAGATTTAAACCTCAAAGATTTCTAGCTAACACAAAAATGTCTACATATCTTTCACAAAAATAAAAACCCATCTATATGAAACTATAATCTTTTATGAAAAAAACTCAAACATCTTCATGTCTCATAAAAATATGCAAATAGTATCACATAGAAGAATAGAAAACATGAAATATTTTCAAATACGATTAACCACATAAACCATCAACCTAGAAACAAACTTAAAAACTAAAAATATTTTTGAACTACAAACTCATAACCCTCTGCATGCATATCTTATGGTTTTGAAACCATGTAGAATTTTCAAAAATAACTTATGTGACTTCAAGTTTCAAAAAAAACAAATCCCTTAATATTATCATGCACATAGTTTAATATTTCATTTGTATCTCAAATATACTACAAGATTCATATGAGGAAACCAATAAAGAAGGTAATCAACTTAACTTGCCTACAAATGAATTAGATACACCAATCTATATCCTGTATCTTCTTCCCTATTCTTCATTATGTATGCAGAGTTCTACTTTTACTTAAGAGCTTTGTAAGAGTGGATACCCAATGCAAATAACCAACCTTTTGTATGTTCCAAACTCACATTAACCACCTGAGTCTACATGTTCATATTTCATTTGATGTCAACATTGCCATTACTTATTTAGAGGTTTGACCAAATCTAAACAAAATTTTCCAAGTTTATCAGACACTAAACTAGTTCCAAAAGCCTCATTACTGACTAATATCTGATGTATGTATAAAACTTATTAATGCAATGAAATATCCATACCTAAATAAAATCCCAATAAAATCAATCATTTTATCTAGGTATTTACATTATTCCATTTAAAACACATTTGGTGGTATCATCAACTTAGTCTAGTGATATTTGAAACTTGACTTCAAACCAAAGTTCTTCACAATCTTAATTTTATTCAATATATGATAAAAAATTAGATCCACCACCTTAGGAAATCACATCAAGGTGGAATTTATTGATGTAGGAGCATCAACCAAGTTAGTGTATCTCAGTATGTTTTTTAATAATTTGGCTTAAACTAATTTTATAAGTCTAGAAAAGACTCAAGAAGGGTGATTAAGTCATTTAGGTGGTTTTGTGGTTGGGTGTTCTTGGCTTGGGAGAGTTTCTCTCCAAAACACTATTTTGAAAATTTAAATTATGTAAGTGTGGTTAGAAGTAATTTTGGTGTATGGTAAATATTATCATATTGTAAAATGTTATGGTAAGGTCATATGATGATTCTACATAGGTCTAGTAAGGTGTTTCACATAACAAACATGTGGAAAATAACATAAACCAAGAAGGGTAAATGTAACCATTATGTCAAGGTAGTCACTGAGAGGTGGTTATTCAAGAAGGAAATTTTTTGTATCTAATGAGATTTTGGGTTGAGTTAGTGAGTAGTCTCTTTGACATAAGTCAATAGGAAGTTAGGAGATGGGGAAGGTAGAGGTATAGAGTGGTATAAAAAAATGAATAGGATTGAAGAACTCTGTGTTTTCTCTATAAAGAGACAAAATATAAATGTAAATGAATAAAATTAATATTAGTAGAATAATGGAAGTAAACTCTTTTGTGTCAATGTGTTGATATTGATTGGTAAGTACAAGTTGATATGTTGAAGACTAGAGCCTTTTGAAATAGGTATCCTATAGTGTCAATTGTGGAGACTATGACTATGATAAGAATCTTGCATTTACTCATGGATCTAAGAGATTATTAAAGAATGAACTACCTAATTGAAGTGTTCTATGTGTCAAGGTGGATTATAGAGGAAGAAACATACTCCTATTTATGAGATACAATCAAGTAATTGGTAAAACAACAGACCATAAGCATGAATGGAAGTTATTAAAGTATGAACATGGTGTTGAAATACCATATCAAGGATGATAAATTTTATTTAATGCCTTAATACCTTCAGGTAAGACCAATAGACATTCATACCCTATTTTAGTTTATTCATAATCAAGACTATATTGATAGAGCATTCAAAATTTCATGGTTTAAACATGAATAAACGTTATTTAATCAAGTCCTAGGATTTGAAAAGGTGGAATAAGGTTAATTATACCTTTTTATGGTCTTTTAGAAGTTTTAAATAAATAAAGATGCATTAAAATCCCTTTATAACCCTCTCAAGTTGCTATAGATTATATAAACCTTGGATTAGAGTTAAAAATTAAAAAAGTGGAATATATTTTGTTTGCACCAGTGGAATCTGATGAAAATCAATAGTTTTAAGGGTTAGAGCATGCACAAGGATATTTTCAAGATTCTAGATTTGTGCAATCTTTAAAAGTACAATTTTGAGCATTTGAGTGGTAAGGAGTTAATTAGGCCTAGAAGGGCTAATTAATAAAAATAAGGGTTGAGAAAGGAGTGAATCTAGAGGAGTTTGACCATGAAACTTCATAGAGACATATAAGAGGATAGAGGGTTTTTATAAATGTCCTCATATTCTCAATATTCGAAGGTAATGTAGATTAGTCAAAAAAGGCTAGTAGAACTCGAGAGATTATGGGTTTTAGGAGTATAGTAAGGACCTGAGGTTGTAAAGGGGTGTGTGTTATGTTAAGAAAAGTTAGTGAAGTCATATAGAGGATATATATGATAAATAAAGTAACATAAGACCCATATCAAACAATGGGAGGTTTTGGCTTAGTAAAACAAGGAGCATAGTGAAGGTTAGTATAAGAGTAGAATACAAGGGAGCTAGAAGGTGAAAAGAATCAGATGAAAATATTATTATGAGATATATGTAGGGTAAAATATAGAGAAAAATGGAGTCAAAGATGTTCAGTGCCTAGTATCATACATGAGAACCATATCAAGAAGTTGATAGAGAGAAGAGATTATGTAAATTAAATGCATGAGTTAGAGTATGTAGGTGTTAGAGTTGGGTTAGCGAAAGATGAAAGAGTTTATTTACATCATTTGGTATCAGAGTATCATGTTCATGGGAAAATAAGATAAGGAAAGCCAAAAAACAATAAAGGTACTTATTTGTTTGAGTTGTCATTTTATGTTTTGATTTGTTCATGAGATAGTGTGAAGTGTGAATGAAGGTAGAGATTGGTAGTCAACCATGAAGCCATTAAGGCTTGAGAAGAGAAAGAGTTGTTGGAAAGATCAAGAGATTGATATCAAAAGTGAGCTTGAAGAGAGAAAAAGAGTTATCCTAGTGAAAGGACAAGAGAATAAGTATAGGTCTAGGTGAGACCAAGAAATTGAGAGACATCGTAGATAAGATGAAGAAAGATAGAGGAAAGAGGAAATAGGGAAAAGGTGAGTTAAGCTAACACAAAGAAAATATGGCATAAGATGAAATGAATAAGAGATAAATGGAAAAGGAAATTCAAGAAGTGAGGCAAAAATTAGATGAGTTTTTGACCATGATAAAGCAAGTGAGATAAATTGAGAGGCATGTTATGGGTGGGTCATGAGAAAGAAGCCAATCAAGTGGAAAATTAAATTATAGATAAAGAGGAGGTAAGTGAAATCAATGAGTGAGGAAATAAGGTAGAAAAATTTGATATGAAAACAACTTAAGAATGAAATGATGAGGTCTAGGATGAGTGAACATCCAAGTGAGGAAGAATATGAAGGTAAATAACACCTTGAGATGGATGATATCAACTTGAGTGAAGGAAAAAAACCTAGTGAAATATAGATATGTGATGGGAATGATAAAGTAGAATCATATTAGTTTGAAGGCCTATTTGAAGGCTTGGAAGATGAAGTATTGGTGAAGGATAAAGTATTATAATCTAATTATCAGTTTATTAATAAATGTCAAGATAAATTATAGGTATAACTATCGACCATAGATGAAGCATTAAATGGTGAAGTGGTGGAAAATGAAGAGAAGATAGTTACAACAGTTGAAGGCCTCATGAAAGAGGATAAAGAACATGAAAATAAAGCATTATTGGTAACATGGTAATAGAATGAATAATATAGGAAAGATATTTCCATTATTTTTGGTGAAAGCATGTAGGTGATGATAATTTAAGGAGAGATAACATGTATAATAATAGTGTTTTGGGGAATATACAACCCATATGTCAGAGGCAAAGAGGAAATCATGATTGTACATCAAGTGCTAATTGGAGAAAACAAGTAAGAAGATAGACTAATCTATGAAAGAGGAAAACACGAGAGTGAAGAAGAGGAACATATAAGTCATGATGGAGTAATATTAGCAAAGGATGACACCAAAAACCTAAATTAGAATACATAAGAAAAAGTACATCAGTTAATTATTTCTTCCCTAGGAGTATGATGTAAGAACATCAACCAAATCAATGTATCTCAATATGTTTTGTTGTCATTTGGATTAAATTGATGTTAGAAGTAATGAAAAGAGCCAATAAGTGATATTAATTCATTTAGGTGGTCTTGTGGTTGGGTGTTCTTGGCTTGGGAGTGTTTCCCACCAAAACACTATTTTGAAAATTTGAATTATATAAGTGTGGTTAGAAGCAATTTTGGTATATGGTAAATAGTGTCATATTGTCAAATGTTATGGTAAGGTCATATAATGAGTCTAGATAGGTATATTAAGGTGTTTCATGTACAATAAATGTGGAAAATAGAATAAACCAAGAAGGGTAAATGTAACCATTGTGTCAAGGTAGTTACGTGAGAGGTGGTTATTCAAGAAGGTAGTTTATTATATGTAAAGAGATTTTGGGTTGAGATAGTGATTATTATCATAGGGATAAGTAAATATGAAGTTATAATGAGGAAGCTAGGATATGGGGAATGAAGAGGTACAGAGTGGTAAAAAAAATGAATAAGATTGAAGAACTCTATGTTTTCTCTCTAAGGAGCCATAATAAAAATTTAAATGAATAAAATTAATATCAGTAGAATAATGGAAGTAAAATAGTTTATGTTAATGACTTGATATTTATTGGTAAGTGAAAATTTATATGTTGAATACTAGAACCTTTAGAAACAGGTATTCTCTAGTGTCAATTGTGGAGACTGTGACTGTGACAAGAATCTTACATTTACTTATGGAGCTAAGAGGTTAATAAGGAGTTAAATGACTAATTAAAGTGTTTTGTGTGTCAAGGTGGATCATATAATAATAAAAATACTCATATGGTGTATTAAGGTATATACATTCTATTTTCATTTTCCATAGTTTTAAAGTTTCAACAGAATACACTCTGTGTGTACTCTATTTATGAGACACAATCAAGTAATTGGTACAACAATAGACCATAAGAATGAAGATAAGTTATTAAAGTATGAAAATTGTGTTTAAATACCATATCAAGGATGACAAAGTTTATGGAATTCCTTAATACCTTTAGGTAAGACCAATAGACATTCATACCCTATTCTAGTTTGTTTACAGTCAAGTCTGTATTGATAAAGCATTGAAAATTTCATGGTTTGAACCTGAATAGACAATATTTAATCAAGGAAAAAGATTTTAAAATGTGTAATAAGGTTTATTAGACATTTTTATGGTCTTTTTGAAGTTTTAAAGCATTAAAAATGCATTAAAATCCCTTTGAAGCCCTCAGGTTGCTACAGACTGTAAAAACCCTAAATTAGGGTTAAAACTAAAAAAATGGAATATTTTTTTTACACTAGTGGAATAAAATGATAATTGGTATTTTTAAGGTTTATATCATGCATAAGGATATTTTTAATATTTTAGACATGCATGGTCCTTTAAACTACAATTTTGAGCATCTAAGTGGTAAGCATGAGTTAATTAAGCTTAGAAGGGCTTATTAACAAAAATAAGGGTTGATAAATGAGTGAAGATAGAGGATTTTGACCATTAAAATTCATGGAAACCTATAAGAGGATAGAGGGTGTTGGTAAATGTCCTCATATTCTCAAGATTCAAAGGTACATGTCCATAGAATACAAATTGGTCAAAAAAAGGCTAGTATAACTAAAGAGAGATTATGGATTTGAGGATTATAGTAAGGACTTTAGGTTTTAAATGGGTGTTTTTTGTGTTTAGATGAGTTATTGAATTCATATATATGCTAAATAAAGTATGCATAAGACCCAAATCAAGCAATGGGAGGTTTTAGCCTAGTGAAGCAAGGAGCCTAGTGAAGGGTAGTGTAAGAGGAGAATGCAAGGCAGATAAGAGGTGAAAATAATGAAATGAATGAGATTAAAATGTGATTTCAAGATGTATGTAGGGTAAAAGATAGATAATAAAAGGAGTCAAATATGTTTAGTGCCTAGTATCATGCATGAGAACCATATCAAGAAGTTGACAGAGAGAAGAGATTATGTAGATTGAATGCATGATTTGGAGTATGTAGGTGTAAAATTTGGGTTATTAGAGGATGAAAGAGTTTATATTCATCATTTACCAACTTAACACTTACATTTTTTTAATATAAATTTATACTTTAATATCAATATGTTTAAGTTATATGTTAGATTGAAATCAAATATATAATATTAATGCTTTGATAATACAATCATAAATTCCATAAATAAAATGGAAAAAATACTAAGTATATATAAGGTAAATGATATCAAAGTTTCATATAATTCTCACTTATATTGGAACTTATGATTAAGCCAATCATAAGAAATGTTTGAACCATCACCTCATTGATCAACCTCCTCATATAAAATAAACCATATCTTACAAATATCTTCATCATACATCTATATTAATGAAAAAATACATAATTTATATATGAAATAGACAAATTATAACCAAAGTTATCACTACTCAAATGACCAAGTCAAATTATTCACAATTATCAATCTGTACATCTTATGCATATAGATACTAAATGCATTTTCATTATATCATACTTATGCTTTTGAAACCACTTCTTAATGTTAGAGTAATTTTTTTTAATTAAATTCAATAGGCATCATATTTATTTGACATAATAATGCATATTCAAAATGAAAAAATTTGACTAAAAACCCCATAAGAAGTTTTAGATGTCTTGACATTAGTCATCAATATGGAAAAAAATGTAACTACACTCAAATTTTTAGAAGAAAGGGGTCCCAAAAATAGGCATAACATTGATGACCTTACTAGCCAATTACAATAATAAAATGGTGTATCAATGATAAATTTCTTATTAAAAGATGAATTACCTAAGAGTGTGATCCATATTTAATTATTTCTTAGGTAGCTATACATAAACCCCTTTAATAAATATAATTTTAAAACTGATGAAATTTTTATTTAATGTGGCACAAAAAATGGGATATGTTAGAAAGGGAAATTTAGCTAGATATAAAATCAAATGAAAAAACCTCAAATTCAAATTGTAAAAATCAATAATGGTTTTACTCATTTATAACCAGTTCATATTAAATTTATAAAGAAAAAAATCTAAACTTTATCATGTAAAATATCTTAACATAATTGATATACTTACAATGATATGATAGATTCCATGTTATTTCCTTGAGCATAGTGAATACTTCACCGGTGTAACCAATATTGATCCATTCAAATTAAAAGAGCAACAAAAGGTAAATGAAACAAGCCAAAAAGAAAACAAACAAAAGAGAAATGAAAAGAAAATGAGAAAGAACTATTGATACAACAAATTTAAATTATTTCAATTGATTGAATAGTGCAAATAATTTTCATCCATATCTTGTAAATGAAAGGCATTTTTCCTAAGTATAAAATCAATTTTATACAAACCCAACCAAATAGAATCAAATTTATGGTGTTTACGTACATCTTCATGTGTTTTTTCCCAATAAATGACAAGATCATCTACTTTAAATTTTTTATTAGATATATTTTTGTTAAAAAAAATATTTAACTTTTCCTTAGCCTTATTTAATTTACGTAATTTATTACATTTATCTTCATCTAAGACTATTAAATCATCAAGTCTTTATTCAATTAAATTATTATTTACTGATAAATATTATAAAGTAGTATGAGCAGAAGAAATTTGAAGTTCAATTGTTAATGTGGCTTCAAATCCATAAGCCAACATGAAGGGTGAATAACATGTAGCTAATTTACCAATAGTACAATCAACCCATAATATCTCAAAAATCTTAAGATTTCACTTCCTTTTACTCTCATAAACTATTTTCTTCATAATATAAATCAAATTTTTATTTGTTGATTTAGTCTATCCATTAACTTGAGGATAATACTTTGATGAATGACTTGAAATAATAGAATAACATCTTAAAAAATCTAAATATTCATTAGAGATTAATTGAGGACCATTATCTAAAATAAATTCATATAGAATGCCAAATTTAGATAAAAATTGATTTTTAAAGAATGAAACGACTTCATTTATAATAGAACTTTTAAGTGATTTTGCCTTCATCCATTTCATAAAATAATTGGTAGCAGTTAGAATATATTGATGTCCAATAGAAGAAGGTAGATGAATATCTAAAATAAAATAAATTCCTTATTTAGTAAATGGTTTTTTAGGAATTATAGGTTTTAAGGGCATTATTGGTAATCTAATCCTACCAATAAAAAGTTGACATTGCATGCATAAACAAACTAGCTTATAAATATTGTGAAATAACATAGGCCAATAATAATCCACATGCAAAATTTTATAAGGTTTAGTTTTTTTGCATTATAAAACTATAAATTCGTCATGACATCCTATAAGAACATTTTGTGTTTGATCATAGGTTAGACATATTAAAAATACACCATATCTATTTCTATAAAGAAAAAAAATCTAACAAACAAAATTTTAAATCTTGGAATCTCAAATATTTTCTTTGTCTTTTATCTAACTTATCAGGACAAGTATGATTTTAGAAGTAATAAACTAAGTCATGATACCAATCATCTTCAGTTAAAAAAAATCTCAGTCATTCATTTTGTGTCCAAACTTTTTTTTTTTGAAAACTCAACAACCTTCATAATCTAAAAATGAGGTTTAGTGTTCAATGAATCATCAATAGATAGGACAAAAACATTTATATTAGAAGAAACAATTTTAGCTAAATATTTTTCCAAATCATTTGATTTTATAATTTTATAAGTTTCAAATTCAATATCAAACTCTTAGATTATCAAAATCTATTTTGTTAAGCTACCTTGAATAGTTGGTTGTTTCAAAAGATAGGACAAAAGAGATTCATTTGATCTTACAACCACCTTATTTCCTATCAATAGCTAACAAAATTTGTTTAATGAATAAACTAAAGATAAATTAAAATTTTAAATGAGGGGGTACCTTATTTATGTATATTTCTAAACCTGATTCATATAACCAATAGTTTTTCATCATTATTTTCATCACCTTGAGTGATCACAACACCTATGGATTTGTCTATTTAATTCACATAAAGAATGAAAGGTTTAGCTAAAACTAGGCTTAAAAAATACAAGTGCACTTACAATGACATTTTTAACATTGTTAAAGTTAGAATTGCTCCTGCATCCCACACATATGATTGATTTTTATTTAGAAAAATATTTAGTGGATTAGATTTATTAGAAAAATATGATATGAATTTACATACAAAATCAATTTTACCAAAGAAAGATCTAAGAACTAGATTGGTATTTAGGTGGTGGTATCTCTTTAATTACTTTAATATGTTTAAGATTAATCAAAATACCATCTTTAAAAATAATATGTCCTGATAAATTTCCTTCAATAACACTAAAGATAGATTTCTTAGGGTTTAGATAAATTCCATACTTTCTACATCTTGTGAAAACTTCATAAAGATGATATAAATGCTTATTTCTCTTTTTAGAATGGACTATAAGGTCATGTGAGTAAATTTGAATGATAATACCAATTAAATCATCAAAATCTACATGCATAGGTCTCTAAAAATTAGTACCTACATTCATGAGACTAAAAGGTATCTTATTAAAAGTAAAATTTCCTCTTCGAGTACTGAAAGTTATCTTATGTCTATCATTTGGACTGACAAATATTTGATTATAACTTGATAATCTATCAAGTGAAGACATCATTTTAGATTCTATAACTTGTTACAAGATTTGATCAATACTTGGAAGAGGGAAATTATCCTTTACACTAGCCTTGTTTAAATATTTGAAGTTTGAACACAATCTAATATCATCATTCTTTTTATAGATAGGTACTAAAGTAGCTACCCATTTAAGATATTTTATAGGAAAAATGACATCACCATCAATCATCTTATCAATCTCTTTGTTGATTGTCTTCCAACAAAGGGATTATTCTTATTAATTTCAACCTGATAGGTTTAATACTAGATTTTATAGGGATATCGTGTCTGATAATATTAGTATCATAACCTTTTAGGTCTTTATATGACCATGAAAAAAGACAAATGAAATATTTAATAAATTTAATGAAATTTAATTTCTCATTAGGTGCAGATTTTATTCTCAAATAAACAAATTTTGGATCCTTTTTAGTTCTTAGATTAATTAGAATAGTCTCTCTAATTATTATTCTAAAAGGATCTTCAGTCTGTGATATCCTAGGTTGTTCATTTGAAGTAAACATTAATTACAAACTCACCAAACCAATAGGTAATTTATTAATATTCAAATACAAACAATCTCCATAGTTAAGTGCATAATCATCATTATCAAAATAATTATCTTTTATAAAAGCATCAATGTATTCGTCACAACTAAAAATACACTAATTTTTATTTAAATTGGAATTTTAGGTCTAATATTTTTAAAAAATAAAAAATAAACAATAGGTTCAATTTCACTCAAAGTGGGATTATAGGCAAAAACAATGAGCTATCATCTCAAACATTGAATTCTCTAAGTATGTGAGTGATATTAAAGGATTCAAAATTTTCAAGTAAGGCCCAAATATTTTGAGTTATCGATGAAGATGAGTTTGATTTGTTTTATAAACTTTCATTGTCAAATGATTAATTCAACATCACTAAAGACTTCTAATTATTTAACACTTAGTTCAATGATTTTTTCTAGACCTAAATATAAGACTTCAAATTATTTTGTGTTATTAGTAGTAACAAATGATAATTTATAAGTATAGTGAAACATTTTATGTATAGGAGAAGTAAGATAAATTATAGAACCACTACCAGCATGTAAACAAACACCATCCAAATATCAAGATGGCAAATTATTTTTGAAAATAAAATTTACTACTATTTTTAAGGTTCATCTAGAGTTAAAAAATCATATGTACTAATTCCTATTTCTACGCAGGTGACAATAGGAGGTAAAGAATCAATAGGATTACTAAACCAATCCTCTCTTTGAATAAAGGCAATCTCATTTCCTATTAGAACTCAAGTTATATCTTTTATGACAAATTCACGAGTTGATTTTAATGAATGCTCTACCTAGAATCATGGCATAATTACTAAGAATATCTAAAATTTGAATGTTAGTCATACACTTAATCCTTTCATCTTGTGCAATTTTGATAACAAGATATTAAAACTTACCATACATTTTTATAAGAACCTGTAAGTTTCTTATTATTTATTTCATAAAAAATGCCTAATTTATTAATAATAAATTTTTGGCATTATATTGTTTGATGCACTAGTGTCTAAAACATAAATATGTATGATTTTATCCATAATTTTGACAAATACATAAAAAGGAGGTATGTAATCAGTAGGAAGATCATATATCTAAGAAAAAATAGCATAATGATGTTGTTCATGATTTTTATATTCTTCTTTAAATCTTAAAACATCCTTAGAATTTGGATTTTTAATAGCGTCATTTATTTTATCAAGCTATTTTAATAAACCAATAGCTTGTAATAATAAAAATCTTATTGTATGATAGCCAAATCATCAATGATATTATAAGCTCCTACATCTAAATGACATATATGTGTATAATTTTTGGGATTATAAAGAGGGTATTGAGGATTATTAAATCTAGTAGATAAAGGATTATTTTGTGGGGAACTAATTATAGAATGATTATATTGAGAATTCTTCTACTTACCTTTGCCTTTATCAAGATTTTTAAAAGAAGATTGATTGTTAGTTGTGTTATCTTTCTAATTAGAATAATCCTTTTGCCTTGTATTTACAAATCTTATTTGATCTCAATAATCCTTAGTCCCACACATATTTATATTGTCAAGAAGGTCAATATAAATACTATCATTTCCTTGAATTTATCTTTTAAATTTATGCATAGATATACATGTGTTTAGATCATGATCCAATTCACAAAAAATATAATAATAAAGTTTTTATTCCTTTTACCTTTTTGAGGAAATGAAGATTTACCTGATGAAGAAGGCTTATCATCCAATTATCTTTTAACGATGACCAACTGATTGCTAAGACTATGTATGACTTTTAAAATTTATACATTATCAAAATTTAAACATGTTGTAATTTTATCATTAAAATCAACATGTTTTATTTTATTTTCATATTCAATAGAAAAAATTATAAATTCATCACAATCCTTAATGTCTTTATCTTTCAAATCCATTTTGTATTTTAAAGGTAAAGCATTAAAAAAATATAGTCCACACAATCTTTTTGCAGGCCTAACTTCATGTGGGATCTTGTTTTATAATTTAATAAATCTCTGAATGAAATGATAAATGGTCTCTCCTGGATCTATAGAAATATTTATTAATTCATTAAATAGATCCAAATATTGCTTAGGTTTACCAAATCAAAATTTTATCCATTCTTTAATATCATTTCATTGCTAATTATGCCATAGGGAAGACTGATAAAAGATTGATAAGCTTTCCCTCTAATGTTTGAGAAAAAAATCTAAGAGAAACATTTTCATTTACAATACCTAAAGTTGTAAAAATTAATCTAAAAGTATCTAAATTCTCTTCCCATGATTCATCAGAACTTCTTGAGAGCTTATGAATATTAAAAACTTTTAATGAAAGAACCAAGATGGGCATCAATATTGATATGATTTCTATGAATCTAAGGATTAGCTAAAGGCTGATCTACCTCATCAAAAAAATATAGTTCATTATCTATTGCATCAAATTGATTTCTATCCACTTAGAGACCTTGAATCAGGGCTTGAGCTCTCTATTATATTGGTTGAATTTGTGGACTTTGTTCTTCTATTTGAATTTTTAATGGATTCTACTATTAGACTAGGTTTATTTAACTCTAAATTTTTATTAATATCAGTAGGATAAATATTATCTTCAAGATGACAACAGTCATAAATATAATGAACCCTAGATTAATGATTAAAAATAATAATCTCCTCTCTTTCTCATCTAATTCATTGATTAATTTTCTAAAAATGGTACTCTATCTAACATGAAAGACTTGATTCTACTTCATTGATTTCTTCTTTTTCTTGTTCCTGATTAATGACTTTGATAATATGAGGTAAATCATAATTTTTTTATACCACTTAAAATGAGTTATATTAAAATAAATATTAACTTGGTCATAAACAATATCAATCAAAGGCTTGTGTTATTGGAGGAGTGTAACAACCCCTCAAGTTATACTTAAGAAAATGTAGTAATGTATTTTAAACAATTAATTCACATTCATTCCATAGATATAAAAAATACAATATCACTAAAGCATACTAATATAAATAGTAATTCAAATTTAAATATTGCATACCATATAAATCTTATACAATTCCATCGAAAGCCAAATACAATAGGACATAGTTATGACTAGTATGATAATACAACATTTACTAATCAAATATATAAGTACATAATATAATTACATTAATTCATGCATAAAATGTTATACAATTATGGATACCAAGCTCTTTGGAGCTCAATTCAAATTGACTCATGTTTCACTAATAATTTCAAGTATCATCTCTAGGTAGTACTATAGTGGAGGAAGGAGAGAATCATCCGAGTGATTTACCACACCAATCATGGAACAATGATCCCCCACACAATCCCCTATTAGGAAACGGCCCTCCCTTTATGGATAGGTAGATAGAATGGTATGATAAATCTAGTGAGATGTGCTAGTACCTTGTGTGTTATAATATTTCTCAAAACATGTAGTGTACCAAAAAAAATCTATTCTAATATGATATCGCACAACATAAAATCAAACATATGAATGAATATATATATAATATTACTTTGGTTAAAGTTTTCAAATAATATATGATCATTTAGATTGGTTAATTCATAATACACCATTTGATCATATTATCTATTGGTGGTACTACCTAGGCTAGTGGAATCCATCTCACCACCAATTAGTATCATCAATACATATGTCATAATATGTAACTCAAAGACTCATATAGATTAAATTATCCTAGAAATAATATCACATCACAAGATAAATAAGGAGAAAGATATATATGAACATAATCATCTACACATGAATGGGTCTTAGCTTAAAATCAATTCCAAAATAGAAATAATGACCACTATTTATACCACCCAAGAAAAATACCTAATAAATTATAGACTACTTCAAATATATCTAAGTAAGTATACCTCAAGACAACCCATATTAACTTATTCTGATGTTCTTAGGAATTCTAATAATACAAAGTAGTCATATAAACATGGAAACATACACTCATATTCAAACAAGCATAACTATAACAAATAAATCATACAATACATATAATTATATATTAACATTCATTATAACTATAAATATTATATGCACACCTAAATTATATCGTACCAAATGCTATAACACATATTATTCAAGTAACGACCAATACATATATGTTTATTTAGGTGTGGGTCAAATACAATATGTACCATCTAGGTAATTTTCACACTGTAGAACTTTATGACATCCCATACTGTCATATCTCATCATGCATGATTTCCCTACCCAAATATAAAAATACAATTTTACATTTTAATTATTTAACAAGCAAGTACAAGACTATACCATCTGAATATATCCTAGATTTTACTACACAATA
The DNA here is from genome assembly GCA_037957365.1 of Torreya grandis. Taxonomy (NCBI): domain Eukaryota; kingdom Viridiplantae; phylum Streptophyta; class Pinopsida; order Cupressales; family Taxaceae; genus Torreya; species Torreya grandis. The sequence continues at coordinate 951,434 of JARHVA010003715.1, forward strand.
ATAAATAGACATAACAAAATACCTAGGTACATATCTCGATGCACTAATTTATGTTACAAAAATCTAATTACTTCTACATATTATTAACTTCACAATATGTATTGTACAAAGGTTTTCAATTCCAATAGCATATATTTATACTAACAGTTATTTAAAACACAAGTCAAGGTTTTAAAAGGTTTCATAATAGTTTAGTAAAATCTTATATTAAAAACATATATATATATATATATATATATATATATATATATATATATATATATATATATATATATATATATATATATATATATATATATATAGCTAAGTTTACTAAGTAATCTGATCACCTTATAACTGATCCGTATAGGTAAAGTTCAACTAGTTCATGCTAAACTATAAATAACTATTATCACATTACACTCTCAAGATATCTTAGAAGGGATTAAAACATATGCCATCCATCTTTTATTATTTTTAAACTTCCTAAACATATATATACATAAAAAAACCTTTATCAAAATCCCAATATAGTTGTTTTGATACTAATATGATCAAGTATTGATCATCTTTACAACTCTAGCAATATTATAACCATTATATTTTAAATGGTGATTCTATTACTTTATAATAAAATATGTATAAACATTATATTATATAATGTTTTAACAATACAAGTTAATTATAAATTATCATTAATAATTATTAACACCTAATTAATATAACAAATCACTTTTATAAATAAATTAGACTCCATCTTTTATTACTTATTTCAATCCAAATACATAGAGCATTCCAACATTGATTCCAGATTAAAAGGGAGGGATATTGCAAGAAGCAAATAACAAACCGATCATGACTTGGGCTGGTAGCCCTACTCAGCTGGCCGTGTATCTAATTAAGTAACCCACATTACAAAAATCTAAGTCAAAATAAATTTCTAGCCAACACTCGATCTTGCATTAAGGGGAAAGCATAGTTTTCCATGCACATTAACTATGGCCATAAAATTTAGAAAACTATACTTCACATAAAGAATAAAATGCTACATAATTATGATCCTATATTATTAAATAACTCACATACAATAATTAAGGTGAAACTAAGTATAGGATAATGCTCTCAATATTTATACTCCAACTTAAAAAGTATTAAAACAAAGGTATTGACAATTTAAAACACAAGTTTTATTATATGATACTTATATGATCCTCTGTCTTACCATAATGGGATGCAATCCATTTTAAGACAACATTCAAGTCTTGAGGAGATAACTGCATCATGGTAATTTAATATGCTTCTCTTAACTTTGCAATCCAACTTTAAAAGAATGAGATGCAAGGTTTGAGATAGAACATAGCTTTATCAAAATACACTAGCCATTATATTTAAATTCTAATTAAAAGGATGTAGCTCTATAAACTCAACATGAAGGGTTAAAAATAATTCAATGAATTAATTTAAATGACAACATAGACTATAAAAATATAAAAATAGTCAAATTACATAATCAATATGCAAGCCCCTCACTATGTAGGCCCTAAGGGATTCATCACATATTTTTAATTACTATGCTGCACTTATAAAAATTGATTCAAGTTTAAAATTCATCAGTTATTGATAAAAAATGTAACGTTCATACAATACATAGGCCAAAAAATAAGCAACATAGGTTAAAAGAGTGAAACAACATTTGAAGTATATAATACACAATAATTAAAGGTTATTGAGGGGGACACAACTAAACAAACACCATATAGGTACCAAAAAATAAGATGTAGGTTCAGGTAAACAAAATGTAGGAATATTATATTAAAATGTAGCCCTTAATAAAGAGACATAGACTAATTACAAAATGTAGGTTTAAGAAATATAAAATGCTAGCTTTTCAAAACTAAATACAATAAAACAAAACACTGATATATTGAAATATGATGTTGCCCCAAAAAATCAAAGCACTAATATTACTAAAATAGGAGACATGATGAAGGTTATAAATACATCTATCTGTATAAACTCAGTGATTTTAATTAAGAACACTGTCTCTTATAATTGAAATGTAGATCTCTATCTACTATAATTCTATTCTCTTTCAATGTAGACTAGCTAAGTTTAGATGCAAACAAAAAATATATAATGCATATAAACAATATGATACTCCTACCAAACTAAATTTAATACATAGCTTAGCAAGAATAAAATGAAGAAATATAATTATCTCAACTTAACCAATATAAATTCTTCTACAAAGCTCTTAAAATAACTGTTTGCATTAGGAAGATACACCTTTCTCCTTCATTTTCCTTTTTTCCATATCTTTATGTGTCTCCTAATTTCAAAAATTCCTCCCTTATTTATAAAACAATCTCCCTTCTGAATTTTATGCTTCCTCCTTTTACATGTAAATTCTCTAAATTTATTTATCCATGCAAGTTAATATAATAATCTAGCTTTATCTCTATCATCTTCAAATCATGTCCTTGAATTTTCTATGCCATTCTTTGTTTACTCCATTTCTACTTAAGTTCTTACAATAATTAATTATATCTTTATTTTTTAATTTTCAAATAAATTCCTACATGGTGCCCAAACTCAACTTCTAAATTTAATAACTATAGTTAAACCTTCTTTCTAGCCATAGTTAACTCCTAAAACTATTTAAAATAATTTCATGCATAATTTCATTTTTTACTTTTAAATTATATTATCACAACTTCTATGCAATTTTGAAAATAATAATAAATAATTATTTAATAAAAAGGTAAAATAAATCATTAATTGCATTTTACCTGTAAGATAATTATTTTCACAATAATTATATCTATTAACACTAATATTATTTTTCTAGACTAAAATAAAAAACTAAATAAATTAGGTTAAATAAATTAAATACATACTAAAACTAATTTCACATACATAAATATAATAGCAATAAATAATTAACAATTACGCACTACCATTTATGCCTATCATTTAATATCTACTGTGCATGTGTGTGTAGGGTCAGTAACATTTCCCACTAATATTTCCCCCAATCACTCCATCTAGCTGACCCTCTCTAATGATGCTCTCCCTCATCAAGCTCTGAGGGTATGACCTATCTTACATCTACCTCACAATAAATATATAGTTTTTTTGAGTCATCATAAACTAATGATATGAAACTAACAATCAGACATCTTTAATGTGCATAATTATAAAAATATAATTATCATAAAATGTATATAAATCAATAATATCACCATCCCAAACTAGTATATCTCAAAATACTCAAATTAAAGTAATGTAAATAAAATATTAATCATATTAATCACCGATTAAATGTTTATTTAGCATAAAGTGAAATCAGGATGCGACATCATCCCCTTAAAATTGGTCATCATGTCGATGACTGTTATTCAAGAAAAAAAATTGATTAATAAATAGATTCTAACAATATAAAAATATATCATCAATATCCATATCATGCAATTAAATGCAAAATTTACCTAAATAACATAAACTAGTTCTCCTAATTAGCACTATTCTTAGAGAATTGGTTTCACTAAACCCTACTCTATGATAATTCTTTTTATGCAAACAAGTTTTAGAAAAAGTCACTTTATGTTGATTGGTTCTATCATGACCACCCCAAGGTCCAGAACCACAATAAAAGTCTAATAGTAACTCAAAAACAATTTCATTGCTAGTTCAACAACATATGATTTCATCTCAGAAGTCAAAACAAATGATCATTCAACTAAATTTGATAAGGTCAACCTATTAAGTCCTAAATTTGACAAGTTTAATTGTCAGATTCAACTTAGTATTAATTAAGTCAATGTGAGGCTAAGTAACATACCATCGTATTACTAAGAACTCATGTTCCTATTTCACCAATTATCCCTCACATATCCATGATTAGATGATCTTCAAAAGGTACACAAGGTTCACAAATCTATTCTAATAGATCATAAAAAGTAATGCTATGTGATAAAATATTCCATATGTACTAACATACACATAAGAGAAATCATACAATCATCCTGAGATTGAATTAAGTTACTACTAATCAACCATAACTAGTATCATATACTGTAACTAATTTATAGCATTATATTCATAGTAAAAATAAATAATATCATAACTAATATAATATACAAAGGTTAAGGATTATTCCATCCTTAATACCTTACAAGCGAGACAATTTCTCTTTGCTTATACAATAATTAAAAAGTTTATATCAACCCTTAGGCTTACGAATATGTTCTACACATTGTATACCTTACTTGCTCTTGGCAAAAGGTAAGCATTGTACTCTTTAGAATAATAATCTAACAAAGGTATTTAATAACATAATAGTTATAATCAACTATAGTAGAAATTCATTATTAGCCACTCCTTGTGATCAAGTCTATGAGTTAGATAAAATGATGACTCTAAAAATCCACAATTTAGAAAGTAGATAACTATCATCACATAAAACAAAACTTTTTACATACCCTCACATGGTAGAAGGTAACATTTCAATCTAAGTTGCCAAATCACTATCACTTACCATATTTCAAGTGTAGTATCATAAACTACTTGTATAACTTGGAAAGAAAATATGAACCATAAGGATGCATCAATCTATCCAATCTTATAGCCTCTATCAACAATAAATAGAAAACACTATCCCATGAACTCAAGGGAATAAAAAAACAATTCAAAAATAAGTTTATGACTATAGAAACTCTAAATCAACATCTTGAAAATATAAATCTTCTCAGTAGCTTAGAATGATGTAAGAGGAGAGTAAAAACATAACAAATCACCTCTAAGATAAATAAGAAAGATAATACTTCTCCCAAGTCCATAAAAAATATAAGGATGCTAAAATAAATAACAAATCCTAACATTAAGGAATACACAATTAGGATGTCTACACTCAACTATAGGAAAATTTACACTACACTCGGTGGTGCCACTCTAGAATGGTAATACAAGATTTCCATTCCTAAGATATATGTAAGTAAGACACACAAATAATGCATAAATACTTAAGTGAGAAGCACTCTATTGTTTTAAAACACTCACAAAACACAAAACATAAATGGTGAAGGTAATTCAAGAAAGGAAATCATATTCGAAGTGTAGGTGTTCGATTTAAAAGATCAAGAATATGGTAGGAAACTCTTGTTCATAATTCAAGAACTAAGCTATGCACTCTCCTACCTAAAACTGTACACAACCATCACCAATGAAACACTCAATAAACCAACCATTTAAGAAATCTTAAGTGGGTACAAATGTTCTATAGGAAAATTTACATTCTAGAATGGTATCATAGGATTTACATTCCTAAGATTTGTGTAAAACACAAAAATAATGTATAAATACTTAAGTGAGAAGCACTCCATGCTTTTAAAACACTCACAAAACATAAAACATAAATGGTGAAGGCAATTCAAGAAAGGTAATCATACTCAAGTTGTTCAATATAAAAGATCAAGAATATGGTAGGAAACTCTTGTTCACAATTCAAGAACTAAGCTATGCACTCTCTTACCCAACATCATACAAAACCATCACCAATGAGACACTCGGTCAATTAACCCTTTATGAAATATTAAAAGGGTATGAATTCTCTAAGGTATATACTCAATGCACCATACATACATTCTCAATTCTCCTCTCTGATAGGTAGGATGATATGAAAATGCTAATGGACTCATTAGGTCCTAGAGTTCGAGCCAAAACTATGATACCAAATGTAATAACCCCTTAAGTTGTACTTATAAAAGGTATTACTTTTTTTTAATAGTTACTTCACATTCATTCCACAAATATAACCAATATAATATAACTAAATTGTAACTAATGGCAATAGTACTTTGAATTCAAATACAACATACCATATGAATCTTATAAAACTCCACCACAAGCCAAATATAATAAGACACAATTATGTATTGTATAATAATACAACATTTTCTAATCAAATATACAAGTACTTAATATAATTAAACTACTTTAAGCATATGGCCTCATATAATAATAGATACCAAACTCTCTGGAGCTTGAGTCAAATCAACTCATGTATCGTTGATAATCTTAAGTATCATCTCCAAGTAGTACTATAGTTAAGGAGGGAGAGCATAATCAGAGTGCTTTACCACACCAACTATGGACCAATGATTCCCCACACAATCCCCTATCAAAAAATGGTCCTCCCTTCATGGTAGGTAGATATAACAATGTAAGAAATCCAATGAGATGTGCTAGTAACTTGTGTGATATAAGATTCATAAAAATATGTAATGTACCATAAAGAAATCCATTCTAACATGATATCACACTTCATGAAAATCAAAAATATGATTGATAATGTATATAACATTACTTTGGCCAAAGTTTTAAAATAATATATGATCATTTAGATCAGCAATTTATAACACACCACTTGATCAAATTATCTATTAGTGGTACTACCTAGGCTATTGGAATCCATATCACTATCTATTAATATCATCAATATATATGTTATAGTATATAATTCAAAGAATCATATAGATTAAATTCTCCTAACAATAATATCACATCACAAGTTAAACAAGGAGAAAGCAAGATATACATATAATCATCTATGCATGAATGGGTCTTACCTTAAAATCAATTCCAAACTAGAAATATTGACCACTATTTATACCAGTTGATAAAAACACCTAATAAACTATAGACTACTTCTAAAATATTCAAGTAACTACACCTCAAGACAACCCATATTAACTTAGTCTAATGTTCTTAGGTACACCTACTAGTTTAACCATAAATAGTCATACAAAGTAGTCATATAATCATGGAAGCATATGCTCATATTCAAACAAGTATAACTATAACAAAAAAATCATACAATACATATAATTATATCTTAAATTTTATTTGAACTATCAATATTATATGTACACTTAAATGATATCTTACCAAATGCTATAACACATACTATTCAAATAACAACCAATACATATATGTTTATTTAGGTGTGGGTCAAATATAGTATGTACCATCTAGGTACTTTTCAAATTATAGAGGTTTATGACATCCCATACTATCATAGCTCATCATGCATGATTTTCCTACCCAATCATGAATACACAATCTTACACTTTAATTATTTAACAAGCAAGTACAAGACTATACCATCCAGATATGTCCTAGATTTTACTACATAATAATAAACATATGTAACATAATACCTAGGAACACAACCCGATGCAATAATTTATGTTATAATAGTTTAATTAATTTTACACATTATTACTTTCACAATATGTATTATACAAAGGTTTTCAATGCTAATAACATATATTTATACTAACAATTATTTAAAACACAAGTCAAGGTTTTACAAAGTTTCATAATTGTTTAGTAAAATATTATATTACATACATACATACATACATACATACATATCTTACTATCTTTACTCAGTAATCTGAGCACCCCTATAACTAATCCAAATAGGCAAAGTTTAACTAGTTCACACTAAGCTATAAACAACTATTGCCACATTACACACTCAAGATATCTTAGTAGGGCTTAAAACATATGCCATTTGGCTTATTTTTTGTTTGAACTTCCTAAACATATATATACGTAATCAAAACTTTATCAAAAGTCTAATATAATTATTTTGATAATGATATGCCCAAGTATTGGTCATCTTTACTACTCTAGCAAAATTATAACCATTATATTTTCAATGATAATTATAAATATTATATTCTATAATGTTTTAACAATACAGGTTAATTATAAAATAACATTAACAGTTATTAACACCTAATCTATATAACAAATCACTTTTATAAATAAATTAGACTCCATCTTTTATTACTTATTTGAATCCAAATACACATAGCATTCTAACATTGATTCTAGATTAAAAGGAAGGGATCTTACAAGAAATGAGTAATAAACTAACCATGTTTTAGGCTAGCAATGAAATTTGGGTTGGTAGCTTGAGTTGTCTAGTCATGTACTTGATTAAGTAACCCACATTATGAAAATCTGGGGAAAAATAAATTGCCATCCAACACTTAATTTTGTATTAATGGGGAAACTTAGTTTTCCATACTCATTAACTATTACCATAAAATTTAGAAAATTATACTTCACATAAATAATAAAATGTTGCATAATTATGACCCTATATTATTAAATAACTCATAACCAATAATAAATGCATAACTAAGTATAGGGGAATGTTGTCACTATTTATAATCCATCTTAAAAAGTATTAAAACATAAGTATTGACAATTTAAAACATAGGCTCTATTATATGATCCTCAATCTTACCAAAATAAGATGCAATCCATTTTAGGACAACATTTGCGTCTTGAGGAGATAACCATAGCTTGGTGATTTAATATGTTACTCTTCAATTTGCAACCCAAATTTAAAAGAATGAGATGTAGGGTTTAATATATAACACAACCTCATCAAAATATGCTGGTCACTGGATTTGATGCTAATAAAAAGGACAACTCTATAAAATCAATGTGTAGGGTTAAAAATAATTTAATAAAGCAATTTAAATGACAACATAACCTTTAAAAATATAAACACAATAAATTTACTTAATCACTATGCAGGCTTCTCACTATGTAGGCCCTAAGGGATTTATCACAACTTTTTAATTACTACACTACACTTAGCAAAATTGATTCAGGTTTAAAATTCATGAGTCATCAATAAGAGAAAAATAGTGCTCAAATAATATAGAGGTCAAAAAATAAGCAATGCAAGTAAAAAGAGTGAAACAACATCCAGAGTATATCATACACATCAATTAAAGGTTATTAATGGGGATGCAACCTAAATAAACACCATATAGGTACAAGAAAATAAGATGCAGGTCTAGGTAAACAAAATACATGCATACTCTGTGAAACACAACCCTTAATAAAGAGACATAGACTAATAGAAAAATGCAAGTCTAAGAAATATAAAATAATAGCTTTTCAAATCTAAATATGACAAAGAAAAACATTGATATATTGAAATATGATGTTTCCCTAGTAAAGTAAAGCACTAATCTTACTAAAATAAGAGATATGATGAGGGTTATAAATACATCTATCCATATAAACTCAATGATTTTAATTAACAACACTGTCTCTTGTAATTAAAATACTGATCTCTATCTAAAATAATTTTGGCCTCTTTCAATGTAGGCTAGCTAGTTTTAGATGCAAACAAAAGATATACAATGCATATAAATAATACATAACTCTGACCAAACTAAATTTAATACATAGCTTAACAAGAATGAAATGAAGCAATATACTTATCTCAACTCAACTAATATAAATTTTTCTACAAAGCTCTTAAAATAACTACCTGCATTGGGATGATACATCTTTCTCCTTCATTATCATTTTTCTCCATATCCCTATGTGTCTCCTAATTTCCAAGATTCCTCTATTTATAAAACAATTTCCCTTCTAAGTTTGTGCTTCCCCCCTCTTGCATGTAAATTCTATAAATTTATCTATCTATGCAAGTTAATATAGTAAGCTAATTTTATCTTTATCATCTTCAAATCATGACCTTGAATTTGCTATGCCATTCTTTGTTTATTCCATTTCTACTTAAGTTCTTACAATAATTAATTATATCTTTATTTTTTAATTCTCAAATAAATTCCTGCATGGTGCTCGAACTCAACTTCTAAATTTAATAACTAGAGTTAAACCTTCTTTCTAGCCATAGTTAACTCTTAAAACTATTTTACAAATTATTTTAAAATAATTTCATGAATAATTCTAATTTTTACTTTTAAATTGCATTATCACAACTTTCATGCAATTTTGAAAATAATAATAAACAATTATTTAACAAAAAGTTAAAATAAATCATTAATTGCATTTTACTTGTAAGATAATTATTTTCACAATAATTATATCTATTAATACTAATATTTATTTTTCTTAATTAAAATAAGAAATTAAATCATTTAGGGTAAAGAAATTAAATTCATACTAAAACTAATTTCACATACATAAATATAATTATAAGTAATAATTCACAATTATGCACTACCATTTATGCCTATCATTTAATATATAATATGCATGTGTGTAGGGTCACTAACATTTACCACTAATATTTTCTCCAATCACTCCATCTAGCCAACCCTCTCTGATGATGCTCTCCCTCATCGAGCTCTGAGGGTAAGACCTACTTGCATTCATCTCATAATAAATAGGTATTTAGTCTGAGTCATCAAAAACCAATGATGTGAAACTAAAAATCATACATCCTTAATGTGTAGAATTATCAAAATATAATTGTCACACAATGTATATAAATCAATAATACCACTATCCTATACTAGTATACATCAAAATTCTCAAATTAAAGTAATGAAAATAAAATATTAACCATACTAATCAATGATTAAAGGTTTATTTGACATAGGGTGAAATCAAGATGTGACATCCTTCACCCTAAAACTGGTCATCACCCCAATGACTCTTATTTAATAAAAATGTTCTGATTAACAAATAGAGTCTAACAACATAAAAACATACCATCAATTACCACATCATGTAATTAAATACAAAATTTACCTAAAAAATTTATACTAGTTCTCCTAATTATCATTATTCTTAGAGAACTACTTTCACTAGACCTTACTCTGTGACAATTCATTTTATACAAACAAGTTTGAAAAAAGTCACTTTATGCTAATTGGTTCTATCATGACCACCCTAGGGTCTTGAACCACAAGATAAGTCTAATAGTAACTCAAAAAAAAATTTCATTGCTAGCTTAACAACATATGAGTTCATCATAAAAGTTAAAACAAATGATCATACAACTGAATTTGGCAAGGTCTGCCTATCAAGTCTTAGATTCGATAAGTACATCTATTAGATCCAACTTAGTATTAACCAAGTCAATGTGAGGCTAATTATGATACTTTTCTATCACTTAGAACTCATTTTCCTATTTCACCAATCATCCCTCAGGTCTTTATGACAAGATGATCTTCAAAAGGTGGACATGGTTCATAAATATTTTCTAATATATCAGACAATGTAATGCTATGTACTAAAAGATTCCATAGATATAAACATAAACATAAGATAAATCATTCCATAGATATAAACATAAACATAAGATAAATCATACAATCATCCCAATATTAAATAAAATTACTACTAATAAATCATAACTAGTATCATATTCTGCAACTAATTTATAGTGTTATATTTATAGTAAAAATAAATAATATCATAACTAATATAACATACAAAGGCTAAGGATTATGCCATTCTTAATACCTTATAAATGAGAAAATGTATCTTTGATTATACAATAATTAAAAAGTTTATATCAACCCTTAGGCTTACCAAGATTCTCTACACATCTTATACCTTATTTGCTCTCGACAAAAGGTACACATAGTACTCTTCAGAATAATATAAATCTAACAAATGCATTTAATAATGTAATAGTTATAATCAACTATAGTATAAATTCATTGCTAGCCACTCCTTGTGATTAAGTCTATAAGTTAGATAAAATAATGACTCTAAAAATACACAATTTAGAAAGTAGAGAACTAGCATCTCATAAACTAAAACTTCCTACATACCCTCACATGGTAGAAGGTAACATCACAATCCAAGTTGACAAATCACTATCACTTGCCATCTTTTAAGTGTAGTATCGTAAACTACTTCTACAACTTATAAAGAAAATATTAACCATAAGGATGCATTAATCTATCCAATCTTACATCCTCTATCAACAAGAAAAAAAAAACACTATCCCATGAACTCAAGGGAATAAAACAATAATTCAAAAATAAGTTTCCACCTATGGAAACTTTAAATTAATATCCTAAAAATATAAATCTTCTTGGTAGCTTGAAATGATGTAAGAGGAGAGTGAAAACATAAAAACTCACCTCTAAGATAAATAAGAAATATAGTACTCCCAAGTCCATAAAAAATATAAGGATGCTAAAATAAATAACAACTCCTAACATAAAGGAATACATGATTAAGACATCTACACTCAACTATAAGAAAATTTATAATACACTTGGTGGTGCCACTCTAGAATGGTAATACAAGATTTCCATTCCTAAGATTTATGTAAGTAAAACACAAAAACAATGCATAAATACTTAAGTGAGAAGCACTCTATTGTTTTAAAAAACTAAAAAAACACAAACATAAATGGTGAAGGTAATTCAAGAAAATAAATCATACTCGAAGTGTAGGTGTTCGATCTAAAAGATCAAGAATATGGTAGGAAACTCTTGTTCATAATTCAACAACTAAGCTATGCACTCTCCTACCCAAAACCATACACAACCATCACCAATGAGACACTCAATAAACCAACCATTTAACAAATCTTAAGGGGGTACAAATTCTCTAAAGTACACACTCAATGTACCATATATACATTGTTAATTATCTTTTTTAATAGGTAGGAGGATACAAAAATGCTAATGGACTCATTAGTTCTTAGAGTTTGAGCCACAATTTTGATACCAAATGTAAAAACCCCTAAATTTATACCTAAGAAAATGTAGTAATTTTTTAAAATAGTTATTTCACATTCATGCCATAGATATAAACAATACAATATAACTAAAGTATAACTAATAGTAATAGTACTTCAAATTCAAATACTACATACCATATAAATATCATACAACTCTATTGACAACTAAATACAATAGGAAAAAACTATGGTTGGTCTGATAATATAACATCTACTAATAAAATATACAAGTACATAATATAATTACATTAATTCAAGCATATGACCTCATCCAATGCTAAATACCAAGCTCTTTAGGACTCGAGTCAAACTGACTCATTTATCGTTGATAATATCAAGTCTTATCTCTAGGTAGTATTGCAATGAAAGAAAGAGAGCATCATCTTAGCACTTTACCACACCAAACATAGACCAGATATCCCCTACATAATCCCATATTAGAAAATAGCCCTCCCTTCATGGATAGGTAGATATAATAGTGTGAAAAATCTAGTGACACATGCTAGTACTCCATGTGTTATAAGATTTTTAAAAACATGCAGTGTACCATAAATAAATCCATTCTAACATGATATCTCACATCATGAAAATCAAACATATGAATGACAATGTATATAAAATTACTTTTTCCAAAGTTTTCAAGTAATAGACAATCATTTAGATTAGTAAATTCATAACGCACCACTTGATCAGAGTATTTATTGATGGTACTACCTAGATTAGTAAAATTCATCTCACTACCTATTAGTATGATCAATATATATGTCATAGTATGTAACTTAAAGAATCATAAAGATTACATTCTCCTAGTAATAATATCACATCACAAGCTAAACAAAGAGAAAACAAGACATACACATAATCATCTACACATGAATGGGTCTTACCTTAAAATCAATTCCAAATTGAAAACAATGACCACTATTTATACCATTCAAGCAAAAAACCTAATAAACTATAGACTAATTCAAACATATCCTTGTAAATACACCTCAAGATAACCCATATTAACTTAGTCTTGTGTACTTAGGCATGCCTACTATTTTAGCCATAAAAAATCATTCAAAGCAGCCATATAAACATGGAAACATATGCTCATGTTCAAACAAGCATAACTATATCAAATACATCATATAATACATATAATTATATCTTAAAATTCATTTTCACTATCAATATTGTATGCACATATAAATGATATCCTACCAAATGTTATAACACATATTAGTCAAGTAACAACCAATACATATATGTTTATTTAGGTGTGGGTCAAATACAAAATGTACTATTTGGGTACTTTTCATACTGTATAGCTTTATGACATCCCATACTATTGTAGCTCATCGTGCATGAGTTACCTACCCAAACATGAACACAAAATCTTACACTTTAATTATTTAACAAGTATAAGACTATACCATCTAGATATATCTTAGATTTTAGTACATAATAATAAATAGATGTAACATAATACCTGGGTACATAAATTGGTGCACTAATTTATGTTATAATCTAATTACTTTTAGATATTATTGATTTCATAATATGTATTGTATAAAGGTATTTAATGTTAACAACACATATTTATACTAACATTTATTTAAAACACAAGTCAAGGTTTTAGAAGGTTTCATAATTATTTAGTAAAATCTTATATTACAAGCATGTGCGTGCACGCGCGCGTGCGCGCGCGCACATACACACACACACACACACACACATCTTAGTATCTTTACTTAGTAATCTGAGAATCCCTATAATTGATTAGTATAGGTAAAGTTTAACTAGTTCACGCTAAGCTATAAACAACTATTGTCACATTACACTCTCAAGATATCTTAGTAGGGGTTAGAACATATATTGTCTGACTTATTATTTTTTTTGAACTTTCTAAACATATATATACATAATTAAAACTTTATTAAAAACCCAATATAATTTTTTTGATACTGATATGACCAAGTATTGGTCATATTTACTACTATAGAAATATTATAACCATTATATTTTAAATGGTGATTCTATTACTTTATAATAAAATATGTATAAACATTATATTCTATAATGTTTTAACAATACAAGTTAATTATAAATTATCATTAATAATTATTAACACCTAATCAATATAACAAATATCTTTTATAAATAAATTAGACTCCATGTTTTATTACTTCTTTCAATCCAAATACACAGAGCATTCCAACATTGATTTTAGATTAAAAGGGAAGGCTATTATAAGAAGTGAGTAACAAACCGATTGTGGTTTGGGATGACAATGAAATGCATTATCACAACTTCCATGCAATTTTGAAAAGAATAGTAAATAATTATTTAACAAAAATGTAAAATAAATCATTAATTGCATTTTACCTGCAAGATAATTATTTTCATAATAATTATATCTATTAACACTAATATTTATTTTTCTAGTTTAAAATAAAAAACCAAATCAATTGAGATAAAGAAATTAAATGCATACTAAAACTAATTTCAAACACACAAATATAATCGCAAGCAATAATTCATAATTACATACTACAATTTATGCCTATCATTTGATATCTATTTTGCATTTGTGTAAGGTCACTAGAATTTCCCTTTGATATTTCCCTCAATCACTCTATCTATCTGATCCTCTTTGATGATGCTCTCCCTCATCAAGCTCTAGGGCAGGACCTATCTTACATCCACCTCATAACAAATAGGTAGTTAGTCTGAGTCATCATACACCAATGATGTGAAACTAATAATCATAAATATTTAATGTGCAAAATTATCAAAATATAATTATCATGCAATATATACAAATTAATAATACCACCATCCCATACTAGTATATGTCAAAATACTCAAATCAAAGCAATGGAAATCAAATATTAACCATCATAATCAATGATTAAAGGTTTATTTGGCATAGGATGAAATCGATATGTGACAAGGAGGACCTCTAATGGTCATGGATAAATAATAAAAAATAGAAAAAAAAAAAGATTTCTAAAAACTCCTCAATGAAGTCATCAAATTTGTTGATGATCAAAATTTTCACGTCAATGAATCAACCCTTTCACTTATCATGAATATTAAGATGAAATCATACCAATCTAATAGTTAATATATAGTATGTCATGAATGATCTTATATATGTGCAAGGGTTTTTTTAAATATTTTATAAAATAATAAATAAGTCAAATATCAAACTATACTTCATGATAATTTTAGAAATCATATATTATTCTAAATCAAATGAAGGAATTAGATTATGATTATTTAATCTAATCTATCTGATAAGGAAAGTCTATAGAAAAGATAGCCTCTTGAAGAAAAGATCTATGATCCTTAATATTTATATTTTATCAAATTTCAACAATATTATAATATTCATGTTATGCTTAAAAATAAATTAAAAAAAGAAATAAAAAGAACCAAAAGACAAAAAAAAAATTGATAATAAAAATTAAAAAATGAAACATTAATAAGGACTAACATTATCATCAATTACACCTACTTAACAAAGAATGAAAACTACTCTAAGTGTGAAATCAACCTAAAACAAAAAAGGATAAAACAAATGACTTTAAAAACTAAATAGAATTAAAAAAACTAAACCTAATCCTAAAATAATTAACTAATAAGATGAAAAAAATAAATATTAATCTAATACTTAACCAAATTTAAGGAAAATAGAAAAGAAATTAAAATTTACTTAATATAAACTTAAGAACATGAGAACCCTTCGTGGCAAGGATGTCCCATGAGATATATCTTCCACAAAGGAGGACTACCCTGAGGAATATCTTACCTTGGGATCTCATTGATCATTGCCTAGATTCTCCCCCATAAGCCCCATATGTAAGATATCTACTAGGGATCTTCCCCTAAAAGTCATTTTTATCAAGCCTCCCTTTATGTTGGAGGAAGGAAATTTTGCGAAGGCAGTAGGTAAAGGCAAGGCCCCCTTGTCAAAGGAAATTAAAATATACAAGGATCATTTAGAAGGGTTTAATAATAAATTACATGAGACATAGATGCACTTAGATGGTTTGATCAAGTAATGGAATTCTATTAATAAGGATGCCTCCAAAATGATCTAATCTTTTTCAAATTTAGCAAATGCTGAAGGCACTCCCTAGAAGTAGGTTATCGAGGTGGAGGAGATTCTTCCCTCAAAGCTCTCCCTAAAATCCCCCTTCAAGAAGACCCCTGATAAATAACATCCATGAAATAAACCCATAATGATAATTCCAAAGGAGGATGATGAAGGCTTGAGATATAGAGCCTAGGCCAAAATCACCAAGAACAAACTGACTAAGCAGGTGAAGGAGACTCAGTCTACTAAGGTACTCAAAAGGGATCCTTCCTCTCAAAATAATTTCTTCTTTTAATTTATATTTGTTTTTGTTCACTGCTATGATAATTAGCTATTTGATTTGATACTCTAGTTTTTGACTCTTAGCCAGTGGGGATTGTTATACTTTATTATACTTTTCTTATACTCTGGTTCCTAGTCCTTGTAAAACTATGTCTTTTGCCTAATCAAATAAAAAAACATAAAAACATGAGATAATAATTCTAAATTAACAAACTTCAGATACAAATAAATAACAATTAAATATTAACTTAAAATACAACATAATAGACAGAAATTAAAGAATGATAAATTAGAGATGAACCAAGTAAAGAGATACAAATCAAATTAACAAAACTAAGATAAATGAAACTCAAAGTAAATAAAATGAACTAAAATAACTTATATAAATAAACATAAATCTAACACATAAAATAAAATGTAAACTATTTAAATAAAATAAAATAAATGAAAACATATTGTGAATTTTTAAAAGATTCATCTTAATAGAAGCAAAATAGAATTTTATTGAGAAACAATCACGTATAAAATATCTTAAAAATGAAAACTAATACAATATAAATAGGTCAATAATATGTCATACATAATGATGTAATCATTATTATTTGAGTCAAGTACTTTTGATTTTACACATATAACATCATCTCTATAATAATCATAAGAGACCTAATAGCCTTCAGATAATTGATTTGTAAACTAGACAAAAAACCTAGATATAACTGTGTTGATTAAGCATACTACTTAACTTTTAGAGAATGTATAATTGGTATAGGTACAGAATTTGTATCATTTTAGATATCTTGCATAGAAAAGATAATGATGAATGAACTTTGAAGCAATTCAGAGCCTTCAAGAATACTTGTGTAATGTTTTTCCCTTTTTGATGTAATTTTTATCTCTTTTTAAAATAATATCCTCAAGAGATGGTTGAAAAATAAGTTAGAACTAGATTTAGCTAGTTATTTGTTAACTTTAAATGACTTTAAAATATAATTAATTAACTTTTATAAGTTAACTTTATGTTTAAGATTTAAATAAATGATAAAAGATCAAAATTAAATGATAATAGATAAGAGACAAACTTTAAATGGATGGGGACACTTATGTCATTACAATCACTTAAAATAAACAAATTATGTCAGACATCATAATAACCTAAGCAATTGAATAAAATTAAATACTATAAACATTATTTCCATATGCATCTAACTACTAAATTCAATTAAAATATAACCAAAATAACTATACTGTATAAGTTTAAACTACTTCCATGTCTCGTCTAATTTTAAAACAACCTTTAAAAATGAATCACATGCATATCTTGACAAACATATATGTAATCTTTATCTTCCTATTATCAAATTCAAAACTTTCAACTGCAATTCACTTATATCCTCAAAGAAAACAAAAGAGTCTTTAAAGATGAATTCTATTGAAATGTTCACACCACAACTATAATGCATGGATATAACCCTATATAAAGAAAATATTTAACTTACTGAGAACTAGAATATTCTAAAGGCGATATTCATTGATAGTATCATTTAAACCATGAAACATACATCTATACTTCATTGTGCAAGTAAAGAAACTAAATCTGATTATGCACAAAATCATATTGAATATTATAACAAAAACCAACAACATATCCAAACATTTCCCAAATATAAATGCAAAAGAAAATGACTAACCATTTTAAACCAAAACTTCACCTAAAAAAATGAAAAATGCAAAGACAATTATCATCATATCTTAATGTTTAACCAATTTATAGTCCATTAACAAATATATAAGATTTGATTGAAAAACTAATACCCATAAAGTATTTGAGCATATTATGAAACATGAAGATGTAGTTTTCTTCTATAATACATCTCTTAACAGGTATTAAATCAAAAACTAGAATCCATCACTAAAAAAAGATTTGGACCTCAAAGATTTACAACTAACACAAAAAATGTATGTATATCTTTCACATAAATAAAAAAATCATTTGTATGAAACTATAATATTTTCAAAAACCAACTCATGAAGCTTCAAATGTCATCAAGTTTCTTAAATAGTATCATGTATACCAATAGCAAACATGAAATATTTTTAAATATAGTCAACTACCTAAATTATCAACCCAAAAACAAAGTTCAAAACTCAAAAGATTTTCAAACTGCAAACTCATAACCCTTTACATGTATATCTTAGGGTTTAAAAACCATTTAAAATTTTCAAAAATAACTTATATGTCTTTGAGCTTAAAAAAAAAAAAAACAAATCCTCAATATTATGATGCATAGAATTGAATATTTCATTTATCTCTCAAACAAACTATAAACTTCATATGAGAAAACCAATCAAGAAGGTAATCAACTTACCTTGCCCAAAAATGAACTAGATGTACCAAAATTTATCATCTATCTTTTTATTCATTCTTTGTTCTACCTGTAGAGTGCCACTTATGCCCAATAGCTTTGCAAGAATGGCTACCCAATGTGAATAACTAAACTTTTGTATGTTCTAAGATCACACTAACAACCCGAGTTTATGTGTCCATATTTCATTTTATGTTAACACTGCCTACACTTATTTAGAGGTTCAACCTACTCTAAATAAAATTTACCAAGTTTATCAAATAAAAACTTGTTCCAAAATCCACACTACTAACCAATATTTGATGTATGTACACAACTTATTAATGCAATAAAATTTACATACCCAAGGTAAATCCTAATTAAATCAATCATTGTATCTAAATATTTACATTATACCATTTAAAACACATTCAATGGTACTACTAGCCTGGTCTGGTGAGGTTAGAAACTTAACTTCAAACCAAAGTTATTCACAATATTAATTTTATTCAATATATGATAAACTTAGATCCACCAACTTAAGAAATGACATCTAGGTGTCCTTTATCAACTTAGAACTTATGTTTTGTTTTTAATATAAACTTTAGACCTTGATATCAATGTGTTTAATTTATATGTTAGATTGAAAACAAATCAAACATATAATATTAATACCTTGATAATAAAATCATAAATTCCATAAATGAAATGGAAAATTATAAGAACTATATGAAATGTAAATGATATCAAAGCTGCATATCATTCTCAACTTATATTGGAACCTATGATTAAGCCAATAATAAAAAAGTTTTGAACCATCACCTCACTAATCAACTAACTCATATAGAACAAACTAGATCTTGCAAAGATCTTTATACATCTATTTTAACAAAAAAACTGCATCATGTGTACATGAAAGAGACAAAGTATAACCAAAAGTATCACTACTTAAATGACCAAGTCAAATCATTCAAAACTATAAATCTACACATCCTATCCATATAGACACTGAATGTGTTTTCAGTATATCATACTTAAGCTTTAAAAACCACTTCTTAATATTAGAGTGAAAATTTCATTAAATACAATAGTTTTCATATCTATTTGATATAATAATGCATATTCAAAGTAAAAAAAATTGACTAGGACATAAATAAGTAGTATTAGACATCATGACATTAGTCATCAATATGGACAAATATGTAAGTACACTCAAATTTTCATAAAAAAAGAGGGGTACCAAAAATAGGAATAACAATGTCATTGTTGGTTGTTTGTTTACATTTGAATATGTCATTCTTACTTTTGTGGACATTTGACTAAGTCATGCCCCTTTGATTATGTGGCATTTGAACATACCCCTTGTTTGAGGTTTCCTTCGACCATTGTATTTTGATTTTCTTTTGAGTGCTCTTGAGTGTGTGCTTGAATGCTTGTTAAGCTTATACTATTAATATATAGACATTTCCATGATCTACATCATGCATATTAGGACTTGTCATGATCATATGCTTCATGATTTAATGATTTATCTACCTAGACATGTTCCTTCTATATGCTACATGATTCATACACATACTATACAATTATTTTATCCTTTTGAGATTAGGTGACTACCAGTTTCAACTTCCCCTCACCTCAAAAGGGGGCATATTAGTAGGGGTATGCCATAGAGGCATGGAATTTGGATTCTTCACCATATTCATATATATAGTGGGGGCATGTTTTAGAAACTTATTTTCCATTATTACACCATTTCTCAGACCCATATTACAGTGGGGGCATGTTATGGAAATATGTCCTCCACATTGGCACTTACACCAGTTCTCAAACTCAGATTAAAGTGGGGACATGTTTTAGAAACATGTACTCCACACTTACACTAGTTGTAAGTTTCAAATTATAGTTGAGGCATGTTTTATAAATATTTTCTCCACACACATAGTTTTAAATTAGCCAAATTCACAATTATATGATTTATATACACATTAGTGGTAGAATTATATACATTGGTACCATTGTTATGCATAATTTTATCACGTGACACATATAAAGTGAATGTGCTATGTAATGTGTACCTAATATTGTAAAATTAAATTAGTTTCATATTTTAGATACTTTCAAGGACTGCCATCACCCACTAGGTTAGACTTTTATGGATTGTATTGAGCCAATCTACTGCAGTAGCTAGTTCACTTTTTGGTATGGTTGAGGTGATTAAATCACTCATTATTTCCAATTATATAGGTTGGAATTGATTACATAATCTAGCCTCACCAATTTTATAGTGTGAGTTGACTTGTTTTACTCGTACTAATCAGCTTATAAGTATGATTGGTTTGCATTGTTGAGCTAATTTCAACTATCATGTGACAACTCATATTTTCTCTAAGGTTGGAGGCATGTGTCCTCCAATATCTCTCTATCACTTTAGATATATGATATTTCCATATTTTATATTTTCCCTAATATCATTTATAATTTTTTATAATGATATATATTTTCAAATCATATTTCTAAAAGGCAAGATGGTTGCATTGATACACATGTACTCCTAAACCTTGACCTCTTTCAATTTTAATCATTTCTATGATTTCAATTTCAGATTATATGAATTGATTATATATTGTAACATGATCTTGGTTGAAATTCAGTCACCAACAAAGAACTCAAGTTAGGCTCTACATACCCAAGCACACATGTCTTTTCCTTTATAAGAGAAATTCCATTATTAGATTAAGGGGGGGTGGGGAGATGTAGACACTATTTATGAATTATATATGAATTTAATCTTGTATACTTAGAAAATACATATCATGGATGTGCCTTCATCTTCTAGGCCTTTCATGCTACCAAAATGCTTGCATACACCATCTCTATGTGCCTAATTACTTATCTCTTAGTTAGGCCAATGTTATTATAATAACCCAAGCCTTATATATTTTCCAAAATTTTCTAAAAATATTTATCTTCCACATATATAAGTTCTAGACATACACATATTTTCCAACTTCTTGAATACTTGTATCCTAGCTAGACACCTACATCTACACAAGTGTCCTATCCTAACACAAGTGTCGAGTGCCCTAAAGTCATCTAATTTAGAAAAAAACATATTATTATGATGGCCTAAGTGATTTTATGTGAGATATTATCCAAAGGGATTGGTATAAATATAATATCAATCTTCATTTGTTCTTCACCTAGTGCAAACCAAAAAGTACTAATCAAGCACTCAAGTGAGCAAAACTTCCCTATTTTCTCCTATTTTCATGCCAATCATAGGGATATCATGTCTATAGGTCTGAAGTACTAAATGAGAATTTTATGAGCCACATTTTTCTAAGTTACAAGTTAGTCACTCTATGTACTTGCTTATCACACATTAGATGATTCACACACAAGCCAACACATAGGGGATAACTACATAAGTCTAAGGACCTCTTTAGAATATTGGATATGTAGGTAGTGGTCATTGACAAAGTGGTCTTTAGGGTAAATCAAAACCCTAGGCCCACTAACCCATTTTTACCACAAACACTATGAATATGAAGATTTAGGGTTTTGATATTTGATAAAGAGTGATAGTCCATGACCCAAATCTAAATGCAACAAAGTGAAAGTAACACAAAATCCAAAAAAATCTAGGTTATTGCATCCATGTCTTTTGGAGTCATTCTTTTTGTAATTCATCAGCTAGGTCATTAATATATAAAAAATTTATTATCATGTTCCTTAAGTATGCATAATGTTTAATAAATTCACAAATATTTCCTCCTACACATAATGATTTAACAATAATTGAATGGTCTGCATATATATGTAGGTCAACATTTCTACTTGATAATGTGCTTCTTTTTTCATGGAGTACTTTACCCTAGGATTCCCTAAGTTATTCTTGATATATATATATATATATATATATATATATATATATATATATATATATATATATATATAAAATCTTAAATTAGTGTTATTTTTGCCTTACCTATTTATCATTCCAATTGTCCCTAATTTTTTACATGCATGGATCTTCCTTAGTTCAAATGTTTGTTTCCCATATACATACTATGTGACTTTGCACATAGTTGTCATTGTCTTATGTAGGCATACCTTCTATTTATATTTTATCATGCCTATGTCATGTGCATACCCATATTTTTTAAAGTGATATGAATCAATAAAAATATGGGATGAAACCATTCCTATATGTTCTATTTATTTATTTTCCCCTATTTATAAATGTCTACCTCCTTAGATCTTATTGGTTGTGTGTTATGCTTCCTTCCATGCATAAATATTTAGCTCATGATTGTTGTTGGTGGATAATTAATCTAAATTTAAGGTCTCTTCAAATTTCCTTTTTAGATACTCCATCTTTTCCAAATCACTTCTCTTTCCCTTTCTTACCTAGAATTCCCTCCTAAGAACTTGAGTAAGACATGGAACCCACTTTATTGTATTTCATTGTAATTGTTGAGTTTCAACTATTCTCATGTTACATTTTATTACTTCACTTATAACAATATTTTCATATTGGGTAAGTGAACAGAGCTAGAGGACAATTCTTTGGGCATTTTCATGAATGCATATGCATTATAATGTGTATGTGTTATAACACATATTTATAATTACATGTACACATTGTTATAATAATGTGTACACATATGTTTTGTAGGATTGGTAAACACCAAGACCAGATTGTGTAAATTTTTTAATTAAATAAAAATATGTATACTTTTTAAAAATATAGAAAAATGTACATGTTTATAAATATATAAATGTGTACATTCTATAACACGTACACATTCCTAAAAGTATGAAATTATAAAGCCTTAAAATGCAAAAAAGTGAGCTATTAAAAGGTGGGGGTGATTTACTAAAATACATGTTAATTATAAGTTGACATTTACATTTATTCATTTATATTACTTTTACTTTAACTTTATTTTAGTAAATATAAGAAATTAGGGTCACTCTACATCTTCTAGAATTGGTCTCATAGCTACACAACTTAAAATTTAGGAGATAGTTTTTCAAAATCCAATCTAGTTAATAGTCAGTTATTTTTAGGATTTTAGTATCAAACCTAAGGATTTCATGGTGTAACTTTTGTAATTGATTTTCATTTTGGGTAAACATATAGTCATTTGTTAGGTTTTGGGGCCTTCTACATTATTTTCTGACACTTTTAGGACTTATTGGTTTGTCAAAACTAAAGTTTACAAACCAAATCACAACTAACCACTCTTTTATATTGATTTTACTTATGATTATGTAACTTATAGGTTAAAATCAACACAATACCACTATAATCATTTAAAACCAAGGTAAATAGGGATCATTTATGCCACATTATGGGTGGTTTCCCTACTTAAAATTGAATTCATGCCAAAGTGACGTTAATGGGGAAACATAGGTCACATTGGTAACCCATGCACATTCAAACACACATTTATGATAAGTTGCAATTAGGCCCCTTATTGGCCTAAAGAAACACAAAACACCATATCCAGTTGTGACCAAGGTAGATGCAAATAATTTGAGGCACATTTGTTTATGATCACCCCATTTCTCTCTAATTCAAGAAAAATATATGTGATTATGGTAACAGAAGTCATATTGTGACCCTTTAACTTCCAACCAATATATGCTAATTTTACTTGTGATTAGCTTTATTATATTCCAAAAGTGACACAACAACACCATATTGTTAAGCATGAGATATATCTTTTACTTAATCAAATTCCTTTTGCTTTAACCACTTAATCATACATTCAAGATATGCAATAAAATTAAAAGTAATAACATGCACCACATAAGAGAGAGAGAGAAACACCATATTTTACATGGAAACCCAAAGTGGGAAAAACCATGGAGAATAATCTCAAGTATATAAATAAGCACCAACTTAAGTTACAAAATTCACAAGCACCAACTTGTAAGAGCACCAACCCCTTTTATGAGCACCAACACAACAATGATTCATGAGCACCCACCCACAAGAACACCAACCTCTCTTGTGTATAAAACACCAACTATCTCTCAATGTTTCTTTCTCAATAAATGATAGCACACTAATATATCTCCTCTTTTTTCTGCTTTCCTCTACTCTTCTTAGCTAGATAAAATTATTCACTTCCATATTACAAAATGGCTTCCCAAGCCTCCTTTTATAGCTTTCTAAATGACCTTTGGCATTCACCCTTGCATGACCCTTTGAATTATTTCTTTATCTTTACCTAGTGACTCTTTGAATTCCTCAAGGTGACCCTTCGTAGAGAAATGTGTCCTTTTCCTCTTTTGTCTTTAGTGATGACTCTTCAGATTCCTTAAGGTGACCCTTAATGGAGAAATGCATCATTTTCCTTTTTTGTCCTT
Organism: Torreya grandis; assembly: GCA_037957365.1. Lineage (NCBI taxonomy): Eukaryota > Viridiplantae > Streptophyta > Pinopsida > Cupressales > Taxaceae > Torreya > Torreya grandis. The sequence continues at coordinate 977,058 of JARHVA010003715.1, forward strand.
AGTGATGACTCTTCAACTTCCTCATGGTCCCTATTTTGTCTTTATGTAACCAAAAATATATTCATTAATATTTAATTAATATTAACACACTTTTATCCAAGATATAAACATTAAAAACACCTCTATACATTAAATGCTAATTTGACATCAATGCCAATATTTCAAACACATATCCACTTATGACCATGGAAATATGAATAATTTATGGTACATATATGCACAAACACCCTAATTCACTTTGAATTCAAGCCAAAGTGGTGTGACTGAGGTAACATAGGTCACACTAATGACCCACACACACTAAACCACCACTTTATGCTGAATTAACTTACAATTAAGTCCCTCAAGTCATAAAAGCCACATAAAAACACCATATCCATTTATGAATAGGAAAGATGTAGTTGATTTAGGGAACATATATGTGTTATCATAGAATTTACTTT